>CAHIKZ030000757.1:1720000-1760000 GCA_903632075.3 Acanthosepion pharaonis | reverse complement strand
TAATAATGTATTATATGCAATTCAGGTGAACTATTCAACCAGAAAAATTGAAAATAAGTACAATATATTTAAACAATTTAGAGACATGTCATGATAGATTTATTCCCTCTTAAATAAATCAACAATATTTTGTGGTAATTTTTAACATATATTTGAGATTTTTGTGTTAAAAACTTGAATACTTTTAACATGTTCAACATTATGGAGAAAAAATAGTGAATTTTATATTGTGTTTTTTCAAGACTTAACAGGTACAAAACAAATTCACAGATTTGGACGAAAAAAAGAACTCAGGATGACATCAAAATCTGTAAAAACAATTTCATCCTTTAATAAACAGTTTTTAATTTGTAATGTATATAAATGTAGTCAGAAAAGAAGCAAATATTCCTAAGATAGGGAGGATCACAAAGCACTGCCCCAATCAGGCTTGTCCAGCTGGACAGTGGGGTCAGAGGCAGTACACACCAGCCCTGAATTCACACACATACATGCATGCATACATATATACACAGTGTATTTTTCTACATATAAGGTTACCTATAAATAAGAGGAGACCCCAAATCTATGTAAATTTTTATAATTTTATCTGGTATCCATAGTATAAGACAACTGACTGGGGCCCATATGACAGAAACTGTAAATGACAATGTTTATGATGAACTCTTTGCATCAAATGGTGATAATCATAGTAATTTTGAAGGATTGTAATTATGTATGTGCATGTCATGTTTTTCATTATGTAATGAGAAATAAAAATTTTATGGTATCTTAAATGTTTTGCTGCTTAACACCCCACTAAAAAGCCCCACTGTACTATGTTTTATCAAATAATAATGTTTGCATGTTATGTTGCTATTATTTAACACTGCAATGATAATGAATTTTAATTCGAAACATAGATTGTATATGATCCTAAATATCATTATTTAACATCATTATTAGAAATAATGACTGCTATGAAGACATGCATAGCTGTATAAGTCAAGAATAAAAGATTTGTTTATGTTGTAGAAATCCTTCTACTCGGTTTTTGTTGAATGTCAAAATTCGGAGTGCTGGCATTCAATACAACAACATAAAATATTATTGTGGGATTGCCCATAATTCGGCCGTTTAGAATAATCACATGATTTTCATTGAAAGAATAAAATCCAGTAGGAAAAGACAACGTGGTTTCAACAAATAAAAATTAATTTAATATGTCAAGAATACAAGAAGTTGATTGTAGATTAGAAAGTAATGTCTTTTTGTTTTGGTTAATAAAGATCTAGAATAGAATATAAATTTTATTTGTGTACATATGTGAGAAACAATGAAATGTTGTTATATGTGTGTTTGTGTGAAAGAGTCAGTGTATGTGCGTGTGGTTAATAGTAAAGAGGATACAAGAGATAGTTAGAATTTGGTTCTTACTGTGAATGGCGGGGTGTCGTATTCTAAAGCGGTCTCTTTGTAGTTCATCAGTGCTGTTGCTTTTTGCATGTAGACGTGAATGAGATTGTGAAGATCATCATCAAGAGTGATGTCGATCTTGGTGAAATCTGTGAATATTCCTTTTGGGGCTGAATTTTGTGTGTTTTATACACATTTTCATCAGAAAATCTGCTTGAGAATTAAATTATTTATTTTTTCCTAATTGGTCCTAAAATGTCATGTGGTATGTCTTCTGCTACGTCCGTATGATATTTTGGCAGTATGTACCTAAATCATGATGACTAATAAAACAACTTTTCTGATTTGTATTCTATGATTTTATTGGGTTTTTTTTCAGATGTAAAGACTTTATTGAGTGTTATTGGTTTTTAAATATTGTATTTGATATTTTAGTAAATACGACAACGTTATTTGTTACTTGAGCTTGTTGCTCAGTGGAACTTTTGCAAATTCTTGTGTAATCGTTACTTGAATATTGCATTTTAATGTGAAATCAAGAAGTAAAAGTAGTTTTATTATATTTATAATTTCAGGATTTTAAGTTTTTGTAACTATTGTATTAGATGACCTCCTATTTTGTGGGGTAATTTTTAAGATTTAAAGGTTGCCTTATTGTTATGGTGGAACACACCTATTCTATAATTAATAGACTCTCCCACCTATAATAAGTAGGAGTAGTAATAGAAACGGGAGTCGGTCAGTCAATCAGTCAGTTGATGTTCCTAACGTTTTGTACGTTGAACCTATCTTAGGACCGACTTAGTACAAATACAAGCCTCCACTGTGAAATCACTCCACAACAATTATACACAAAAATATACAGTATATACATACATTATATATATATATATATATATATATATATATATATAATTATGTGTATATATATATATATATATATATATATATCGTGATGATTTTAAATAAAACTGAAATAGTTGTTTAAAATTGTATGCTCAATATCAAGTCAGAAAAATCAAACCAGTTGAGTGATTTAATATCCTAACATAATAAAACACTGAATGGAACACTACCATGGTTTCAACCGTCAATATACATATATATATATATATATATATATATATATATATATATAATATAAAAGTATATATATATATATATATATAATCTTAAAGTATATATATATATATATATATATATATATATATATATATATATATATATATATATATATATATATATATATATATATATATATATAATCTTAAAGTATATATATATATATATATATATATATATATATATATATATATAATTGTAATTAAATAAATAAATAAAGTTTACTAAATCAGGGAATTGAATTAGCTATTTCTGCCGTAAAGAAAAAATTTTTTACTTAAAAAAATATTTAAATATAAAATTTTTTAAAAATTGTAATATAAATATACTTGATATAGAAAAATAATTTTACTGACTGTAAGTAACCCTAATACATTTACTTCTATTAAATGAAATGTAGTCTATAAAAACTAATAATGAAAATATTTTCAAGTTGTAATTAAAATTGTAGTTAATTAAAATGAATTCTAACCTATGAATTAGCTATTTTTGCTGTAAGGAAAAAATTTTATTTAGAAATATTTAAATATAAAATTTTTTAAAAAATTGTGATATAAATATACTTGATGTAGAAAAATAATTTTACTGGCTGTAAGTAACTCTATTTACTTCTATTAAATGAAATATAGTCTATAAAAACTACTAATGAAAATATTTTAAAGTCGTAATTAAAATTGTAGTACATTAAAAGGAATTCTAACCTAAACTTCTTTTAAACTGTAATTAAATAAATAAATAAAGTTTACTAAATCAGGGAAATGAAAATTTTACTTTAGTAATATTTAAATATAAAATTTTTAAAAATGGTAATATACTTGATGTGATAATAATTCTACAAACTGTAAGGGATTCTAATTACATTTAATTGTTCTTGAAAGAATTATAGTATAATAAAAATTAAAAGTAAAAATATTTCAAATTGTAGTTAAATAAAAAGTATTCTTACCTACCCCCAATCTTTAAATATACGAAGAAAAAAATGCTGTAAGAATTTTAGCCATTAACAATATAATTTTTAAAAAACTCCAGACGACACGCTTTTAACGGATGTTAGATTTCATTGAAAAATACATCTCTACCCACTACCAAAACGTAGCAATAACTGATACATTAAAATAGAGACATATTGAACACCCAGACACCCCTGTCTAGTAAAATGGATTTATCTGTAACATTGGAAACATGAATTTTTTTTTAGCTGTGTATTTAAAACCCAGTAATTTTAAAAGTTACTCCAAAATTCACTTGAGGATGAAATGGAACTAATGTCTTTAATTTAATTACAAAATTAAATTCGGGGCTTTTAGCATCCATTTTTGAAACATGGTTAGAACTGTGTAGCGAAAAAAAACCATATTTTAAATCAATTAATTTATAATATTATATATATATCTCAAACTATATATATATATAATCTCAAACTATCCACTATGCCTGAAAAATACTCACACTGGAAATCCACCATTGTCTCTACCTACCCTGGTGATGAGTCAAGAAAGTTGAAAGTTTATCTTCCAAAATTAAATTTGAACAATTTCTGGTGAAATTTCCTCCTTATCTGAGAAGGATTATTTGTAGTTTGAAAAAACTGATAAATAAAATTAACCAACACAAAACACCTGTCATCTTTAAGAATATTTGCTACCTTAATGTATACAATTTAAATAGCATAATTGAACTGCTTACAAAAATATCAACACTAAAAAATTCAAAAAAGAATCTCTAAAGGAAAAGAGAGGTGGATAAACATTGTTTCGGAAGGGATGACCTCAAACCAAAAACAGAAAAGCATGGAATAGGATTTGTGATTAGGATGACTGATGAAAAATAATCTGTCTTTCCAGTGGGACTAAATGAATAATTTATGAAACTGTGCATCCTTTTCAAAAAAGGTCAACATGGATTAGGGAACAGACAAAATGGTCAACATGGATTATATTAAGGAACAGACCAAAAAAGGGTCAACATGAATTTGGGAAAGACAAAATTAGACAACATGGATCAAGGAATGGATATAAAAGATTAACATGGATTACACATTGGCACAAAACAGGTCAACATGGATTAGAGAATGAAGAAAAAAGGTCAACCTGACTCAAGGAACCAACCCAAAAAAGGTCAATAGATACAAAAGGTCAAGATGGATTAGGGAAGAGACACAAAAAGTTTAAATTAGGTCAGGGAGCAGACAAAGATAAAATCAAAGTGAATAAATAAAAATAGAGATGGACAGTATGCATAACAAGTAGAAAGGACAACAGATGGAGCAAAAGGTTGGTTGATTGGTTCACAATAGATAGTAAATACAATAGGAAGAGAGAAGAGAGAAGAAATAGAGAGGGGTGATGCTGGCAGACAATAGTTACATGGATGGTTTCTGGAAAGAAATTTATTTATTATTGCCAAATTGCATATTAAAAGAAGACAGAGAAAAACTAATTATTTCTGAATTTATGCTTTTATTCTTTATACAAACATTCTTTGTCCTCAAATTGATTAGATTGAAACTGATTCTCAAAAACCTTACAATATAAGCCCAAATCTTCTTGACAAAATATCAGATTTTTTAAAGAAAAGTAAGTAAAAAAGATATCTTTTAATCTTTGATTATTTTTATTATTACAACAGATGTTTGGACATATGAACGATCAAGGAACACAAAGAAATAACCTATCAAAATCATTTATTTAAGAATTCCTGGAACAAGGTTAACAACAAATATTTTTTTTTCTTCCTATTCTTCAATTTAAAGATGAATGACCTCATAAACTTGGGGCATAATATTCAGGATCAGAGAAGCAAAAGACAATTTTTAAAATTATTAAACCTGAAGAAATATAGGTCCTGTTGAACAAAAATACCACTACTGTGTGTGTCTGTAGGCATTTTTTTAATCATTTCATTCCAAGCAAGGCAATAAATCCACTAAAAAACAAGAGGTTACTGGGCATAAAAGAATATAAAAAAAAGAAAAACATTATTAAATAGCGAGAAAGATAAAAGAGGAATCAAAGAGAAAGTAGATAACAATTGACGTTGCATTTAAATTTCTGAAGATCAAAGTTGGATGGAAATCAAGAAGCTGGACAAGAGTTACACTGGTGAGAAGTGGGATAGAAGAAACTGTTAGCAAAGAATTTATGGTTACATTGAGCCAACTGAACTGTAAAATGATGAGACCTTGTTGACAATCTAGTACTGCACTTAATTTGATCGAGGTAGCATAGGGGAAAGTTATTTTTGCATATATTCAAAAGTATACCAATATTTTTCATGGAGAAGCCTGGATCAAATTCAATAATTTTTCATAAATTTTTTGATATTTTGTTTGTCTTGCAAATTTTCTGCATATCTTCCTTCTGCTGGTCTAATTGGCAACAGCAATTGGAAGGATCCCATAGTTTAGGACTCCTTTCCATCCCACCATCTTCACAGCATCACTAACTTCAGATGAAAACCATCCTTTCATATGGACAATGAGGATTTGTTTCACTTGACCCGTGATCTTGCATTCTGCATTGTCGTAAAGTATTCACTTTTCACCCTCTGACACAATTTCTTTCTATTTTCATTAGTTTAATGCCCTTTGTTTGTCTTTAAGTAATGATTCACAAATGAGAAATGTAATGGCAAAGAGATCTCTGGTCTCCTATATTCTAAAAAAAAATTAAATTAAAAGCTTAGATGAAAACAAAGATTATTTTTGCAAAAAACAAATATAAAATGAAAATTATGAAAGACATAATCTGTTCCCAAATCTGGATTATTATGTAACATTTCCACCACCACTCATCGCCCCCTCCCACATAATTTGGCCCACCATCTAAATTTTTAGAAATTATTTCATATAATTACTTGATCCATTATAATGAAGAGAATGTTTTTAAGGCCGCAAAAGACCTGTATGTCAGAATAGAAGTCCCACTTGAAAAACTTCTACCTGCAAACTGCTGCTCTGTAGAACTGACCCACAAGAGGATGTTTCCCCAATCTCTACAATCTTATCCTGTTCAAGTCTAGGATTAATGGTTACCAATCTGGGAGAAGAAGAATGACTTTGTCAAAATGAGACTTGAGAAATCTGAAATAAATCTCCCCAAATTTATTTATATTTTAAATTAGAATCTACAAAAGAAAAAATAAGTTATTTACATTATTTAGATTGTATGAACTGTTGTCCTCATCTTTGTTGTCATATTCATGACATTTCAGCCATTGTACACTCTGGCATTCTTCAGGTGAGTGGAATTTCAAACTGAACCCTTTATTTAGTCCATCAGAGTAGATTGTTCTAGTTTCACGTACCATGCCTCTTCAGGATGTCTCAGTTATCTCTTTTTAACTCAACTTTCCAAGGTTTTGTTCACCACTGCAATAGCCAGGTATTGAACTCACAACTCTTTGGGTCAAGTCACTGGATTCAAGCAACACTGTTATCCACTGGGCCATGTGTCCTCAAATGGATAAAGGTGTTGGTTGGATCCAGTGACTTTACACAAAGAGTGAACAAAATAAAGGGTTAAATTTGAAATTTCCAGTCACTTGAAGAAGGCCGGAACATACAACGGCTAAAACATCATGAATATGGCAACAAAGATGAGGACAACAGAAATATAGATAGATTCTGATGAAGGTCAGAATGTACATCGGCCGAAACATTGTGAATATGGCAACAAAGATGAGGACAACAGTCCAAACAAGGTAAACAGTGTAAATGATTACAATAGCCCATCTCAGAAATATAGACAGATCTTGATGAAGGTTAGAATGTACATCGGCTGAAACATTGTGAATATGGCAACAAAGATGAGGACAACAGTCCAAACAAGGTAAACAGTGTAAATAATTACAATAGCCCATCTCAGAAATATAGACAGATAAAAAATCTATATATTGTGAAGTGTGTTTATTAAGGTTTTTACCTGAAATGCTGATTTTCTCAATAGTAGAAGGAATATACATACAAGTCTATGGATCCCTATAGGTAAATGACACGAGACATTATTTTTTATCATTTCAATCTAAGCAAAGTGATCAAGCCACTAAAATGTTACCGGTTACTTAGAGTGAAAGAAACTTTTTTGAGCAGAAAAGACAATAAAAGAATATGATTTAAAATGGCAGAAGATGACAACATAGAATTTACATTTTTGAAGATTATAGTTGATAGAAAATCAGGAAGCTGGAAGAGAATTCTACAAGTGAGAGAAGAAATTATTAGAAAAGATCTTGCGGTTAAATTTAGCCATTTCAACAATAAAACGATGAGACCTATCTGCCATTCTAGTCGCATAATTAAATTCATGGTTACAGTTCCAAAGATACTTATGTCAATATCGCTATATATGTAAAATATAAAGAAAAGTAAAGATAAAAAAATATAAATGGATTAGAAAGAAGGAAGATATAAAGATTATAAAATAGAAGAATGAAGAAAAGAAAATAATAAAAAGAAAGAAAAAAAAGAATGAGATATAAATTAAAGCTGGGATGAAATGAAAGAGGAAAGGAAGGAATGTTAAGAGATTGAAAAAGACAAAATGAAAAAACAGAAAAAAAATGGTTAAAAAATTACTGGGAAATGGAAGACAAGAAGATGGAAATTAAATAAAAGAGAAATAGAAAAGAAAAAATACAAAAAAATAACAAAGGAAAACAAAAGAAAAATTAAGACCATTTTTATTTATTGCCAGTTCTCCAGTATCTGTCTATATTTCTGAGATGAGGTATTATGTACATTATTTATATTATTCGGACTATTGTCCTCATCTTTGTCATCATATTTATTACATCGTTTTGGCCTTTCAGTCTCTGTCTATATTTCTGGGATGAGGTATTATGTACATTATTTACATTATTTGAACTATTGTACTCATCTTTGTCGTCATATTTATTACAACATTTTGGCCGTTGTATGCCCCGGCCTTCTCCAGGTGGTTGGAATATTAAACTGAACCCTTTATTTCGCTCACTGGGGTAGACTGTTTCTAGTTCCACGTGCCATGTATAATGGATGGCGGTTATCAGTTATCTCCTGTTAATTCTCATCTCCAAGTTCTCCACTGCCTTAACTGGGAATTGAACTCACATTCTTTGGGTCCTGTCACTGAATCTAAAAAGGCTTTGGTTAGTCCGAATAATGTAAACAATGCCCAATTCTCCATCCCTAATTTATATCTGCACAAGTTGTATTCTTTTACTAGACCACCCACAAACCTGTTGGGTTTCTTTTAAAAACAAACCATGATAACAAATGATGAAGCAACATTATTATCATTTTTATTATTACTTACACATTTTAATATATATTTAAAGATCGTAAAAGAAGGTTTATTGTTCCACTGAGCTTCATACTTGATGGTAAATAGCAAAAGATGTCTTCTTAATTTAAATGCATCCAAAACTGAACTTCTCTCCATTAATCATCTAAGAAAACCCTCTCTGCCTTCCATCAGTGATAATTAGAATTGGAATAAAACCTAAACATATGAAAGTGAATTTATACATTTCTCTTTGCTCTTGAGTATTTGAGAATCCACTTTTTTTTTATTCAGTTGCCTGACACTGTTCTGGTATTTAAAAATTGACCAGACCACCTATACACCCATTGGGTTTCTTTTAAAAACAATTCATGATACCAAATGATGAAGTAACAATATTATCATTTTTATTATTACTTATACATTTTAATATATATTTAAAGATGGTAAAAGAAGGTTTATTGTTCTACTGAGCTTCATACTTAACACACTGCGTGAAAATGTGGAATAATAGCTTACAACAGGTGTTGTCTTTTTCAAAATAATAAGTATATTTTTTTATTAATTATTAGTTAATAATAAGTAAAAAACTTTCCAGACTCAAAACCAATGAAAAGCAACCAAAATGCCATAATGCAAATATATTCTGATTTAAAGTTTGAAAAGAAATTATTTTATGATATCAATAGGTATATGTATTACTTCTTTGTGTTAAAAGAGAAATTTCTTATATAAAACATACTTTGAATACAAGAATAATAATTAATACTAAAAATCGTAAAAGAGGGTTTATTGTTCCACTTGGCTTCATAGTTAACACATTGCATGAAAATTTGGAGTAATAACTCAAAACAGGTGTAGTATTTTTCTAAATCATAATTATATTTTTTATTATGTGTATTTGTTTCTTCCTTGCATTTAATTAAAATATGTAATGGCAAAAAATCAGTCTGCATCTATTTATTCATCATCAAGTCATGCGACATGTATAGCCTCTTCATCTTTTAAGTAGTTGTTTATAAAAAAATGTTCTAATGTAGTTTAGCAAATAGGATAAATATATGTTGTGTTCTGCATAAAATGTATTTAATAATGTGGTTATAAAGTATTATGGATGTTTATTATTTTTCACCCACATAATAGTTGGAATATAAAAGGCAAATGTTTATTTATATACATGAATTGATATAAGAATGGGTATAGAAGACAAATACCGAATTTCCTAATAAAAATGAAAGAATGCCTTGTCTAACTTTAATCAAATTTGGCACGTCACTCAGCAGGTGTTCAAGGTTCAATATGCCCCTAAACTGGCTGGGATATTATATATTGTTTAAGTTGTATCGCAGAAACACACATACATACAAGATTAGCGTTTTAGTATTATATAGATTTAAATATAACTTATCACCTGTTTATATTTCTGACATGAGGTATTGCAGTTGTTTACATTGTCCTCATCTTTATTGCCATATTCACATCGAACTAGAACAATCTACTCCAATGGATGAAATAAAGGGTCCAGTTTGAAATTTCAGTCACCTGAAGAAGGCCAGAGCATACAACGGCGAAAACGTTGTGTATATGGGAATAAAGATGAGGGCAACAGTCTAAATAATGTATATAATAACTTAATACATAGATAAAAAGATGACTCCAGTCACAAGATACATTATTATTATTATTATTATTATCTTCTCTTGTCCTTGAATATTGGCAGGATTTCTGTATTTAAAAAAGGAAAGCTAGCTTTGTCTCTCCAAATCAATTAAGTTCCTCAATGCGTTCAGACAGCTCACCAAAGAACAATGGTACATTTTGGTTGCAGTCTCTCCATTCTACAAACTAATTCCTTTCTTCAGAGTAATGTTGGCTATTACTGGCATTTTAAATTAATACCTGAGCCTTATTACTAGTAATAAGTAATAGATCTTAGTGAAGGACGCCCACTCCCTGACCTCACAAAAAAAGAAACATATTTCTGATGATCTGAGCATTGTGCACAATTTTTCAGGAAAGATGTTATTTTTTTTACTGGTCACCTTCTTTATATCAACCAACAATTATTAGTGTCATCTTTCATTTTTCCAGGTTTTTCAATGTTCAAAAGTTATAGTCAAGCAAGAAGACAGAATCCTATTATCATTCTTCTTGTTTCTTAATTTGTTAGTTCACATGTATGCTATATCTTGACATTAAACCTGATAAACAATGGGCCTTTCCAGTTTGACTGCAAAGACAGACAAAAGAAAAGTGACATCAAACATTCTGTTTAGTTTCAAAGAAAAGAAGAGAAAATAAAGAACGAATGATTGAAAGGGAAGAGGGAGGAGGAAGCGATAACATTCTCATGCATTTAACATCTGCTTTAGTGAAATGTGAGACATTATCAATTTTGAATCTTTTCATTTGTACCCTCTTACTTCTTTAAATAATCACCTGCCATTATACCCTGCCATTACCCCTGATAAACAATGGGCCTCTCCTGTTTGATTGTGAGGATAGACAGAAAAAAAGAAATCAAGTGCTGTTTTCATTTGTACCCTCTTACTTCTTTAAATAATGACCTGCATTCATATTTATGAATGTTATTGCAATATTTTGTTAGAGTTGTTAAGTTCAAATATTTAACAAGGCAATAGGAGAATTGCCACAGATCTTTTATAGTTGTAGAACTCGCAGGGAGCTTATTCAATCATTAACTTAAGAATTAAGATTCATTAGAAAATTCAAATTGGAAAACTGCAAAATTTTCACGGTATTTGTAATAGCTGTTATTGAAATACTGTATGAAATGCAAAATATAATGAAGGCTTGATTAAATTGGTTAATTCAGCCTTGAAAAATGCCATGTTAATCAAATTTGTATTAATTAAATTTCTACAGTAACTGCATTTGTTGTAAATGTTATTTATTTCTTACTCTGCCCTACTGCACTCAGAGAATTGTATTAAATCAAATTTTAGAAACACAATAATCGTAAACTTCAAACCCAACTAAATTAGAAACTATATTAAAACAAAAACAAAAATTAAAGATTTTTGGCATGCTAAATTCTAGGCTCACTTGTGTGTGCCATGTTGCTTCAGGATGTGGACAATTATGGCTCTCCATAACTTCCTTCTTTTGTCACACTAAACAATGCTTGCCTCCCAACTTATTATCACTCTAAGTCTCTATGCAGCCATTCATTTACACAAGCTTGTTAGATATTTTATTTGCTGTTTCTCCTCTTGTCTTTTGTATGTGATATGTGAATGTCTTCAAACCCTCTTTATGTGCCTTAGAAATGTCAATTTTCACTTTGCTGATTAATGTTTATTACATGGGAATGCTGAAAATTTCCCAGTACAAACAACAAACTCTTCCAGAACGGAAAATTCTGACGTTTGGTGGTGTTTTGTCAAGGCCACAAATTGCTCACAGTCCCCTTGTAAAATAGCAGTGGGAAGTAGACCAAAAATCAATGTAACAAAAAACTTTGTCAACCGTTTAACTGCTTATCCTTCTTTTAATAGATTCAATAAATCAATCAAAGTTAAATTGACTTGTCTTAATTGTCTAACTCCAGAGTTTTGACTCAGCACACTCTTCAGGGCCAGACGTTTAATCAACCCATTGAAATTATTATCAGATCTCAAATTTATACCCCTTGGAACACAACACTAATCTAATTATCTTTTCTATAATTTTATGGCAACTGTTCAGATAAGCTCTTTGCCATGGTACCTTGACTTTATGAATTTAAGCACAGCACCAAACTAGTGATGAAGTCTCACCATTTTACAGTAGAGTTGGTAAGTTGTAACCATAAGTTCTATGCTAACAGTTTCTTTACTTGCATTTCTCTCTTGTCAAACTCCATTCTGGCTGCATGCTTTCCAACCAACTTCAATCTCCAATGATTTAAATGTAATGTCAATCACTATCTACTGTCCTCCTGATTACTCTTCTTTTGTTCTCACTCCTTAGTAATGTTTCTGTTTTTTTCTAATTCTTTCACACCCAATAACCCCCTTGTGTCTTAGTGGCTTTACTGCCTTGCTTGGGGCAAACTAGGTTTTAAAAATTCTTACCTACATTATAGTTTTGTTTAAAATATAGCAACCTTTAAATTGAGAATGAGTTAAAATGAACTTCTTTTTTATCACTATGTTTAATCTCAGATTGAGAAATCGGAGAGCTGAATTCAAATTCCATTTGAATCCATTACATTCACTTATATGCTAATACCCTTGGGAAAAGTATGAATCCTCTTTTTCTCACCCCAGCTATGGTTAAATAGCAGGACAGACTGGGTTCTATAACCTTGGATGGCAACTGGTCTACTACAGAAAGAAATGGCAACCTACTGCAGAAAAAAAAATCTGCCTCGTTAGTCATGTATCGAAAGTTACATGATTGCCTAAGCATGTATCACGCATGGCACAGAAGTGCTGATAATAGATATAAAAAGGAAACTACAGCAACTACTACAGAAAATATTAAAGGAAAGCAAGGACTAAATATCAATTGTAAGAATAGAAAATGCGTGATTGTCCACAAAAGGAACAGCCTTTAATGGGAGAAAGCTATAGAAGAAAGGATTATTCTCTGATTTATATTTCCCACATTATGGTTATTATTATATCCATGGTATAATAACGCCATATTGCAGAGAACAGCTGAATGGAAAAGAAATAATAAACATGATTTGTTCTCAGAGAGAGAGTTTTATAATGCAAAAAACTTGGAGTGAGTTAAGTTACTAAAGAGAATTAACTGAAACTGAAATATTCAATAGGTTCAGCTGGATATTCCAACACATATCACCTGGAGAAGGTTAGAGCATATAACAGCCGAAACATTGTGAATATGGCAATAAAGATGAGACTTTGAATGATGTAAATATTGCAGACTATAAAATAAATCCAGCATTATTTCTTAAATATATTCATGGTTTTCTGGATCAATACCTCCTTTGATGCAGTATGTATTATGTGGCTCACCTTCAGGCAGAATAGATTTTACACCCAGTGTCCTTCTGAAAAGCCAGAGGTAGAGTTGACTTGAAATGATCTCTTAACAGGGTGTAATGATCCACGGTTCATCCAACGTCAATGTTGATACTAACAGATGAACACGGGTCAGCCTAGTTGCTCCTGAGTTGAAAGAGTTGGACAGGACCGTAGTCCAGGCAGGTATATAAACACCTACACCAGAAAGGAGATGAGCAGTCTCTCAGATATCTCACACAAGAATGTAAGGGCAACATTCAGATGAGGATTGAGGGCAATATACACACTGACTGTCACTTATAGTCTGATTATTTCTATATTCCCACAGTCTATACATACAAAAACTCTATCTCAAATACTGAACATTCTCCTCCAATAAATATAGCAAACTTTTCAACAATATTGGCATGTGTCCAAGTGGTTACAATGTTCTATTTCCAATGAAGAAACTCAGCTTTAAATGTCCCACAGATCAATTTGTCAGTAACTTCTTGATGTTCTGAGTCTGGGGAAGCAATCCCAGTGTGTGGCACCTAAGGTCCAACCAGTATAAACCACAGGTGGGTTCTGTGGGTGTTGAATGCAAATATGCCAGAGCAAGCATCTGCAACTGGGATCGACAAGCTGATGATTCACGGTCTCCCTTATAAACTGAGCCAAATGATGACATGATTCAGTGTTCTTTAACAATGATTTGTTTTCTATGACTTAATGACCTTTTGCAGGTTATTTAAAGCCAGGAAATATTTTTAGGTTGTGACAATTTTTTTTAATAATAATGGTTTAGTGATAAAAGTCTTAATAATTAACCCATAGCTGAGAAACATAGGAGGGGTGGAGTCACACCTTTTACAAGGGTAAGATATAAGTGAATATAATGAACCCAACTGGAATTAGAACTTGACTCTCTGATTAACAATTCCAAGCAATTATTCATTAAACCACCTGCATATCTAAGCTTACAGCATCTGCTATTCCAAAGTGGTCACCCATCTAGGTACTGACCAGGCTCAATGTTGCTTAACTTCAGAAGTCATACAGGAACTGGTGTTGTAATATGATGTGGCCATAGACATCTTTAATAGTGATGACAGTTAATATTACAGAAAACCAGACTTGATATATAAAGCAGCATTAAAAAAAATGAATATTGGAGATATTATGAAATCACATTATTCATAGCATATCTGTGCCACGATAGAAACATTTTTCCAAGGATTTCTAGGTGTTTTTGTACAGCAAAGTCCAGGAAACCCAGGCATTAATCAAGGCTGTCTCAAACCAGAAAAAAAAAAGTAATGGTGAAATACAAGATTTTCATTCCCATGAGATGACAGCCTGATCAACATTAGGCTGAGTGAAAATGAAGAGAGAACAAAGTATATAGTCATGGCTTTAACAGAGCTGGATAGGCTAGAAGGGAAATGATAATAAAGAAAGAGTCTAGAAAGTTAAGACAACGTTCTCATATTTTCTTGTCCTAAGGCATTAGATAAATAACATTGAGCAATGACAAGACTTGAGGGAGGTCAATAACCATTTATATTATAAATGAAAAGTACAAGAAGATATTGCTGTTATGTCCCAATGTGGTGAGAGCTGGAAAGGTACATCAGAAATACCTGCCATAACATCATGGTTTATTTTCACTCTTTTTTGATGAGCATTTTATCAACAAATATTAAGACAGAAAGGTGCTGCTATAGTATGATATCTACCATCTATTTTCTACTATACTATGATATATACTATTCATTTTCTACTAAGGTATGGTATTTACCAACTGTTGAAAGTATGAAATGGGTGAAGGTTAAAGGCAGTGAACAGTGAACTGGTTACGTATTAAAAATCATTAACAATCTTTTATATAAAACTTTTTTAAAAATCATTAAATAGAGATTTTAATGTTTGTAAACTGATTTGATGTCATTCAAAAAAAAAAAATCAGTAAACCGGTCATTGTCTTTTCTGAGCATTTTCCACCAATTATGAGTGCATCATCATTTATGGCAGGTCACAAATGCCTTGGTAGATATCGTACTATTGTCGCACCAACAGAGAGCTGGTGACGCAGAAACTCAAGATAAAGATTTAATGATGATTATGAAAGACAAACACAAAAAAATATAGATTTAGAGAGGAACATGTGAGATGAGTATAGTGATAGCAACAAATAAATCACTAAATAACTTTTAACCCTTAACACTGGGTTATGAAGGCAAAATAATTGATGAGTAATAATAAAAGGAAAATGAAAATTTCATAAAATTACATTAAAATAGAGATAAGAATAATAATTAACAATAAAGAAAGAAAAAATGAGATTATAAAAAAATAGTTAAATAAATATGAATACTCCCATCATGCACTGGAACAGGCATTTTTGCCTCCAATTGAAACAGAAATCAAATTTTCTCTCTCTTTACCTTCAACTGCTAAATGTCTGAAGCAGTGTGGAATGTCAACATCTTGATTGTGTCATTATTTTCTCTTTGGGTTACACACACTATTTTAATTGTTGTTGTCATTGAAATCCTCAAGTCATGTGGTTATTATAGTACAGTTCTTTGTTTGCGATTCTGTAACACCAATCTATTGTATGTTCAATTTCTTTATCTCCTATGCTAAATTTGTTATAACCAATCTATACACAAAGGGATTTAAGAGTTTAGTATTTGCTAATTCCTCATCCTGAATTTTTATGATAGCTTCAGGGTATGAGCCATTACCGCTTTCATTCCAATTCAAGATCATAGTTTCTGTTTTGGAATGGTTTGAGTCCTATTTCTTGGAATACTTAGTAAAGGATGTTGATTTTTTTTGTTCTTATCCCAACTATGAATGCCTATGTCATTGGCATAGACCCAGCCTATCAGCAATGCATGGGCCTCTGAAGAAAAATGTGTTTTTATCTAATAAAAGAAAATACAATAAATCTGATAACACTTAAATGTACCAGGCTAAAAAGTTGTGATAAAAACAAAACAGAAGAGGACATTCTTTTTCTATGTGTCATGTTCCTTCTCTCCAAAACCATATTCTTCCATCTATTTGCCCAAGTGCATTCTTCTTTTTCTCTATGTGTCATGTCCATTCAGGACATTGGAGGTCATGGCTCTCCACAATTTCCTGTCCTTTGTAGCACTGAATAAATTTTCCCTTTTTGTTATCCCTCCTAAAACATGTTCTTCCATCCATTTACACAAGCTCATTCTTCTTTTTCTCTATTTGTCCTGTCTCTTCAGGACATTGGTGGTCATGGCTCTCCACAATTTCCTGTCTTTTGTAGTTCTTTTTTTGTTATATCTCCTGAACCATGTTCTTCCATCCATTTACACAAGCTCATTCTTCTTCTTCTGTGTGTTGTGTCCCTTCAGGACATTGGCAGTCATGGGTCTCCATGGTTTCCTGTGCTTTCTTGCTCTTAATAAATTTTATCTTTTTGTTATCTCTTCTAAACCATGTTTCTCCATCCATTTACTCACACTAGCTAGGTAAGTTATGTGTGGTTTTCCTTTGTCACTCTTGCTTTCAATCTGACCTGTGAGTGTCAAATTTTCTAAGCCCTCTTTCCTCATTATGTGCCCTTGAAATTTCATCTATAATAGTGATTTGTTAGCCACCTTGGCAGACAGGTGGGCTCAAAAATGAGTCACACTTAACATATTATTCAATATGTGGAAGGACTTTATATGTCAAAGAAAAATAATGAGGTTGTTCTGCGATTGTAAGTACCATCATATCTTGAAGATCACTTGAAGACTTCTAACTGCAAGAACAACTGAAATGGATATCACATGTAACATGAAGAGAAAATAATGACATAATCAAGTTGTTGGATTTCCACACTACTTCAAACAAAAGATTAGGAAGGAAATCCCCATCAATATTAGAAAGAGTGAGAACTTGAAAATCCTATTTTCCAGAAAAACTGTTTTAAGAGAAAGATTTTATGAATTTCAACCAACGATAATGCTAACTTGAATGGTTAGCTATATTTTGGGGTTGAAATTTAATGTCAAATGTTTCCTGTATGGAAACAGCCAATCTCAGCTTTTTACTATAGTGACTAAAAGAATTTTGAAGGGAGAAAACTTAGGATTTTACCAGAAAGATATATTTCCTTTCTCTTTTTTATAAAGGTATTTGAATACAACTCACAGTAGAAATAAAAAAAAAATGTATGATCATGAATTAGCATTGCAGAAGAAAAAAACTATGGGCTAAAAATTGACACCTGACAATGAATGGAGAGTACATGATCAAAAGATTATGTCTAAAATTGAGAACAACCAAAGATGATTTATTTATTTTCAATGGTTTATCAACACATTGCAGGTTATTTAAAGCCAGAAAATATTTTTAGATTGTAAAAATTACTTTTTAAACATAATGGTTTAGTGATGCAATTTTTACTAATTAACCCATACCTGGGGCATGAAGAGGTAGATTCGTACTTTTCCTAAAGTTATTTGCATGTAATTAAATATAACGAAAATGAATATACCCAACCCAACTTGGCTCACTGATTAACAAATCTGAGCCATTATCCATGATACCACCTGCACATCCAAGCTTACAGCACCTGGTATTCTCAAGTAGTCACTCATCCAGGTACTGACCAGGCTAGACTTTGCTTAACTTTGGTGATCATATGGGAACCAATGTTTCAAAGTGATACTGACACCAGATTTAAAACAGTCCAGAAATACACCACCTAATGTAATTGATACAAATATTGGTTCTGAAAGTTCAATCCCTGGATCAGGTAGAGAAAGTCATATATCTGATTCAATAGGAATAAACAATAATCAGCATCACAGGAACAAATAAGACAAGAATTAACTTAGAGGTATCTTTCATCGATCAAAAATGGACTCCTGATGATAGTTAGTCAAGAGTGTACACAGTCGAAAGGTTGTGCCTATAAAGACATTTATAAAGACCAATGTGAACAATTGTTTGAATAAATCAAAGTGTAATAACAATTCCTCACCAAGAAAAACAATACAAACTTTTTTCACTCATTATGAGTACATTAATATCATTATTGTAACATATTAATATTATAATATTAATAAGGAAACATTTTTCCAAGAAATTATATTATAACTCACATATAACCACCTAATGACATTAATATTGTTTAAAACTGAAAAAATGTTTCTGACTTGTGTAGGAAAGATTGACAAACAAAAAAAATTCCCCAATATAAACTTTTGAACTGACATTTCATATTCTGGAAGATCAGATTCTAAAAATGAAGTGTTTATTATAGTGAAAATTTTCAGCCTTTCTTAGAAGAAAATGATGAAATAGTGTGTAGAATGGTGTTTTCTTTAATAGAATGCTGTGTAAGTTTCTTTTAAGGAAATGATGCAATAGCTAATTATTTATAGAAACATAAGATAGTTTTCTTTGAATGAACAGTCCTGGATAAGACAGTAAACTACATCTGGCAGCAAGGCCTCTGATCAGGTGATTGGAGGTTTTGAGAATTTGTGGACCTACTTCTTAATTGCTGTTCTTCCCAGGTCCACCCTGAACTGGGGTGGTAGCACCTATTAGAGTCCCAGTTATCGACAAATACTGAACCCTCAAACAAAAACAAAACACGATGAAAGTATAAAAATACATTTTTATAGTAAAAATACTAGTCATACATTTTATAGTAGAATTACTAACAATAAATTTTATTGCAAAATGACCAACAATAAATTTTATTGCAAAATGACCAACAATAAATTTTATTGCAAAATGACCAACAATAAATTTTATTGCAAAATGACCAACAATAAATTTTATCTGTAGTTGAAGGCATACAGTTGCATTCAAAATATATTTAGTTGAATCCATAAAATCGTGTTCAAAATATTTAGATTCCAACATTAAATAACCCATAGATGTGTTGATATACTAACAAAAAATCAACCAACCAACTTTGAATGAAATGATTGGATACCTTTCTTTTAGTGGAATGATGATGGGGTAGCTTTTGTAAACAAAGCTATCTTTACTCTGGAAAGAAATTTCAACATATTTTGTGCTTGAATTTTTAAAATTTCACAATGGATGAGTCCAGCAAAAATGTCCTAAGTATGGAAAAAATCATTGATCCCCTTTGTTTGTGCCCAAGCAATGTTGGCCTTGTACAAAAGGGGTGAGAGTTCAAAGGGTTAATAAAAACAACATTTTCACTGTATCCAAATCTTTCTCCTACCAAATACTGAATCTTATAAAGAAAAAAAAAAACATTATATTCAGTGAATCCTATTTTTTGCTTTCTATTCCATTACCTGTGTTAATTCCAAGCTCAATAATGCTGTGTAAATAAATTAAATCAACATTTTTTAAGTATTCCATATACTTTATCACCTATGTAAGTATATCACCTGCAAGTCAACAACTCTTTTCGCTCTCTCTTCTGTATACAAAAGAAGAAAGCATTGATGGTTGACAAGCAAAATGGTAAACTCTTTAGAAATGTTGTTTCTGATACATTACAGTAATAGGAAAACTTCCTCTGAGAGATCTTTATAAATTTTTTTATTCATTCTCAGTTTCTTCATCTAAAAGCCAAAATTACTGCTCCAATTCTTCATCTATTTATCCATCGATGCCACATCTGATAATTATTTATTGATTTTATCATAAACTGATTCTTTCTGCTAGGAATTTGTTATAGTTTTGTTTTGTTTTTTTTTGTTTTTTCCTGGCAAGCCTACTCTGCTTGTCAATGATTACACACTGCTTTATTAGCAAGAGAATTCCTTCTTTTTTTTACGACAAAATAGACTTAGAGATTTTATTCCATTAATTCATTATATGAGGGGTGCTGAAAAGTTCTCAGCTTGACCCCCTTACTTAACACTGTCCAAATCAACAAACTAATTTTTTTTTAAAATTCTCTCTTCCTCAGACTGAGACCTATTCTGAACTCCCTTTTTTAGAGAGTTTGGTAAGCATAGTTTAATTGTGGCACAAGGCTGAAAGCATAGAGCACCAAGTGAAGATTGAACTCAGTTGTAACTGATCTTGCAAGACAAGCTTGCTAACCATAACACCAAGTCAAAGTGCCTTAGTACCCACTTGCTTAGTGTTGTTAAAATGTTGCTTAGAATAAAGAACAATGAAATAATAAATGTATGAAAAATATATATGTCTCTTTCTTGCTTCCTGATTGGTGCATTTAAAAGAAAATTATTGATTCTTTTTATACTGTGTCATAAAGCTTACCTATCTTGATATGAGTTTTTAACAAAGAATACTACATGGAAGAATATTATATTTCATTTAAAACAGACATTAGAATTGAGACATATATATATATATATATATATATATATATATATATATTTGTGTATTTAAGCAGCAAATTCTCTTTTAGGCATGTCTGATTAAATAAATTACAAACATTATGTCTGCTTTTTTTTAGTATAATCTATTCATATTCACGCATATTTTTCTGTGTATTACAATCAAATTATGCAAGAAATGCACTGTAACAGTGAAACTCACTTTCATTTCCAAGGTACTTTCTATCTCGTATACTTTGGAAATGAAAGTGATTTTCATTGTTACAGGGCATTTCTTGCATCATTTGATTGTAATACACAGAAAAATATCCATGAATATGAATGGATTATGCTAAAAATAAGCAGACATAATATTTGTAATTTATTTAATCGGATATATATATATATATATATATATATATATATATATATATATATATATATATATATATATATTGTTGCTCCTTTATGGTTTATAATTGTTTTTATATTCATTTTCCCCCCAATGGAAATACTTGTACCATATACACTTTAAGCATGCATCATTTTTTGCATTTTTTTTCAATATCACCCTACCTACATTCTACATTTTGAATTTACACCCCAGTAATATATTAAATTTATATTAACTTTGAGCTTTGAATCTGTATATAATTTAGCATTCCTCCCATTGGACCCAGTATTTATTAAAAACAACTGTATTAAGTGATTCATTCACCCTTTGTTCCTGATGACTTGGAAAACCATGAAACCTTAAGTTGCACTACAAACATAGGTATATATATATATATATATATATATATATATATATATATATATATGTGTGTACAGAGTGTGATGTGTAAATAGTTGCCATTTTATATTTTTAATTTTGTGCATGCACATTGTTATCTTGATTTTGTCGATTGCACATTATAGTAGGGTCAGTTGGGCACCGTCTGTAAGAAAAAAACCACCATAATTCACTCCACCAGGAATTTGGAAACAGCATGGTGTACTTCTTGGCATTCATGCCAGAAGCTTCAATACAAACATTTCAGAGTGGTTGGGTGTCAACCTGAGTAAAGTGCAGAGCATTTGGAAAGAGTTGGATGAGTCTAATGGTGATTATGAAGGTATGGCAGCTCAGAAGACTCATTCTAATCATTCTGATAAGAAAGAAACTCCCAAATTTGTTTGTAAGATCCAGGCCATCATTGAAAATGATCCCTCCCAGTCAATCAGGTCTATAAGCAGGGAGCTAGTGCTTCCCTGGAACAAGAGAGTGGCTGCTGGAAGATCTTATGTCTAGCAACAGGACTCTGCACCATGCCACACAAGCAGGAGAATCTAGTCATGGCAGTCAGACAATTTCTGTGACCACATCACCCCTTACATCTGGCCACGTAACTCCCCAGACTGCAGACCCTTGATTATTGTGTGGGGCACAGTTGAGTGAGACAAAACTCCTTGTAAGACAAAAAGCAAAACTCCTTGTGAGACAAAAAGCAAAACTCCTTGTGAGACAAAAAGCAAAATTCCTTGTAAGACAAAAGATGAAAGCAAGGATTATGGCAGCATTCATCAACTTAATGAAGGAGACCATCCAGAAAAGTTGCAGGAAATTCTGAAGTTGTCTGGAGTTTGTGGTTGAAGTATTTTAAGATATTTTTGTGTAATTTTGGTAATTATGTTAAAATGAGTTGTCAGTGTTATTTTCATTTTTGTGTAATTTAGATGACAATTTATCCATTGCAACATATATATATATATATATATATATATATATATATATATATATATATATATATGGGATAACGATATATAAATTTATATATATCAAGAACAGTTTTGAAGGAAAGGTGTATGACAAAATGGAAAAAGTTTTTGTGTGATGTGTTTTGTCCATTAAGACTTCATTGGTTTGTTTACTGTGATGTGACTACACATGCACATAAAACAAGAGATGCTGGGAATTTTAAATTTAGAAAAAAATGTGCTTTGAGTAGATAATCTAGCCAATTTCATTTTGATTCTTTTTCTTTTTGTTTCCATCATCCTTGTTATTAAATATCCTACATTGCCAAGAATGGTGAAATATACTGGAAGAACCTGGATGCAGATTTACTGTGGATGAAGTAGCAATTAAAGCACTTCCTAAACATATTCCTCATAGTGAATTAATCTCTCTTTTAATTAGAGTATCATTTTTTATATCAAAATTGTGGTCAGTCTCTTTATGGTGAGTGACTAATTCATTTAATGTGTTGCTTTTTAAAACGTATCTTTTGTGTTCATATAATCTTTCATTTAAACTTCTTGAAGTTTCTCCAATATATTCTTTCTAGTAATGTTTGCAGGTACTAGATTATATATGTATAACTTTGAAAATTTTTTGCCTTGACATGTTTCACCAATGATCTAGCTTCTAGTGATATATGTGAATATTTCCTCTTACTAATGTAAATTTGGTTCCATTGAAATACAATTCTTTTTTTTGATAATTCCAGATCACTGGTTAAATATATCAAGGTAAAAACTGTTTTATAGATTTCCTATTCTGTTGCAATCTCATTCAAATTTAGTTGAACCCACAGATATATACACACACGTAATGTCATTCAGTTTTGCAGTGATTTCAGTCCTTGTTACGGTTCCTATGTTAGTGACATTTTCAAATGCTCAGCAAAGTTTTGTATATTTCTAAAAATTAACTTATGATGCCAGAAAAATATTAATTTCTTGCAATCACTTGAGAATGTGGCTGTTATCTTCTTTCAGAACTGATTTCTGGTGAGACAACTCAATTTTAAAAGGATCTATTAGCTATGCAACACAGGTGTTTCATCAAAGTGAAATTTACCGAATTTAAAACAGCGGACACGCCTCATATGGATGACCACTGGGGATGAATTGCAATCAATATGTTTACAGCTTACCACTGGAGAAATGGTACAGCATTTTAACTGTACTCATTCTCATATATAACTGCAGAAATCAGGTGTGGTATTTATACAAGCAAAATGATACACGGCTGGATATCATTATCAAAAAAAAAATATCTGACCACGTGGCAGCAATATTCTAAGCATGGACAAATGATAGACTTATAGATATGTAAGATAGCGTCTGGAGAGAAAAACAGTCTTTTGTACATTGCAGTGAACCAACCTTCCTGGAAGCTGATTGAACAATGGTTTCAATATAGTCTTTCAACTTCATGTCAGCTGAGTTGTTTTTATGTGAATGTAAGGGGATATATATATATATATATATATATATATATATATATATATATATATAAAGGTGGACAGTCAACACCCAGAGGTGACAGCCTTTTTCATGCTTAAATGCAATCAGGCTACATGCAAAGGACATGATCACCTGAAGGATCACTGCACTTCAGAGGAGAATTGTATCCAAAACATACTAATAGAAAATACAAGTATACTAGCCTCATCCACATGTGAAAAAAAAGATTAAAAATAATGGAAGCTCTATTAATAGAAACAGAAAAGCCAACACTCAATAACATTAACTACGAACACAGTGACAATGGAAAATAAAACATTCCTATAACTTCAGACATATACATAAAAACCCACACATTTAATAATGATAATGGCTAAAAGAACAGCTGAAAGTGCTCGGATATGTAGAACTTTTGGATAGTTTTTACACATTTCATGTGCCAAAAGGAGAACACTTACACAAACTACAAGAAAAATTAAATAAAAAGCTTAATTGCAGGATTAAAGCCTGAAATACTTTTAGATTGTAAGAATTTCTTGGAGATAATAATGGTGTTTTTTTTTTTACTGATATGAGTTATACTAATTAACCCATAGCTAATGGGAGAAGAGGTGGCTTCATACCTCTCCAAAGAGTATTTGCACATACTTGACAGCCAAGCTTACAGCACTTGGTATTTCCAAGTGATTCACCCATCAAGGTACTTACCAGACTCAATGTTGCTTAACTTTGAGGATCGTACAGGAGCTGGTGTTTCAAAGTGATATGATCACAAGACACCTGCATCTCAATAAGGTCAGGTTTTGATGTTGATAAGAAATGCAAAATATTGTTTACAAGGAACTGTTCAATTCCAACAACATTATAAGACAGACAGCTGCAAAGTCTGGCTGATGGAATTACCAAAAATTACCCAATCACACATGATCTAGCAATACAATTTTCCTTCTCAAGTACTGTGTCCCTTCAGGTGATCATGGTGATCCACTACTTCCTATCCTTTGTAGTTCTCAGCAATGCTTGTCTTTTTTACTATCCCTCCCATTCTCTTTTCTGCCATCCATTTACACAAGATTCTTAGATAAGTTGATCATGGCTCTCCACTACTTCCTCTCCTTTGTAGCTTATAGCAATGTCTGTCTTTTTTCTATCCCTTATACTCCATGTTCTGCCATCCATTAACACAAGATTGCTAAGTAGGTTGATCATGGCTCTCCTTTACTTCCTATCCTTTGTAGCTCTTAGCAATATTTGTCTTTTTACTCTCCTTTCTACTCCCTGTTCTGCCATCCATTTACACAAGATTTTTAAGTAGTTTAAATGTTTTCCTCTAATCCTCTTACTTTCAATATGCACTGTGAGTGTCATATTCTTCAAGCCCTCTTTCCTCAGTATGTTTCTTTTTCACATTGTAAGTATGTGTCCTTTTTGTCTCCATTTTGTTCCCTTGAGTCTCTTCTTCATCATGAGGAGATTGTGCAGCATTCACTGTCATATAGGAGGACTGATAACAGTTCAGTACTCTTTTCTTTGTTTCTATTGTTTCAGATCTGTTCATATAGGAAGATTGATATTACATAACAGTTAAGCACTCTTTGTATTCTCAGCATCCTTCTATAGAACCACATCTCTGCAGCCTCAAGTCTCCACTTCTTCTGTGAGGAGACTGTCCAGCATTCACTGCCATATATAAGGACAGATAACACATAACAGTTCCATACTCATTTCTTTGTTTCTGTTGCTTCAAGTCTTTTCTTCATCAGTGAGGAGATTATCCAGCATTTACTGTCATATAGGAGGACTGATATTACATAACAGATGAACTCTTTTGTTTTTTTCTAGTGAAATTTTCCTATTTCTTAGTACTTTGCTTAGCTTATGGAAGGCATCTTTTGCTATTCAGATATTCCTTTGACCCTACAATTACTTAGCTCTAAAAAAAGGAGGAAAATCAGGCCACAAGTATTTGGATGTGGCAGTCATTCACCTGGGGAAGCTCTTCATTTGCTTTCGAACAATGATCTCTGGTACCAGTGGGAGATTTTGTGAATAAGTGAGTCAATATTCCTGGCTTACTCTTTGACAAGCAGTGATGATAACTATTCTGTTGAATGAATGTATTGTGTTTCCTATTCAAGAAATAATATTTTTAGCTGTCAAAATATTCAGAAACTTCCTTTACAAACCTAGTATGTGTGGAATGGAAAATGTTTATTCCTTTGTAGATGGGAGGTGATTATTATTTTCATATTTGTCTATGTTTCATTACTGTACTTAAACATACATATATATATATATATATATATATATATATGGCCCTGATCTGGCATCTCATCTACAGTTGCTCTCTCACAAGTGTGCTGTCACCTCCCTCTGTCTTTTCTACAAATACTTTCATGGTAACTGCTCTGAAGATCTACTTTTGCTAGTTCCCAGACTGCATGAATTCAAATGTGCTACTAGGCTGGCATCTTGGTTCCCACACTTTCACTATCGAAACAGTTAAATGTAGCCGTCTCTTCTACTCCAATAGCTTCATGTCTCGCACTTCTTGCCTGTGGAACTCCCTTCCGATTTCTTGTTTTCCTGATAGCTATAATCTCCAACTATTCAAATGTAATGTCAATCAACATCTCCAGATTTCCTGTCCTTCTCTTCATCTTTTCCTCCATCATGCCTCTTTACACTCGCTCTAAATCTCTGTAACCCCTTGTGTGCTAGTGGCATCTCACCTTCCTTGGGGTGAAATGCTTAAAATATATATATATACTAACACACACACACACGTACATACATGCATGCATGCATATATATAAATATACCTATATTTACCCATTCGGTTATATATATATATATATATATATATGCATACATACACACATGTGTATATACAGAGTATGATGAGTGAATTGTTGCCATTGTATATTTTTAATTTTGCACATGTCTGTTGTTTGTTTTTGATTTTCTTGGCTGCCCAGTATAGTAAGGGGTTGTTGGGCACTGTCTGTGATAAAATGATCACTATGATGTAATTCACTCCGCCAGAAATTTTAAAACAGCATGCTGTACATTCCTGCCCGAAGTTCCAATATGAACATTTTAGAGTGGTTGGATGTCAATGTGAGGACAGTTCAGAGGATTTGAAAAGAGTTGGATCAGTCTAATGGTGATTACAAAGGGGTTTGGAGTGATCACTAGTGATGGTGATATTATGCTTCCATTGATCTTTCAACAATTCTTCAGAATCAACATGGAGGCCTACATCAAATACCTTGAAGAGGTAGTGCTGCCCTGGGTCAAGAGAGTGGTTGTTGGAAGACCCTATGTTTGGAAACAGGACTCTGCACCATGCCACAAAAGCAGGAGAATCCTGTCATAGCTGTCAGACAATTTCTTCAACCACATCACCCCCTTACATCTGGCCACCTAACTTCCCAGACTGCAACTCCTTTGATTGTTGTATGGGGCACAGTTGAGTGAGAGGACAACAATGTTCCTTGTAACATCAACGATGAACTGAAATCAAGGATTATTATTCAGATGTATGTGCCCATTTACAAGATAATGACATGACACCCTCTGAAAATCTTGTTGTGAGACCCAATAAAAATAAAATATATAAACAAAAATAAATAGAATTCAAATTAAAATAAGACATTTGCTCTTTCCTTTAAAACCCTTATCTCTTTCTCTCTCTCTCTCTGAACTTCTTTTCCTATACTTCTCTTATCTAACAAGAAGGCAATCCTCAAATAAAATAAAAAGAGGAGGAAGAAAAAGAAAAGACTGAACCTGGCCAAAAAATGCCAGAAGTTTGCAAGATCAGAGCCAACTTATTTGTGACTGAAAAATAACAAAAATCAGGGAGGCTCCATGCATAACTTTGGTTATAAAAAGAAAAAAATGAAAAAGAAAGGGATGCTGAAAAATAAAACAGTTTTTGCCAATCAAAAAAAATTAACACAAAAAGACTTGACGTTAACCAAAAACAATGTTCGTGCCAGAGTCTCAGAGCCTGGTCAAAAGGATATGAGCTGACACTTCTGAGCTAGAAGCAAGAAGGGGTAGAGAGAGTGACTAACAGAGACATGAAAAACCAGCCATGTGTAACAAGTGAAGAAGTAGTTAAGAGGTCATCTGCTAATAATATTTCTGCTCTGCTTAAGGCCAAGAAAAACACAGTAGATTGACACATAACTTTTTTTTTAATATTATTACTACCCTTATCATGAGCAGACTTCAAAACAACTACTTCCAAACTTTCTCCAAGCATATAACCAACACCTGCATTATAAACGAACATTTGTGACACCGAATATCAAAGGACTCATTCATCACTCTAAGAAAAAAAATTTCTGATTACAGCTTATACCCTGGAGTCAGTTCATTTTATCCCAAAGTTTCCAGTAAAGAAAATCTTACCAACCATCTAGAATCTCACCTAAATTAAGATTTTTTTTTTTTAAATTTTTTTCTTGGTCAAGTTGAGAACTTTTAATCAATTATTGACTTGAAGCCTTATTTGTGTGTGTGTGTGTATATATATATATATATATATATATATATATATATATACACACACACACACACACATGTAAATGTACACCTCTAATTCTGTACCTGAATGATAAATAAAACAGCAATTGCTTTTATTAGCAGCACCATGCTTCCCAGCCTACTTTAATCTCTAAAAAATTAAATGCAATGTCAATCGTGATCTACTGTCCTCTTGATTACTCTTTTCTCTTCCTGCTAATTAGTAATGTTTCTGTTCCTAATTCTTCCACACTCAATAATCCCTTGTGTCTTAGTGGCTTTACTTCCTTGCCTGGGGTGATACTGGTTAACAAAAAAAGAAAATACTTAAATCTGCTGCAGATTTTTAGTGATTCATTAGTTTCTTCTAACAAAACAGTGACATTAATTTCCTCTTCAAACTCCTATTTTTATAAATTTTCTGAGGTTTCATACTTTCTTTATAATTCTGTATTCAGCTTCATTTGAATCAAATTCCTCAACACAACAGATATTCATGTGCAAGTTAGAAAGCTTTTTTTTTTTGCTTTTTCAAGGTATTAACATTCAATGTCATTAACAACCAATCGCTTGAGTTCAAATTTCTGTACAGTCTTCAAAGACATCGACATTTTATTTCTATATCATTTTGATCTTTAGAGCTGTCACAAATGTTGCCTAAATTCAATGGAAGGATTTTGAAACAATATTCATTGATTTGAGACAAATCCGTAATTATCAGCTGATGTTTTCTTTTCCACTTTTATTATGATTCTTTTTACATTCCTATTTTAATCATTTATCAACCAATCATTTGTGTTTATTTAAAATTATCTTGAAACTTACTCTGCTAAAATTAGTTGCTTTGAAAAAAATCTCACCTACTTTACCAATAAAATTTGATAAGCTTTTCAATTAGCTCCCTTGATTATTCTTTCGTTTTTTGTTTTTTTTTTTGCTTTTGTTTTTAATCTGCTTTGCAGTGTTTTGTGCTTTTAACAGCAGAAAAAAAAAAAACTTGTGAATGAAAACTGATTAAATGTGTTATTTTATTGAAGAGTTTCTTTCTTTTCATTTTCATTTTCATCATCTCCCTAAGTGACACATAATCACTCTGATAAAATACGTGCTTAAAAGTACGAATTTTTTTTTTTTCTCTGGGTATACACTACACTACAGTCTGACATTGATCATTGAAATTGTTTTTATTTGCAGAAACTATCATGGCCGGGGTAAAAACTTCTTGTATATTCCTTTTCTTCACAAAAAAATAAAAATAAAATCGAATAAAAATAAACATTAAGTTCTTTTCATCTTCTTTAGAATGCCACACACACATTTATCCACACAGACCACCTTTTTTCCCTTTTCATTGCATCAAATCATTTTAGATTTTGCCGATGTTTATTTGACAAATAACGGTGAAAAGAAAGAAAAAAACATCTTGCTGTTTGTTTGTAGGTTATCAAAAATTTATATGAGTATTTTTTTTATTTATTTTTAGCTTATAAGCCTTTTTAGTGAATTTCTATCAGTTCATGAAACAAAATATCTTCTTTCATACAGGTGAAAAGATTTGTTTTTAAAAGGTAAAGGTTAATCCAGGTGTCATTTGAACGCGGAATCAAAAACATTTTTTTTTCTTTGCTAAGATTGTAGGATGTGCACACGTCTTTAATATGCTCTCTAAGTTCAATGAATTTATTTTTTGTTACATAAGTCCGCCGATGATAACCCATAAAGTTATTGATTTAGGTAAATTTTTATTTCATATGAGCAAAAATCTTATTTTATGACCACCAGGTATGAAACATGCCTAAATTATATTCCTATAGTCAAATCTCGCTGAAAATACAGGTTATTGGTCGATCACCAGAGTTGAGCCGGGTCCATAACTGCTTGGGAACCCGGAGACTGTCAGCAACCTTCTACAATTATGACTTTAACCCACAATGGGTTGATAAGCTGTAAAAAAATAAATCATTCAAACAAATCTTACATTATACAAGAATCTCTTTTGTACATATTTCTTATATCAGAAATAATCAAGTCAAAATGAAAGAAAAGAGAAAAGATTTTTTACTTAAAAATAGATTTTCATTTAAGACAACTTAAATATCATGCTTTACAGGATTATTATTTTCTGCATAATATGTAAGCAAAAAAGGGATAACCCAGTTAGTATATAAACACAATAATAAATTGCCTCATTTGGAGAATTTTTACCTAACCTTGTATTCTGATCACATATTTTTCCATAAATACAAAACGAGATATAATTTGACATTCATGACAAATAAAATTTAAATTTTCCAAAGCAAAAATAAAAAAGGTCAAGCTTTTACCCCCTTTAAATCTGAGATTCTTTCATCAGAAATAAAATTAAAATTTGTATCTATTGTAAAACCAATATAGAATCTGATGCAAAACATTTTAACTGGATACTTAAAGATACATGATTAATCAAATGAGGTAAAAAAAAAAAAACAATGAAGGTTTAAGTATTTGAAATGTAAAACTTTTTAAAGATATTAATGTTCACACAAACATGCATATATGAAAACCAACTTCAATCCAAACGTGTTACCCTGTTTAAGATATCTTTTAGCTGAGCAGTATTAATTTCATATCTCACAATATATATATAGAAAGACTCCAAATTTCGAAGGCTGTCATAATAAAAAAGAAGCAGTTGACATTAAATAAGGTATCTTTCTCCATAGGAGGACTATATATTGAAGTGTGCTTAATATATATATATATATATATATATATATATATATATATATATATATATATAAAACACACACACACATAAAAATCTCAGTTTGACTGTTTATATGACATCACCTTGAGTGACTTGAAATTGGTTCTATCAAATGTGAGAATATGCCGGAATGAAAAATGAGTTGTGTAACAACACACAAAACAATCCAAGAAAATGAAAGTAGTAACATTCCAAATTACTCAAGGGGTAAAAAATAATCTAAAATAAAAGTTTATCACTTAGTTAATTGATGTTACCTTCAGCATGCCCACTCCAGAGTTTCGTAGATGAACCCTCCAGGAATCACTCAACCCACTCGTCAGGGGTATCAGCGATTGACTGCTTATACTTCAACATTTTTCTTTTTTAAATGCAGTTTTCATTGTTGTAAGTGTTTTTTTCATAGTGTATGTGTGTGTGTGTGTGTGTGTGTGTGTGTGTGTATGTGTTCCCATGCATGCATGTGTGCATACGTTTAGGATTTTGTGATTATTTGTCCTTTTTTATTTTTTCTCACATTACACTCACTCTTTAACCTTTTTTCTTTCTTTTTCCTTTTAATTGTAGCCATTTTGACTTCCAGTTTTCTAGACATATATATATTTGGGGTTAGAACAAAAGTTTACAGTATTTTTCAATAGGTGTGATTTCAACATCTGATTTTTTTCATGTGACAGTAATTTATAACATATTCTGAAAAGTAATATTTCCATGTGTCTTTCTATCATACTACCTGTAAATGGATTATGAGTTTTAAGTGTTTGGCAGCAATGTCCTACTACACTTGCCATACTCCCCCTAACCTTGTTCCTTTTGATTATCACTTATTTCAGTTTGTTGTGATGTGGGGTCTTGCAAAGCATATCACTTAACAGAGTCAGTCCTAATAGTAGTATTCAATACTCAGCTAGACATATCATTGTAATAGTATTATCCTCCTCCTTTGACAATTACCCAGGACTACTTGATCCATTCATGATAGGAAGAAGGGTAACTGGCTCTTGCCACAAGACAATTTTCTTAACGGGAAGAGCTTCAATTCTTTGGAAGCTTGTAAAAATGACTTAGACTAGTCCATCACACAGAAAGATGCCAAATTCAGGGAGGATGGAATCATGAAGTTGCCTCAAAGATAGCAAAAAGAATAGTGGAACAAGATGGCATATATGTTGTTGAATAAATCAATGTACAAAAATCTAAATGTTGTCTTAGAAATTCACTTAATGCTACAAGCTTTAGTTATGATCTTACATATCAAGCCATATTATAATTATTAATGTGTATTTATTTATATGTTACCTGTCCCATCTGTAGCTGGAAGGGAGGTAAATCAACTTAAGTTAGTAAATCTATGAATGATTACTTTTCCTTAGTCATTTTAATAATCTATCCAAATAAAATGTTTATTTGCATTTAGACAAAATAAGTTTCTAAGGAAAATTAACCATTCAATTAATCACTCCCTTTACTCCTATGTTTCTTAGATTGCAGTCTTATTTGTTCAAGTCTTTCATGTGAGGTACTCAGATACCTTTGTCTTGGTTCAACTTCATCTTGAAATAGGCTTTGTTGCTAATCTTTTTTCCCCGAGATATTTCCATTTCACTGTTATATTAAATGCATAAAATTTTTAACATGTAAAGATATTGAGCAAAAAACAATTCATACAAAAGCAGGTTTAATCAATGAACCATAGATACCAGTGAACATCTAAAAAATATAAAGGGAATGGATTAATTAGGTAGTTTGTTGGCCTCTATTTTAGTTGTGAATTCTTTATTTCTGCTTTATTGAAACTCAATCCATTGTTTCAGGACATTTCTTTCATTGCATCTCATGAATAAAACATTCTAACACTTGCTGTTATTTTTAATAGTATGTGTACACAAATATATATATAAATATAATTATATTGTTGAAATAAATTTTGTTATAGTTTTGTGGGAAAGAATGCTCAATATCATGGTTAGGTGGTGGGTACAAAACATCTGTAGAATGAAGAGTGTGGCTATAGAAATCAATACTGGATGATAAATGTCATTTTCACACCTCATAGTCTGATGTTTACTTAAGGTACGAAGTCATTTCGCATTGTTGATTTCTATGTCCATACTGTTTCTATCCCTCCCTCTCTCTCTCTGTAACTTATATATATATATATATATATATATATATATATATATATATATATTACTTTAAATGTTATTTTGTGGATAAAGACGTATTTAAGCACTAAAATTCAAGTCATTTGAATAATGTATGAAAATGGGGTTACTACTAAGGCTAACTTTTCCTAGGATTTAGTGTTGTTAAGTGTTTTTGTTCTGTCTAGGCAATTTATGCTTTGGGTACGTTACTGAGTAGGCTGGTTTGCCTTTAAGTCTTTTCTTTCAGTATTCTCATTTTGTTTTAAGACTTTATCTGGATCAGAGTTTTAGATTTTGGCAAGTTGTCCATTGGTTCAATCAACATTTCTTTTGTTTTTTTTTTTATATATATATATATATATATATATATATATATATTATATAAAAAAATCTATGACAAAGTGGAAGAAATTTTTGTGTGATACATTTCTGTTATAATGGAACACACCTATTCTATAGTTAATAGACTCTCCCACCTATAATAAGTAGGAGTAGTAGTAGCAGTTGCTCAGAGAGTTGGTCAGTCAGTCGATGCCGGGCGACCGTTAGTCGGATATTGAAGTATCAGCCACCCCAACTAGATTACTGCGTCATTACCTATTATATCAAGTTCCTAACGTTTTGTACGTCGAACCTATTTTAGGACCGACTTAGTACAAATACAAGCCTCCACTGTGAAACCACTACATAACAATTTCATCCTTTAGAGCATCATCAGACTAAAGTAATGTTTATGTTGATGTGACTACACATGTGCGTAAAGGAGAGTAGATACTGCAATTTCAAATTAAATTTGTCTTTGGCCATACAGTCTAGCCAATTTTGTTCAGTCTCCTTCTCCATCTGTTATCACAATATGGATATCTGGTAACAGAAGTAATGGAGGCATGAACAGAGGGTGAAGAAAACTGGATGAAATCAACTTGACTGTTTGCCCAAATACATATTCAAAATAAAAAAAAATTTCCTCTCCTTTGTGCATGTGTAGTCATAATGATGTAATCATTATATTAGAAATGATGAAACATGTCATATGAAAATTTTTCCCACTTTGTTATCAATTTTCCTAAAATATTTCTGATATATAAAAATTTATATATACTTTTCCCATATATAAATATAAACTGCACTTAAATTCTCACTTATACAAGATAGAATTTGTTATTTTTTAAGGTTTGTTTTCAGCTGATGTGGAATGGAGCTTAAAGTCAGAAGAACGCTTACAGAAGATAGTGAAGGAAAGTGAGAAGAAAGGACTAAACATCAATTGCAAGAATACTAAATGCATAGTTGTTAGCTAAAGGAACAACCCAACATGCAAATTACGAATTGGTGATACCAAAATCAAACAAATACAACAATGTAAATATCACAGAAAGATGCCTTCCAAAAGCTAAGGAATGTATTAAGAAACAGAAACATTTCATTAGAAACAAAGAAAAGAGTACTGAACTGTTATATAGCATCAGTGAATAGTGGACTCCATGCTGGTGAGGAAGAGATACAAAGCAACAGAAATGTGGTTCTACAGAAGGATGGTCAGAACACAGTGACCAAACATGTGAGCAACAACAAAGTTCTAGAGACAATGGCAATAAGAAAAACACTTAAACTTAACATGAGGAAGAGAAAGAGTTGAAATTTCTTAGGCATATCATGAGGAAAGAGAACTTGGAAAATTTGATACTTACAGGAGATATTCAAGGCAAGACAGAGAGAGGAAAACAACCCATAACGTACGTAGCAAGTTTGAGTAAATGGATGGCAGAATAAGGTTTAGAAGAGATAAGACAACATTTTTTAAGCACTACAAAGGACAGGTAATTGTGGAGAGCCATGACTGCCAACATCCTGAAGGGAGACAGCATATAGAAGAAGAAGAATTTGAAACTCTTTCTTGCATCCTATGTTTGCATTGTATAAGCAATAGACTCGTCCATGCAGGCAATATAATCTGTTATTTACCCCACGTTTCATTTAGTTAAATAAAGCTTAGTACTTTTATATCTGTTCTGACTTTTGTTTTACTTATCACACACTTCACACTTTTATTCATCAGTCTCTGATATTTATGTTACTGTTTTCATTTGGATTTATGTAGCGAGAGACATTCAAAAGAGAATCATAAATATTTATCTTCAATGACAATGTCTATCTTCTCTGAGCAGAACAAGCCACAACAATATATATATATATATATATATATATATATATATAAAGAAATACATGACCAAGAATAAAATGTCATGAAATGGTGACCAATCAAAATCATTTGTGAATCTTACAAAAGAGGAGACTTAGGCTGAAAATGAAAACCCGGAAACAATTACAACCGTCCAGTCACCATTAAGAGTTAATTAACAATTCCTCAAGAATAAGTGTGCGAGTTTCAAACAAGTGAATTAAGAAATATTTTGCATGAAAACAATCTCAATAATGACTCTGGGGCTGTCAAGAATACTGGACATAATCTCAGAAAAGGAAATGAATAATTTTTTTTTTTTAACTAATTGTTCATCCAATACAAGGCCCAAGAGCCATTCAAGGTAGAATGTCACTGAATGAGGTTGTTGAAAGTAGATAACAGTTGAACCAAGACAAAGAGGTTAAGATATGGCAGCAAATACTCTATTTTAGGTCTGATCTAAAGATAGGCTTATGATCTCAACACACTGAAATATTGGTTTCCATATGATCACCAAAGTTAAACAATGTCTAGAACCTAGATGTGTGACCACTTGGCAATACCAGGTTCTGTAAACTTGGGTGTGTGGGCGGTATAATGGATATTGGTTCAGAATTGTTAATCAGAGATCCAAGTTCCAATTCCTGTTGGGTTTGTTATATTCGCATATGTGCAAATATCCATGGGAAAGGCATGAAACCACCTCTTCATTACCCCCCAAGTTGAGGGTTAATTAGTAAGACTTGTTTCACTTAAACTGTTATTATCTCAAAAAAAATTCTCACAATCTAAAAAATATTTTCTGGCTTAAAATAATGAGCAAAGGATTGATCAGCCATAGAAAATGAATGAATCAATCTTATAAAGATAGATTATGGAAGGAAGAGTTAAATACTTTCTAGAGTTGTACAAAGAAGTGACCAGTTTTTCAGCCTCTTGAGGTCTGGGGTAAGCTTGAGTCCCAGTAGACATTTAAAACAAATAGCCTCATTGAGAGTAGAACCATTCGTCATCAAATTAGAAAATTCATAGTTTGCTTAGTGATAATGAAACAAAAAATCCTATCCTTTTAATTGCAGTGTCTCTTCGGGACATGGGTGATTATGGCTCTCCACAACTTTCTGTCCTTTCTAGATCTTAGTAAATTTTATCTTTTTGTTGGCTCTCCTAATCCTCGTTCTGCCATCCAATTACACAAGTTCGTTAGGTAGGTTATGCACTACTTTCCTCTCTCCCTCTTGCCTTCAGTGTTAAATTTTCCAAGCCCTCTTTCCTCATTATGTGCTCTAGAAATTACAATTAAGTCTTTCTGATGTTAAGTATAACTTTCTTTTTGTTCCAATTTTCTCTAAAACTTTATTGTTGCTCACATGTTCACTCTATGGTATCCTCAGCATCCTTCTGTAAAACCACATTTCTATTGCTTCAAGTCTCTTCTTCATCAGTGAGGAGATTTGTCAAGCATTCATTGCCATAGGGCAGAACTTATTCTTTAGTCTGTAATTTATCTCGAACAAAATTTTCCTGTTTCTTAATATTTTTCTTAGCTTTTAGAAGCTTTCCATCCTCTGTTAAAACACTTCTCAGATTTTTTTATTATTTTCATTTTGTTCCATTGAAATGAATCTTTTTTTATGCTCTAAATATGTTCACTGGCCAGAATAAAGAATTATCTCAATATCTCAATTAACATCTTTTGCAAAAAAGCATGCGTAATTTAAGCATACAACATATTTATTTAATGTAGCTCAGAGGTGATTGTGGCCTGAGACAAAACTTCAGCTGTTATCAAATATGATAAGAACATCAATAGACTTTGGAACTCAAGATGTGAGGGTCATGTGACTATAACAGAAAATAAGTTTGTGGTTCATCTTCTTGAAGCCAAAACTGATCAACAAGTGAGGGAAATAATGGGAAGTTAGGTTAGCCTTGAAAGGTCTTATTGATTTGTGATGTTATCACCACTTTCAAAATGGCAGATATCTGAGGAAACGGCAGCATTTGGGGAGATCAGAGAAGAAATTTCCTTTTCTTTTGTTTGTGTATGAATTCAAGATGATACAAAAAATGGCATTTTTATAAACATTTATTTGAAAACAGGAAAGTTTACTAAATATGATATAAAAAATAAAATAAAAATTACTTCTTGTGATTATATCTTTAAGTTAGCCTTTTTTTTTTTCAACAGAAAAGAAACTGAAATTTTATACATTTCAAATTATTAAGAAAAAATCCTTTATTTTTGGAAACTATGGAATTTATTGCATTATTATTTTTAATCATTTCATCCCAAGCAAGTTGGGAATGCCACTTAGTATGCTGAGGAGTACAGGGAGTGAAAGTGAAAGAGAAGACTATAGGGATGATTGAGGAAAGGACAAAAGATGAACGGGATTCAAGAAGATAGAAGAAGGCGATTGACATTGCATTTAAATTTTGTTAATCATTTCAACCCAAGCAAGGCGAGAATGCCACTTGTACGCAGGGGTTTACAGGGAGTGAAAGTGAGAGAAAAGACAGAGTAGAGAGACAATTGAGGAAAGAACAAAAGATGAATGGGATTCAAGAAAATAGAAGATGGCAATTGACATTGCATTTAAATTTTTAAATATTGTAGTTATCAGGGAAGCAAGTAAATGGAAGGGATTTCCATAGGTGGGAAGTGAAAAAAAAGAAATTGTTGAAGTAGAAGTGGTGGTTGTATTTAGCTATTTCAACAGTAAACAGCTGGGACCTAGATGCCAATCTAGTAGCATGCTCAAATACATGGAGTCAGGGCACATACAAAAATAACTTTGCTATTGTGTGGAGAGACAAAGCTAGCAAAACTGCTGTCCTAGAGCAGCAAGCAGACCCCTGGAACATGTATCGTCTCCTCTGTTCACACCATCTATGATGGTTCAGTCATGTATGATGGCTGTAAATACCAAAAGACATCATATATGATCAGCTGAGCACAGGAAACTATCGGGTAGGCAGCTGGACACTATGTTTAAAAGACCTTTGCAAGAGGGATCTGAAACTCATAGGTACTAACTGTTTGGTTTGGTTTGTTTTACGACCTAATGGGTCATTTAATGCGAACAAAATTTTTGTTGCTGGTAATATTTTTTTCCTTCATAAATCAATTTTTGGTAATATTTCTTCTTTAAAAATGTATTGCTGGCAATAATTTTTTTACAAAAAGTATTTCTGGTATTAAAACCTATTTTTACACAAGTTTGGGTGTTAACTATTTACCTATAGCTGGGACCCTAACAGGTACTACCACCCCGGGTCAGGGTGGACCTGGGAACACCAGCAATTGGTTCCATGCTCCTCAAAACCTCCTGATCCGAGGCCTTGCTGTTGGATGTTGTTTATTATCTTACCCAGGACGTGGATATAGTTTATCATCATACCCAGGGTGGTAGGCATTAACTGGTAGCTGGGAAAAGCTCGCAGATGATCACATTAGCTGGTACCATTGTTTTTCAAAGGAGGAGTCATGAAGGACAGGAAAAAGTTTAACCAATTGTTGGAAGATTGGAAGACACTGTCAAGAGAGCAAGTCTCAGAACCTTCATGTGCCACACCTACAGAAGAGAGTGCCATGCAAAGATTGAACTATTAAGCCACTCCAGATGATGCTCATGAAAGGACTGAATTTTGACCAAACAGGGTGCTACCCTTATCTCAGGAGATAAATGGATTACTAATTATACTATTATTACTACTATGAGACAAAAGTTACTTTAAAAGACATTTTTATAAATATTGTCATGAATTTATATGGGAAAAAAAAAATTTTTCTAAATTTTTCATAAACTTCTGTCTATATTTCTGAGTTTAGGTATAGCAACTATTTACATTGTTTGAACTGTTGTCCTCATCTTTATTGTTATATTCACAATGTTTCAGCCGTTGTATACTCCAGCCTTCTTCAGATGATATTTGTTTGAATTTCAAAACCAAACCCTGAACAATCAATCTGTATATTGATGTTTCTGAAGATCGGTTTGATGACATTTGTGTAGACATTCTTCCCATGTTTATTTCCTGAAATGGGTTGACATTGACTATTCCTGACATGTTCTGAATATA
>CAHIKZ030000757.1:1607500-1715000 GCA_903632075.3 Acanthosepion pharaonis | reverse complement strand
GCAAACTAGGAGAGTCGAATCTTTCAAGAGGGCCTTCACCCATGATACACACACCCGAACCAAAGCATCATGGTGTGGGATGCTTATCTTTTTTTCTTTTTACCTTTTTTATTTTATCATTTCACCCCAAGCAAGGCAATAAAGCCACTAAGACAGAAGAGGTTACTGAATATTAGAGAATATAAGAAAAGAAAGTAATATTAAAGAGAGAAAACAAGAATTAAGAAGACAGAAGATAACATTTTGACATCGCATTTCAATTTTTGAAGATCAAAATTCCTGTTTGTTGTAGATCTAAGGAATGTTTGTTTTACTATTCATCTGTTCCATCCATCATAAAAAGAGAAAATTCATAGTCTGCTTGGTGATAATGAAGCAACTTCTTCTATGTGCAGCGTCTCTTAAAGATGGGGGATCATGACTCTCCACAATATCCTGTCCTTTGTAGTTGTGCTATCTCTCCCAAACCCTATTCTGCTATCCATGTACACAAGTTCATTAAATAGCTTACTTGCTCTTTCCATTTTCCTCTCTAGCCTTCAATATGTCCTGAGAGTGTCAAATTTTCCAAGATCTCTTTCCTCATTAGGTTTTCCAAGAAATTTCAACTCTGAAACAATTTTTTGTTTTTACTGAATTTTTTGTATATAGAATTATGATTATTTTTATACAATGATTAATTCAAAATGATTTTAGTTGTTATAATGGCAACAATTGGAGTAGCGAAAGAAAAAAATGGAAAATTCTTACCTTTGACTCAAAAAAGACAGATTTTGACATGAAATAATTCAATAAGTTTTGTTGATAAATTTGGGGTGGTGGATTCTTTCAGCTATTTTAATATAAATTGGAACAAACACTCTGAAAACTTATCTGATGGCCATAACAGAGAAGGATATTTTTTACTTTTAATCATTTAACCAAAAGCAAGGAGATAAAGCCACTAAGACACAAGGAGTTACTGAGAGTGAAGGAAACAAAATGTTAGTTATCTCTTCTTGATGTTAATTATAAGCATCCTTTTGTTTCAATTTTCTATAAAACTCTGTCATTGCTCACATATTCAGTCCATATTCTCAGCATCCTTCTGTAGAACTACATTTTTGTTCCTTCAAGTCCCTTTATATGTGAGGAAATTTTGAATGAAATTTTCCTGTTTTTCAATACTTTGTTTCGCTTTTGGAAGGCATCTTTTGCTATCTGAATGATTTTTACTTAAACTAACATTAAAAAAATTGAATTTTAAATAATTTCATATCATGTTTTGATTTATTTTATTTATTCATGTTTTTCCTTATTTGTGTAATCTGCATTGTGTCAATACTAATTTTATCTGAACAGTGGTCTGACTGATTGATTTATTTTTTACAGCTTATCAACCCTTTGTGGGTTATGTAAAGCTGAAACATATTTCAGATTATAGGAAGTTGCTTACAGTACTGGGTCTTTCCAAGCAGTCCCCCATCTAAATGCTGACTGGGCTTGATATTGCTTAACTTTGGTGATTGAATGAGAACTGGGTCAATATACAGGATTAATTGAAATAGGTCGAATCCTACGTTAATCATGGGGGATGCATATTGTGATACTTTCAATGGATCTTGTCTGTCGAAATTAGATAGATATGAATGCAGAGACAGACAGACAGACAGAACAATAGAAATGTCCAGAAAATGAGATAGATATGAAGAGACTGAAATAGATAGATACATATGATTAAGATAGGCAAATAGGATGTGATTGAGAGAGATAGATACATATTATTAAGGCAAATACAATGTGATTAAGATAGATAGATAGATAGATAGATAGATAGATAGATAGATAGATAGATAGATATGCTTTAGACAAAAAAGAATCAGATTTAGATAGATATGATTAAGAGAAATAGGACAAGATTGAGAAAGGCAGAGATAGATAGATATGATTAAGATAGACAAATGACATGACTGAGGGAGATAGATATAAACAGATTCAAATAGATAGATAGATATGAACAGACCGAGATAGATAGATAGATAGATAGATAGATAGATAGATAGATATGAACAGACTGGGATAGATAGATAGATAGATAGATATGAACAGACTGGGATAGATAGATAGATAGATAGATAGATAGATAGATAGATAGATAGATAGATAGATATGAACAGACTGGGATAGATAGATAGATAGATAGATAGATAGATAGATAGATATGAACAGATAGATATGAACAGATGATAGATAGATAGATAGATAGATATGAACAGACTGGGATAGATAGATAGATAGATAGATAGATAGATAGATAGATAGATAGATAGATAGATAGATAGATATGAACAGACTGGGATAGATAGATAGATAGATAGATAGATAGATAGATAGATAGATAGATAGATAATCAACAGACTAAGATAATAATGACAATACTGAAATAGAAAGATATGGACAAAATATTTAGATAGCTAATTACAATGTGGAGATAAATAGACAGTTAATGACTACCCTGAGATAGGTAGACAGATATGACCAGATTGTGATAGATAATGACAACACTCTGATATATATATATATATATAGATAGACAGATAAGGTATAATAAAAAGAAAGATGCCTTCATAAAAGAAAGGAGTCAGAATACAGACTTCTGACTCCAAAGAATTTCTAACAAACCAGAAACAAGTAAAGATGATTAAAGTAATAAATTTCTCGTATAATTATACAGTGATGCTGTTATAATTTTTAACAAATATAAAAAAATCCTTTCTCTTCTCATGAATATAAATGAGTGTTGTGAACATTCATTTCGAAAGATTTTCTCTTTGATTCTTGGTTTATGTGTCCATATTTTTGTTGCTTGATTAAATATTCAATATGTTTGGAATCACATAGATTTCAAGATTACATGGAAACAATACCTGGAGATCAATAATGGTTTTAACCTTTTTAGTTAAAAAAAATATCTCCAACTTGTTTCACTCACTGAATTAAACAACGATTCTTCTTTTTTACTTTTTTTTTGCTTGAATGGGAGACATGTAATCTGACAGTGAGGAAGACGTCTTTGATTGGGAATTCCAGAAAATTATTCTGATCAACCTTCTCATCAAGTATGTTGCTTTGCACGCACACAATGCTCACTCCTGTGTCAATGTCTCCAAACACAACAAATGGGGCTCTAACAACTTAAAAGTGAAGCAAAACCTTCATCGTCTAACAAAACTTATAGATATCACACATGCACCAACATATATGTATACACAAATACATAGTGTATACAAATATAAAGGAACACATACAAACATACACAAATACATGTACATACACTTAGATATGCATACACATTTTTTTTAATCATTTCACTCCAAGCAAGGTGGTAAAGCCACTGAGATGCAAGAGGTTACTGAAAGTAAAATATTCTGAGAAAAAACTTCGTTAAGGAGAGAGGATAATAAAAGAACGGGATTCAAGTAGACAGAAGATGATGATTGATGTTGTATTTAAATTTTTGATGATCAAAATTGGCTGGAAAGCAAGAAACCTGAAAAAAGGTTCACAAGTGAGAAGTGTAAGAGAAGAAACTATTAACATTGAACAATTTCAAATGTAAAATGATGAGACCTAGTTGCCAATCTAGTACTGCACTTAAATTCGTAAAGTTGAGGTAATAAAGAAGAAAATTCATCAGAACAATTAACATGGAAGTATTTATAGAAAAGGCAGAGGGAAGCAGTTGGAAAGTGATTGAAGCTGAGATGCCAGAACAGGATAAACAACATTCTTCTTTGATTTTACCAAGAATCCCTAAATATAAAGAAGGAGCAGCAGACCACATGTGGCAGAAACACATTCCAGGAATGGATGAATAGTAAACTTATAAATATGTAAGATAGATTTTAGTGAGAAAAATTATCTAGCTCGATACATTTCCTAGCTTCAGACTTAGCAATTGAGTCAATATACTCTTTCCACTTCATGTCAGTGGAAAATGTTAGTCTTAGAAGTTTCAATAAGTCACTCTCCTGGGAGTTAGCATCAGCCATGCTGACTGAGGATGAAAAGGATTCTCTCAGATGATTAACAGATAGCAGTTTTTTTTAGGAGGGATTAAAAATAACAAACCACTTCTTGCCCTAGTTAACAAAAGATTGTAGGTCATTTTTGAGATCAGCTGCCAATTCAACTTTATCACATTGATCAGGCTTACTATTAAGACAGGAGCAAATAGTTTTCTCATCAGCATAGATACAGAGTTGAGAATTGATGCCACCCAGATGTTCATTTATGAAAATTAGGGACAAGGTAGGTCCAAGGATAGAGCTCTGAGGAACACCTGCATTCATGCTCAAGGATCCAGAAGAGTGGCCATTCAAGATGACATTCCTTTCATGATTTGATAAGAAAAATGGAATCAGTTCAACAATTTATCCAAAATGAAAGGAAAGAGAATAAAAAGAGTATAAATACGAGAAATCAACTGAGCCCCAAAAGTCCAACTCAAGAAATGTATGAGTCATTTACACAGGTGTGTTGTTGTTCTAGGAGTTGTGTTCATTCAGGACATCTGTGATCATGGCTCTCCACAATTTTCTAACTTTTGTAGCTCTTAGTAAGATTTGTCACTGCACTATCTTTCCCAGTCCCTGTTCTGCCATCCAATCACATAAACTTGTTAGGTAGGTGACTCACTTTTTCCATATCTCCCACTTGCCTTTCAATGTGTCCTGTGAGTGTCAAATTCTGCAGGCCTTCTTTCCTCTGTCTCTTTCTGAGTTTAAGTACAAGTATCCTTTTAGTTCCCATTTATTTTTATACATCCTCATTGCTTACATGTTTCATCCATGGTATGCTCAGCATCCTTCTGTAGAACCATATCTCTACAGTCTCAAGTCTCCTTTTCATCTTTTTTTTAATCATTTAATATCTGCAATTAATCATTATCCAAAGCAAGGAAATAAATCCACTAAGACACAAGTAGGTACTGTGAGTGAAGGAAACTGAGAAAGTGTTATTGAATAGAAAGGATAATAACAAGAACAGGATTCAAGGAGATAGAAGGTGACAATTGACATTGCATTTACATTTTTGAAGATCATAGTTGACAGAAAAGTAAAAAACTAGAAGAGAGTTTCACAGGCGGAGAGTGTGAAGGAAGAAACTATTAGAGTAGAACTTATGGTTACACTTAGCAATTTCAACAGTAAATTCATGAGAACTAACTGCCAATCCAGTCCTACATTTAAATTCATGAAGTTGAGGTAGCAAAGAGGAAAGCTCATTAGAACAATTGTCATGAAAATTTATAGAAAAGGCAGAGGGAAGCTATAACAGAGGGAAATTGATTGAAGTATTCACTGCCATAAAGGAGCACTGCATATTATATAGCAGTTCCATATGTAACAATGCCACTCAGTGTTCTAAAACATGTGTGATGTGATCGCTTACAATGGCACTAAATTTTGTTGCTGCATCTTATAAAAAAACAAAAAAAAACATACAGACAGTAATTTGTTGAAGAACTTGATTGATTTCTTCCTGGTTTATTTTTCTGCTCATTTAAATTTTCAAGTGAGAGAGAAAGATGACAAGTGACACTGTCTTAGCAGCAAACTATTAAACTTCCCTCTGCAGAGGTGACATCTTAATTCTTTTAGCAACCGATTGACCCATGGATCAGCTCACATGTTTTGCTTACACTCTTACCCCTCTCAGTTCTACTGCCAATACAAAACTCCCCAGCAAACTCTGCTCTCCCCAATTCATATCCAAAACTCTTCCTTTTATATTTCATCTTCTGTATGTTGGAACACTTCTGGTTCCAAAACAAGAGGCTTCTCAAATCACATAGAAAGGACCAGATTTCTCCTGAACCATCTCAAATTGGAAGTCCTTTCTCATTTATTTATTTATTCATTGGATCAGACTTCTAGCCTAAGCATAACTTGCACTGGTTGATCGCATTTACCTGTGAAAGCTTGGTGTGCCCCTGAGCTGTGTTGACCTTTCTCATTGAGGGGTCGACTTTAAAAGCTTTTCACAGAATAACATCTATTGTTTGGTGACTGAATGACCAGTTAACCCACATGGTAATAATTTCTAGTTTTGCTAAAAATTCCTTTATTTTCTTAAATTAAGTTTTATTTTTAAAAGAACCTAATATAAATTTACACTGACATTTTTCACATGCCACCCATTACATAACACCATCCCAAAGAAATTTTCCTGTTTCCAAATTCTGTTATTTACTACTTCTGAACAAATTACTTATGAACGTTTTGTTTCATGGAAGGAAGTAAATTTTGTCAAAATGTATAAAAATTATTAATGATTCAATTATTGAAAAGAGAAATCAAATTTTATGTATGCAAATCTGTCTACACCTACATACAAATCAATAATATTGCCACACACATTTGAAAATCGATATATGCATACAAATGTAACTTTACTTTTATTTGTATAGATGTTTGATTTGTATAAACACATGTACATAAACGCCCATGTCTACTATATTCCAGTTTTTATCTGCAATCAATAAGTTAAAAAGGCTTGCAATATTTTTCTAAGTGGGACCAATGAAATATAGAGACAGATAGGCAGAGAGAGAAAATTCAGCAAAATGAAAAGATATTTTCAAGTAGCTAAAACACGACAAGAAAACGTAGGTATTTTTTCTCTTCTTTATTCTTTACAGTAGACACAGTGAAATTCTAGCTGTAAAGCAAATGCCATGATTCAATGTTTTTTTTTAGATGTAAAGAACAAATTGATAGAAAAGAAAATAACTTCTATTAATTCCATTTTAAATTGCACTGTGACCATCTGAAGTTGAAAAAAGTTCAAATGAAAAGGAAATATTTAAATTTAATTTATAAATATGTCAAGGTAAGAAAGGAATATTATATCAGTTAGAATAAGAACAGCATTTGTCAAGTTGTTTTTTTGGAGAGTGAAATTAAACTTAGATAAGGTGTTTTCATCATTGTATGTAATCAGTTTGGAAGAATTTTGCCTAAATCAACCATATTGAATAATGAAAGGACCTTATCTAAATACAGACAGATTAAGTTTGAACCAATCATATCAAAGAAAGTAGCCACTTTGACACAGGTACATCATCATAAGCCTATCACTATTCTATAGCTATTTCTTTTTTTCATTTTTAAAGAAGTGTTTGATATATAATTGATCCTGACCTGGCATCTTGATTTTCGTTAGTTTCATGCCAACATGACGTGGCTTCTGCCTTTTCTACAAATATATTTATGGCAATTGTTCTTCAAATACATGAATTTAAGCATGCTACTAGATTGGCAGCTAGGTCTCACCATTTTACTACTGAACTAATGAAATGCACAGCAGAGTAATGGACTGAAGCTCAGGTTGTGAATTGATTTCCAGTTGAGTTCATTACATTCACTTTCATGCAAATACCCTAGGGAAAGATATGAATCAATCTCTTCTATACCCCAGCTATGGGTAAATACTAGGACAGACTGGGTTCTATAGCCTTGGGTGGCAACTAGTCTGAAAGAAGGAAAACTCTGAATTCACAACTATGTAGCCTGGTGAAATGTATACTGTACAGCTAAGGAAAGTATCGTTCACATTGACTTGATGATCCTGACTATGGTTGAAAAAAAAAAAACAAAAAAAAACAGTCTTGGGTGGCCACTGGTCTAGGAGTAGGAAAACTCTGAATTCAAAATTTATGTAAACTTGGCAAAGCACATACTAGAGAGGTAAATGAAATGATCCTTCACATTGACTCAATGATCCCAACTATGGTTGACTCGTTTTTTTAGTAGGATTGAACCATCAATTATATTCTAATAGTTTCTTTTTTTGTGCTTCTCACCTGTGGAACTCTCTTCCAATTTCTTGCTTCCCTAACACCTACAATCTTCAAAAATTTAAATGCAATGTCAATTGTCATCTTCTGTCTTCTTGAATCCTGTTTCTCTATTGTTCTTTTCCTCACCTCTCTTTACTAAAATCTTCTCATCCTCTTTCACTCCTTGTAGCCTCCTGCGACCTAGTGGCTTTATCCCCTTTACTAGAGTGAAATATTTAAAAAAATTGCTTTAAATCCATGTTCCTCTAGAGAATGAAATGTGCTACAAACACTTTTTCACTTTGTCATTCATTTGCCATAATCTTGTAAATACAGAATCAAATAAAGAATATTTAATATTTTTGTTGCCAGTTCTCAAGAAAAAATATAAGAATCCAGTTTGATACATTGGGGTTTTATCAAAGGTTGAAAAATAGTGCATAAAATAAATTCAGTTCTCTGATTTTTCATTTAAAGCCCAACAAATACACAACTTGTACATCCCAAATAATACATCAGCAGTCACAGATCAACAGTATTCAAGATTATAGAGTCATTGTGAACTCCTTACGTTTGTCAAAGCTTGTATAATATATACTATGCCAGGGCTATATACGATTTTGAATTCCAGGTTGTTCTTCTCCTAGACTGGTTGAGACTAAAGATTGAATAACCCACTCTGCTTTACTATTTAATCCATAGTTGGGAAGAGAAGATTTGGATTCATACATTTCCAAGGGTTATTTGTGCAAAAGTAAATGTAACAAACTCAAGTGGAATTCAAACTCAGCCCAACGATGTATCATTGACCACCCAGACGTCTTGTAAAGAATTTGGAAAGAAAAATCTCAATAAGATTTTAGCACTTTCAAAGAAAAGCAACTAACAAACCAGTAAATTGCTTAATTTCAGCAAAAACATAAAATGATAAACAAGTAACCGTAGAATTATATACACGTTAAAGGTCTATCATCAGAAATTATTGAGACAAGAGCTTGACACATCCAAAATGGACGTAACCACAAATACTGGCTTCCCAAAGCATTTTTGGCCACAATTTTGAAAACAGAATATATTCGACTTTATGAGAGCAGAAGCTTAATTATTTATTTCAATTAGTTTTATTCAGAAATTTTTCCTAAATTTTATTTTTCAGTAAATCTCAATATTTTTATGTTAACAGAAAAAAATAAAAGGCCTGAATTCAGGTCACTGTATTAGTGATGTTTATGACAGGTCAACTCTTATGCAATAGAAAAATGCCAGAAATAAGAAATGATATTGCAATTAAATTAGACCAGATCCACCTCAGTGTACAAATACTGGATATGGACAAAATGGAATTTGTCAGAAAGTTTCATACTTTTCATGTTCCAGAATCTCAAAGTTATTTTATTTTCCAAAACTTTCATGTAAATATATTTTAACTATGTTTTTAATTTTAAGTTTTTTATTTTCTTATTTATATTATTTTTTTCTAAACTCTCAGCCCTATCCCTGTCACCCTCAGGCACCTCCTTGTCACCCTCAGCCACATACTTGTTACCCTCAGCTACATTCTTGTAGCCCTTAATCCCATTCTGCTAGCTCTCAGCCCCATCTTTATCACCCCCAACCACATCCTTGTGTCCCCTAGCCCCATCCTTATCATCCTCAGCCACATCCTTGTGGCTCTTAGCCCCATCCATACCAGCCCTCAGCCCTCTCCTGCTAACACTCAGCAATATCCTTTTGACACTCAACCCACTCCCGGTACCCTGAGTCCCATCCTTGTGAGCCTCAGCCTCATCTTTGTGACACTCATTTTTGGGCATGACTGCCACTTTCTGAAAGCACTGCTGCACTTGTATATCAAGAAGACATGAAATCAGATGATAGAATATGTTACAAACAAAATTCAAACCAACAGAAACATTTTCATGAGATTTTAGTGTGGAAAAAAAAATCAAATTACAAAGTGACATCTAGATAATTTGATATGTAAAGTTTATATTTGAAAACTATTTAAAAAAAGATCACTAAGAACATTTCTGAAGAAGGTCTTTGATAAATTTGGTCAAAGATATGAAAGACGACAAGTCATGCATGTTCAATGGATTTCGTCTGAGTTTTTTTTAACATCTTGGAAAATTCAATTAAATCATGTATAAGTCTGTACTTTATAAAGTTAATTATTTTCATCAATTCACCAAGATTTTGACGTTTATTTTTTTTTTTGTAAATGTTTTGAAATTAACTTTTAATCTGAACAGAATTTTTGATTCATAAGCAAGTTGTACTTGTCACACTTTAATACTATCCATTCTTCTTCAATGTAGCATGTCTCTTCTGGATGTTGATAATCATGGCTCTCCACAAGTTCCTTAGTAAATGTTGTCTTTTTGCTATATTTCTTAATTCGTGTTCTGCCAACCAATTACACAAGAACTGCTTCCTCTCTTCCTCTTGCCTTCAATATGTCCTTTGAGTATCAAATTTTCCAAGCTCTCTTTTCTTATTACATAAAATTTCAAATCTCTCTTTCTGATGTTAAGTATGTGTCTATTTTCTATAAAACTCCATCATTTGTGACGTGTTCAAAGTTCCTGGAATTCTCAGCATCCTTCAAGAGAACCAGATTTCTATTACCTCGTCTCTTCTTTATCTGTGATGAGATTGTTCAGCATTCACTGCCATATAAGAAAAGAAATATTACATAAGACTTAAGTACTTTTTCTTTGTTTCCAGTGAACTTTTCCTATTTCTTAATATATTGCTTAGCTTTGGAAGGCACTTTTGATACTGTAAATCGTTCGGCTCTCTGGAAGGTACTAAAGAACCTTGACTAAATATTTAACAGCATTCTTTCCTTTCACCGGAAAGTGAAAGCTGCTGATTATTTCTTTTTTGATCATTTCACCTCAAACAAGGCAATAAAGCCACTAAGATGCAAAGGGTTACTGAGTGTCAGAGAATATGAGAAAAAAAAGCACTATTAAGGAGAGAGAACAATAAAAGGATGGAAATTAAGAAGGCAGAAGATAACGATTGACATTGCATTTAAATTTTGAAAGATCAAAGTTGACTGTAAAAGCAATAAGACATAAGAATCATGTTCCACAAGTGAGAATTTCCAGAGAAAGAACTCTTAGCAGAAAACATATAGTTGCACTTAGCCATTTCAATAATAAAATAATGAAACTTGTTTGATGGGGAATTTTTCTGACTGACATTGCAAATGGCTCAAATCAAGTTATCTCATAACTCTGATATTTTTGCCAAGAAATTTTCTCTAAGTAAGCCTTTGACAATTTGGACAATGGCATGAGGCTGCAGTTTAAATGGTGGACTTTTTCTCCTCCTCGAGTTTCCAAGCTAAGATACTTTTAAGATCTAGTGTCACTGATGATCTGCTCTTTGCATATGTTGCAGCAATTGATGCTTCATCTTTACAAGAGGATCAGGAACTTGTAAATCAATTTTCCATCACAAGCAAAGATTTTGGGCTTATTATCGGCATAAAAAAGGCCAAAGTTGTTGTTTGTCATCCCCTACCCCTCACCCAAGCAGGTGAGGGAGATCAAACAAAAAGCATAAGCTCATCAGTTTTTGTTTATCCCTATCAAAATCGAGGAAAATGGCCTCAAATATGTGACGTTTTTCACTTAGGTAGGAAGCGATGTGAACTCTTACACTTGATAATGAAACTGTTCATCAAATAAGCCAAAACCTCTAAATTGTCTTTGAAATGAAAGCGACATTAAACTAGAAACAAAAATCAAAGTCTACAAAGCTGTCATCAAACACAGGTTTCATTTTTAAGGGAAAACATAAGTTGAAATCTTCACTGGGTAGACACGGGAAAGTAGAAGAAAGATTAACCGCAAGAAAGAATGTTTCCTTACTAAGGAATGTAAGACAAAATTTATAAAAGAGCTTTTTTCCAATACTGAAGATGATTTCTAACAAATGACAAGAAAATTATTCTTTGAAAAGTAAAAAAAAAAAATGTTCACAATTAATTGGTCAGATATGTGCAGGGTGGGGGTTGTCTTTATCAAAGTGGGAAAATATTTTTCTGATTTTAATGAGCAAAATCCATTATCCCAAAGAGAAGTCAATTTGATAAATCACACTGGCAATTAGAATGGAAGCTGTTTTATTGAGTGTTTAGAATTGAATGGGTTTCTGAGATTTTCAAAGAGGGAGAGATCAGTCACCGTTTAAATATCGCAAAAAGATATTGATTTGTATATAATTTATTGATGAATCAAAATACGAAAGAGCTCAATAAGTAGGTGTATCAAAGACAATTCATCTTGGCTAAAGCGACTATGACAGTCAAATTTGGAATGCTTTCTTTTTAAAAATTCATTATCTATCATTTTTCATAATTTGTCTTTGATTTTCAATGGATAATTTTGTTTTACATAATTGTATTTAGGATGAATGCTTACATATTTACCTACATATATGCACCCCCTCCACCACTTACTTCCATGTTTATCTATAAATATATACACCCAGACAAAAAATATATATATATATATATATATATATAGAATTTAATAATAAAAAAAATCAAACTTTTCACAAAGCAATATTTGTCAAAAAAACAGTTAAATCAATGAAAAATTGCACAATTTTGAAAAAAAAAAGAAAATGTAGGGCAATTTCAAACATAAAATGTTTTAAAAATTCTAACACACACACACACACACACACACACACACACACATGGAAAATATAGTTTTAAGGTTTTCTATATTTATGGGTTAAAGTGCTCAATATCAGGGATAGAGCAGATGTAAATATAAAAGTCAGTTTCATGCTAAATACAATCAACAAGCCTGACAATTGCGTTTAGAATGAAACAGTCACCTCTAGATGTTGACTTCAATGATCACTTATATATATATATATATATATATATATACACACACACAATGAAGGACAGTTCAAGTCACTACTGAAGTTCCATGCTCTCTCTTTCTCTCTAGAATGTTCTTGTCACCTGCAGATTGTCAGAGTGTAGCAACTTGAGCATTGTTGTGTGTCGAACTTGTGAAGCATTTTTGGCTGTCATGTGTATTGTTGAGCACTTTAACTTACTGTGTAAGTAGGTTTTAAGACCTATGGTCTTATTTCTTTTTTCTTTCTTTGTTCAGGATTTTTCCTTATTTAAGGTATTAGATCATTTGGTAAGTTGTCTGTTGATCTTACCAACATTGTTTGCTTTTTTTTAATGCGTGTATGTGTGCGTATTTAGGCAGCATATCTTCATTCAAACATGTTTTATTGAATAATGTGGACATAATGAATAGACAACTGGCAGGAATCAGTATAAAAATATGTTTCTCTCTCTCTCGATATATATATATATATATATATATATATAAATATATACATATATATATGTGTGTGTGAGTGTGTGTGTAATAGAAATTTGTGGAGATTTGAATAATTTCACATAATAATTCATCGAGTCTAGAACAAAAAATGTGTAACACAAAGCAAGGCATTGTGAAGTCAGCTAGTGTGTATATATATATATATATATATATATATATATATATATATATATATATGTGAGTGTGTGTGTAATAGAAATTTGAATAATTTCACATAATTCATCGAGTCTAGAACAAAAATGTGTAACACAAAGCAAGGCATTGTTAAGTCAGCTAGTGTATATATATATATATATATATATATATATATATATGTATGTGAGTGGGTGTATAATAGAAATTTGGGGAGATTTGAATAATTTCACATAATAATTCATTGAGTCTAGAACAAAAAATGTGTAACACAAAGCAAGGCATTGTTAAGTCAGCTAGTATATATATATATATATATATATCAGCAGCAACCTTTCTTTTAAACATGTTTCATTGAATATGACACACAAGGAAAATTTAATTAATTTTTTAATTAGTTTTTCCAGCATTCTTACATTCTTGGGTTTGGTGGGAGTGCAAAAATTGTGTGTGTGTATGTGTGTGCGTGTCTGAGTTGTTTCATAATGCATCAAACAATACACACTGTGTTTAACAGAAAAAATGTTGGGACAATTCCGTCTTACGGAAAACAAAATAAAGTAAATAATAAAGTATTTCAAATAAGAAAAGAGGGACAACATTGGTATGTTGAAATGGACATTGGTTACCAGTTTTGTGTCTTTTTTTTTTACCAGGTTTTTCCACTGGTGGGAAATTTAAAAACTGTTATCACAAGGAGCAAATTTCATTACAGCCTCAGTTGGATTTCCCTCAATATTTGCCAAAATTAATGAATGATCACAGAACATGCACTCTGCAGAAATTTCAAAAACAATATTAGTTTCTATATGAACAGATATTGCCAGACATAAAGAATAGATACTTAAATAAATAATACATATATAATTCTTTAATACATACATAAATAATACATATATAAAGAATTTTTTTAATTTTATTATGTTAGAATAATTATTTGCTAAATTCTTTTCAAAGAGTTCATTTACAAAGAACCAAAAGATTGCCTATGTACTTTTCCAAATTTTATTGAATTAATTAAAAAATAATCAATAATTGCTTTCAATCTGATTAATAGACATGTAAGAAAGTTTGCCCACGACTTTATAAGATCAAATAGAATTTATTAATTCTACTGGTTAGTGTTACAGTTGCAAATATAATATATATAAAATTAAATAGATGTGTGCATATGTGCATGTATGTATTACTTTCCAAAGTTACTATTCTTTGATACTAACAGAACACAAATTTTTCTCATTCAAGACTGCTTTATAAAACAAAGAAAGTGTATTTGACAAAGTTTGGATTTTTATCAACAGAAAACAAGAAATATATGAAGACATTTCAAGATTAGGAAAAGGTTGCATCAGTGTGGTTCTAGCATTTCCATACTGTGATAGAAATCAAACAAAGCTAGTTGCTATCATGAGGGATTTCTGGGGTTCACTAGGTTAATGGTAATGATGCTTCAACTTTGAAACAAAGCTTGATCCAATGGTCAAGATCCAACAAAAAAGAATGAAGACCAACACAAAAAAGCAGTGCAGAAGACAACACAGACAAGAACTAGGTAAAGTTTGATTGTATGCCTGAGTGAGTTTCTGTTGACTTTTTCTTTCTCACATTATTACTAATATTACCTGTTTCTGGTTTTCAGTTTTAATCAGTTAAAGAATGGTGGAAGCGATGGTTTTGGGAGGGGAAGAGATAGAACCCTCTCTAGTAAAATTGTTTCATGCAAGAGAACAAATGGATCTTCCATAGAATCTAATATCTCTGTCTGACTCAAAGAATCCTTTATTTGCAGGAAAGGACACAGAGATTCAACTGTGGATGAAAGCCATTAGGAAAAATGGGTGTATTTACTATCTACTGCGGATCGATATGGTTTCACTAGCTTATAACTATAAAGAAGGTCCTACTTCAGACTGGTTTTGAGAGTTCTTTGAGAGGAACTTCAAGTCTAAATGCAGGCAGAAATTACAAGGCATTTCAGTAACCACACGAGTATAACAGAAGCAGCAAGGGCTCTAGTCAAGATGAGGCAAAAAGACAAAATGTCTATAGCAACCTTAGCAGGTCTTAGTGAAGGTCAAGTACACCAACTTAGATCAAAGGTTTTGCAAGTGCAGTTGGCCAGATATTTTACAGATGCACTGAGTAATACCTTGATAAGGGAAGATGTGGTCAGAAATAGCTGAGACATTGGATGACACGTTCACATCAGTGAGGAAAAGTGAAACCTGACTCAATAGGTTCAGATGATTAGAAGAGAGGAGGAGTAAAATAACGAAGATGTGTTCCAACTATGGAAAGAAGGGTCATATAAGAAGAAAATGTACCAAGTTGTACGAAGATTGGGCGAAAGATGCAATGGATCACGAGGTAAGGTCTTTAGCTGAAGAGAGATATATACAAACTCCAGGAAGAAAAGGAGTAACTTGCTTTATATATAACACAGGTGAACATAGGTCTAAGTATTGGCCCACTAATATAGGTTTACTTTTGGAGGCAGAAGGTTGGAGAAGGTGTAATAAATGTGGAAATGTAGGACACATGAGCAGGTAATTGTTACACCTGGGAAAAGGTAGTACCTAAGAAGACCCAGCCCACAAGGAAGATTTTAAATTAATTATAACCAGTTAAATTAAGAGTAAGAAGAGGTATGTAGCCTCAGTAAATGTAGTAGTGGCTCAGAAGTGTGTGCTGGTCATATAGGCAAATAGGTCATTTCATTGTGGAAACCGAAAGTGTTATGGATGTTGAGAAAAAGGCTTACATGATTAGGAACTGATTCCTTAGAAAAGAGTGGAAAAGAAAGCCATATGATTAGGGACTGTGTCCATGACAAAGAATTAGTCCAGATATCCCAGGCTAAATATCAAATGAACCTGTCTGATACATTTAAAGAACATATCCGATGAATGTTAAGTTTTCTAAGCCCTCCATCGTCATTACACGTGATTGAGATTGTTTAGAAAGAAGAAATGATATCCTAGGAATAAATACCAAATGAATTCGTCTAATATTTATGACTTAGTACTCACTTGGATTCTCACAAAGTGTCTTATACTCATGGCCTTGTGCCAAAACTAAACTACTCTGAGTAAATATTTTTAAATGTATTCCTAAACAAAAATGGACTTTGATTTTAAAAACAATATTAACACTATGTTCTCTGGTTAAATTCAGCAGAGCAAATTGAAAAATGTCCTAAAAAGGAAAATTTTGAATTTCTTTTACATCTAACTCAATGCTTGTCTCATATGAAATGTTTTTTTCAAATATTCTAATGAAAAAATATTTGCAGTAGAGCCTCGGGGTTGTGAGGAAAATAAACATTGCTGCTTAGAATTGCATTCAGAGAGGTTTTCTTTGAGGTTTGCTTTGCGTCTGTGTTAATATGTAAATGAAGTACATGCCATACATTACAGTTTCAAAGAGGTGTTTTTGTTATTGAAAAATGTCTTGAAAATGAATTGCAGGCTAAAGGAAATTGCTCAAGAATTTAAAGCTGGACTAAATAGGAAAACATTTTTATTAGGTGGACCAAAAAACTTCTGATTTTGTTCTTTAGAAACAGTACTTCAATAATGGCGTGGGACTTTGGGGTGAAAATGAACAATCAATTTACCCAAGCCAAGAAGATTAATGAATGATAATAATGACGAGGAAACACACAGGTAATTTTAACAAAACAAGATATGGCATTTACTTATGAATTTACCCGTATATCAGTAGGTCATTTCAGGAAAATAAATCAGAAATTTTTGAAGTCCATAGTTTTAACGAATTTTCCTTAAAGAGGAAATGTTCAGACAATAGATTAAATGATTTCACACAATATTCAAAAATGTTAAACCAAATGTAAGAGAGTTTGTTGTTCTCAGTTACATACATTCAAAAGTAAACAAAGAGAGATAGTTTGAAATACTAAGCTTACTTGGATTGTTGAAATAAAGTTCTTTGAAGTGCTAAATGCTTGGTTAAGGCTGATAATATACTAGAGGGAAAGAGAGAAACAATGCATGACATACCTAGCCAGCTTAAGCAAGTGGATGACAGAATATGGTCTGGGGGAGGTAACAGAAGGAAGGAACTTGTTGAGAGCTGCAAGGGATAGAGGGAGGTGGAGAGCCATGATCGCCTACATCCTGAAAGGACATGGCACATAAAAAGAAAAGAAAGAATCATCAAAAAACTTTTTCAAAATGCTTTGTTCAAGTTTTTGTTCAGTTTATTTTTTAAGAAGAAAAATATCAATTTTTGTTTGTTTTCAGTTGGCTTCATGTTTTTTTGTCCGCTAAACCCTGAAGCTGAAACAGAATAGATGTATTTGTAAGGCTTGCTTCTGGTTGAAAGTGAAACCAATTTAAACATTTTGTCAAATGTAATCATTGCTTCAGCTTTTGAAATTTGGCACTGAGACTGTTGAATATCAACATAGGCAATATCATTATTGTCCCTAGCCCCACCTTTTCAATATTTTCCAGCAAAGTTCTGAGTTCAACAAAACCCCCAGGTCCCTTAGGTGTTAATACACAGAACCACCTGCATTAAACCAATCATTTATTTCTACTTCTTTTACATGTTTAAGACTGCAAACTAGTGCAGTATTTTCTTTTTCTTCTATGTGCAATGTCCCTTCACAGCATTGGAAATAATGGCTCTCCACAATTTCCTATCCTTTGTACCTCATAGTAAATTTTGTCTTTTTTCTATGTAATATAGCAACAACTTTAAGTAGAAGCTTATCAAACTTTATTTGACTAATTTAGCTTTAGTGCTGAAAACATTGATTATAGTGGATGGTTACAAGCCAGAGGGGAAATAGCATGTGGTAATAAAATAAATCCATCTGGACAGACAGTAGACTTATAGATGTGGAAGGTAGATTCAGAAGAGAAAAATTGTCTAGCATGGCACAGTGAATTAATTTTCTTAGTAGCAGACCTAGCAATGGGTTCAATATATGGAAGGCAGAGAGGGATCATGCAGGTGATTAATAGAGGGCAGTTTTGTTTTAGAGAAATTAAAATTAACAAGCCATTCTTTGCCCCAGAAATGACTGTAGATCATTTTTGCGATCAGCCACCATTTTGACTGTATAAAATGTTTTGTTTTTTTTATGGCAGAAATACTACAGTTTTATTTTTGATTCTTATCATACAAAAATTAGAATATATCAGTTATAGTAGAAAATTATATATATATATATATATATATAGTGCTGTTTGATAAAAGTGACTCACCTGATTTTTTTTACTAAATGTTCTCTTCTCCAATGAAACGAAAGGTGAGCTAAATTCAAAGGATAAGCAATCTAAAATCCGAAGAAGAAGCTTTGAAAGCTCTTTGAATTTAGCAGTAAGTACTGTCAAGCATCCATTCAGTTCTGGGGATGCTTTTCTCTTCATGGAACTGGTTTCTTAAAACCTATTGAAAAGACCCTCAGGAACGAGCAGTACAAGAGAATTTTAGAGTCTTGTCTGCTCCCTTCTGCTGAAAGGGTGCAAATCGGCCCCATCAAGCACATTTTTATGCAGGATAATGCTCCCTGTCACAAATCAAAATTGATGAAGGAATACTTTGATGAGAAGCAGGTGAGTGTTATGACATGGTTGCCCCAATCTCCTGACCTCAACCCCATAGAAAACTTATGGAGCATGTTGCTCAACTGCTTTCTTGAGAGCCTGTAGTTTATAATGCTCCAAGATAAGTGTATCGTTATATTCGTAATGTTTTCTAAGATTACAAGATTACATTTTTTATATGAAAGTAATTATTTATTTACTTCTGAATTCAAATCAAGTGCTATGTAGTTCCAAGTTAGTCTACAAATGTTTGATCTTCATTTTACAATGATTTGCAAGACTATCTTCTTCCATTGTAGCTTGGGCATTCATCCAGTAGCCTCTTTTGTGTATATTTTAAGTTCAGCTGGATTGACTCCCAGCTTCTGTCAGCTCAGCTACTGACATCCATTGAGGCCCAATTCTGCACTTGGTGTCTATAAGGTTACCATCTACATCAGTTCTTGGGGTACTTAAGTCTTTTGACACACTAAGGTTAGACTGAGTACAAAACATACATTGATACCTGCCAGGGTGAACTGAGTACATATTGGGGGTGGGGGTCACCACGTATCAACTCTTCTTAGATCGAAGTTTTCTGATGACCATCAAATTTGATTCAGATCGTTGCTATTTCCTGGCATTAATCAGATACTAAAAATATCTGCATCATGAATTGAAACTGTAAATTTATGAATTGTACAGGTCATTTTGAATTTTCTAGTAGGTTATATAACATTACTGTTTATCTCAGTCAATGGACTGTGTACTTGAAAGATCAAATCTTAAGGTACCATTTATAACATTAGCATTAGTGGGGCAAACAAAAAGCTAAAAGATAATGATGTGTTAAAAAGGAGGAAAGAAAAACTCTCAAGAAGGAGATAAATAAAAGAAGACAATTTAAGGAAAAAGAATCAGAAATTATTCTATTCATTCAAAAGAGAGATTTGAGAAGGCAGAAAAAAAAGAAAAGAGAAAAGTTCTGAAGAAAGAATAGCAAAAGGATAGAGATAGGGTGAGAGAAAGGATAGAGAAAGGATGAGAGAAAGGATGAGAGAAAGGATGAGAGAAATTATGAGAGAAAGGATGAGAGAAAGGATGAGAGAAAGGATGAGAGAAATTATGAGAGAAAGGATGAGAGAAAGGATGAGAGCAAAACAAAAATAATAAGAAAGACAGAGAAAATGAAAATGGAATCAAAGTAAACAATGCTGAAGATGACAGATGAGTTCAGAAAAGAAAAAGGTTTGAGAGTTAAAAGAGAATGTAAATTATGAGAAGGAGTGGAAATAAAAAAAAAACGTAAGCAAAAGAAATCAGGGGGATTTAGCCCAAATAATAAAAATCTAATAAAGTCATGTTATATTATTTTCATTCAGACTAATATCCTCATCTTTGTTGTTATTCTCTTTGAATATCTGGGATGAGGAGTTATCATTATTTACGTTCAGACTAATATCCTCATCTTTGTTGTTATTCTCTTTGAATATCTGGGATGAGGAGTTATCATTATTTACGTTCAGACTAATATCCTCATCTTTGTTGTCATTCTCTTTGAATATCTGGGATGAGGAGTTATCATTATTTACGTTCAGACTAATATCCTCATCTTTGTTGTCATTCTCTTTGAATATCTGGGATGAGGAGTTATCATTATTTACGTTCAGACTAATATCCTCATCTTTGTTGTCATTCTCTTTGAATATCTGGGATGAGGAGTTATCATTATTTACATTCAGACTAATATCCTCATCTTTGTTGTTATTCTCTTTGAATATCTGGGATGAGGAGTTATCATTATTTACATTCAGACTAATATCCTCATCTTAGTTGTTATTCTCTCTGAATTTCTGGGATGAGGAGTTATCATTATTTACATTCAGACTAATATCCTCATCTTTGTTGTTATTCTCTCTGAATTACTGGTATGAGGAATTCTCATAATTTATATTCAGACTAATATCCTCATCTTTGCTATTATTATCACAGATTTGTGCCAGTTACCTCCTGCAGCTTGTCAATTTTGTTAACCTTCAGGATATTTTGAAATGAAGCATTTATTTAATCTATGAGGGCAGTTTCTTCTTATTGTTCAGTTTGAAAAACTGGTAGACTAAACTATGCTGGCCATATTGCGCACAAAAATGGTCCAATCAAACAGGTCCGTCAGGTGACAGTTGTGGACTGCAGAGGAAGAGGACGGCCTAAGATGTCATGTGAGGATGTTTTTTGAAAGAACAGGGAATAATTTAACTGAGAACTCCCTGATGCTCCTGGCAGGTGTGTATGTTAGGTGTATGTTAGGTGTATGTTAGATGTATGTTAGGTGTATGTTAGATGTATGTTAGGTGTATGTTAGGTGTATGTTAGATGTATGTTAGGTGTATGTTTGGGTATAAAGTGGGATGAATCCTGTCCTGCCTCAGCATTATGTTGATATTACAATGAGATGAGGTTTTCAGCAAAGTTGTTGGAGTTTTTTTAGAATATTTAATGCTTATTTGTCAGATATATTTGAACATTGCATGCTGGTAATAAATAAAACCTTTGTTATTGTAAATCAATATATGAATGTTTGCACAAGACGAGGCTCGAGAGCAGCTCAAGTTATAGAGTTAGTAGTTTATGATTAATATGGTGCATGATCCAAAAAATATCACAATGGAGAAGGTAGTAGAAAATAAAAATTATGAGGATAAGGAGGATAGATAACAATTGATCCATTAATTAAGATTGTATCATATAGGACATAAATAAATGGAATAGTCCATTTATTTAAATAAGTGGAGTTGAGGATAGTTAGCATTAGATCAATTGCTGATTGTACCTTTGTGAAGTAAACCTTCTATTTCATTACTTACCTACAAGTATGTCGTCTTTATTTATTTCTTTGTGTTATCTTGAAAACACAAGATACAACAGATTGTAGCATCCAAGAAAGAATCCCCATTCAAGTCTGTTGCACAAAGTCGCAGTACTTGGACAAATGTTTAAATAGAACTTTCTTCTTACATTTGGAATATGGGAGAAATGTTGGTGATTTGACTCTGTGGAATTTGCAGGGTTTGTTCTAGCTGTAGAGATCTGAATTCGTTTAACTAAAGAATAGAGCTCATCTGGATATCTGCCATGGAAGTTGTGACAGAATAGTAAAATTACAGAACTCTCTAAAAGCTGGAAAATGATGATCAAGCAGCTCCAGCCCAGATCAATACTCCATTTCTTTTGTCTGATATGACACTTGTAAAAATAAAGCAGGCCAGTAGGAGTCAGGTACTTCCTGGAGCAGTAGAATGAGCTGACCCTTTTTATGGCATCTTTAGCAATGGATTATATATATGACACCCACTTGAGGTCAAAATTGATCTTGAGACTCGATAGATGTTCAAGGCTGCATTGGAGATAATAAATAATGTTTTTCTTTACAGTTCATTTCTAAAACAAGGAAGTGTTCAAGCACATCATAATCATAATCAATTTTAATTAATCTAAGTAATAATTAATATTAATAATGCACCCCCACTCAATTAACTAAAGCTGAATTTTGTGTTTTGCTTTTGCTAAAAAATAAAATGAAAGCAAATGACTTCCTTGTTCAATTTGAGTGAAGATTTTTCATTCTTACCTGAAAATGACAGGCTCAGTCTCAAAAATCCCAGGCAGTGGATCAAAATGGTCAATTTGTGTACTTACCTAAAAACAAAAGTAAAGAAACAAAATATTAATACAGTCAGAATTAAAATTTGTTTTCACAACGATTCATCTCATTCTTATATATAATTGCAATTTTCTGTCTGTCTGCATACATTTCACTAACGTAATATAAATTCAATTAAAGTATCAAAAATTATAATTATATACTGGAAACTGGTGAGGTAATAAAGATTTTATAAGTATGCATAATTCAAAACAGGAGTTTTAAAACATCAACACAATAGTTATAAGATTTAAAATAAGAACTAGATAAGATATGCTTAGATCTAGGCAATGGAATGAGAAAATAAAGGGTTTAGTTTGAATTTACCTGAAGTGACAGGCATGTAGAGTAGGCAACAATAGACAAAATGTGGTGATAATAACAACAAAAATGAGGACAACAGTTCAAATGTAAATAATGATAACTGCTAATTCCAGAAATTCATAGATAATAAAAACAAAGATGAGGATATTACACTGAATGTAAATAATTGTAATTCCTCATCCCAGAAATTCAGAGATAATAACAACAAAGATGAGGATATTACACTGAATGTAAATAATCGAAATTCCTCATCCCAGAAATTCAAAGAGAATAACAACAAAGATGAGGATATTAGTCTGAATGTAAATAATGATAACTCCCCACCCCAGAAATTCAAAGAGAATAAAAATAAAGATGAGGATATTAGTCTGAATGTAAATAATGATAACTCCTCATCCCAGAAATTCAAAGAGAATAACAACAAAGATGAGGATATTAGTCTGAATGTAAATAATGATAACTCCACCCCAGAAATTCAAAAAATAAAAATAAAGATGAGGATATTAGAATGTAAAAATGAAACTCCCCACCCCAGAAATGCAAAGAGAATAAAAATAAAGATGAGGATATTAGTCTGAATGTAAATAATGATAATTCTTCATCCTAGAAATTGAAAAAGAAACTAACAGATAAAACCTAGAATAAATGATTTACTCAGTATAAAACATGATTTTTAGAATCTAAGATTTTATTCTATCTGAGCATGAGTCTTTATTTTCCTATCTTTGCTTTTCTTCTTTTCGTTCTCCTTGATAATTGTAGGTCTACTTATTTTTACACATACATTGGAAGCATTCATTCGACAGAACAAGAAAAAGAAATGGTTTCCAAACTGTAAGATTTTCTCTCTAACATCAAAAGGATCTTTACACTTTTGCTGTCTGGCCCCCAACTGACTCCAGGTCTACTATAACTGATACACGTAATGGCTGAACATTTTCTCTTTGATAGAAAAAAAATGCTATAAAATTGATGCAAATATCTTGCAGCATGTACAGGCATTTTTATTCTGCACTTTTCACACCTATAATATTAGTAATCATAGGGAATTTATTGCTATTAGTATTACTAGTATCATACCACCCACATTGTATTTTGTTTCTTCTTCTTATTATTATTATTATCAGTAGTAGTAGTAGTAATGGTACTAACTAGCATCGGACTTTTCAAAGCAGGAATTTTTATATAAGGAGCAGTATTTTCACCTCAGTTAAGAGTAATACTCACCAACATTTTGTCCATGATCAGTGTAGTATCTGTGCTCTATATGAAAATGCTACACACACATACACAATATTAATTTTTGAATTAATTTTTTGTGCAATCTTATTTCTTTTTACTATAAGTGTTATCTTTATTAGAACGTGTCAATCTAGGCAGATTGATATTAAAATGTAAGTGTTCATGAAAATGATAAAATCAAGAATAGTAATTGAAATAGATGTAGCAACTAAAAATAACATTCATAATAATAAAAAATAATGTCAGATAACAAAATATTCATTACAAAAATCCTGTTTACATTTTGACTAGAAAACTGTAGCTAGCACATATAGATTTGTAGAAGTCCTAACGAGAGATGTGCTTCCCTTAAATAGGTAATTCAAATCTTGCTCTATCAATGCTGTCTCCATGACCAAAATTTGTAAAGGTATGTTTCTGCTATAGAAGTGGTCTCAATGATGGAAAAGAGGGTACAGGTTCAATTCCTGTCAAAAGCACTAGTTTTCTCTAGTAGGATATTGCAATCAAGGTTAGAAAAAAAGAAAATACAAAAAAAAAAAAGAATGGATAGCAACTCAAACGGTAATGAACAGATAAATAGAACATTCAGCTTAATAGAATACTTCATATTTATGGCTTCAATCAAATCTAATATAGTGTACATGTAATGGCCTCATACAAAATTTATGTTGAGAAATAAAGATCTATACTACCATATATATATATATATATATATATATATATTTATAAATAATTTTATAACACCAAATGACTTAAAGCTAAAATTCACAGTGGCATTAAAAGTTTAAAATTAAGAATAGAATAGGATCTTTTAAAAAAAATTATTTTTCATAAATTTAAAATTGTTTTCAGCAGCAGACCTATTCCAACATATATGCTACAGATCCTGTAAATTTCTTCATTTTTAATTTGTATGTTTTAAGAACTTTAAAGATTAGAGTGAAAGTCACTCCTTCTTATATTCAAACTACTCGTTGTCAATCTAGGTATGACAATAACGTACATCGGGCAGCAATGCCTCTGATTGGGAAATTGGAAGTTTTAAGGAGTATGGAACCATCTCTTAATTCTCAGGTCCTCCCTGAGTCAGAGTGGTAGCACCTGTTAGGGGTCCCAGTTATGGGCAAATAGTTAACCTCCTAATTGGGGTCCAAACACTATGAAAGTATAAAAAAAGATTTTTATAGTAAAAATACAAGCAATACAGTTTTTTAAAGAAAATTACTAATGCTCCCAAGAAAATTAAATTTCAGCATTAAATGACCCATGAGGATGTTGATATGCCGCTAAACAAACATACTATTGTCCTCATCTTTGTTGTAGTGAATTACAATGTTGGTTCATTTATTTGGTGATATGGTAATTATGAGTTCAATCCCTGGGCCAGGCAGTGTGGACTTTGGACTCAGTGGGAAGAGGGTGAGCACTAACTGAGCAGTACTAAAAATCAAAGCTAGAGAGAAATAATCCTTGACATGAGCAGTGGATCGAGAACAATCTACCCCCATAGATTAAATAAAGGAATTCTCTGAAGGTTACCTTGATGAAGGCCAGAGAGCACTATGGTCAAAATGTTGTGACAACAACAATAAAGATGAGGACAATAGTCCAAATATAAAAAGTGTAAACAATGATAACTCTACATCACAGAAATTTATGTAGAAATTACTCCTTGTTATAATATTCAAATTAATAACTTCTTCTATAATGTGAGAACATGAGGGGATCATGGCTCGTCACAACTTCCTATCCTTTGCCAGTAAAGTTTGTCATTTAACCATTTTTCCCACTCCCATTCTGCGATTTATTCAAATAACCTTGTCAAGTAGGTGATCCACTGCCTTCAGCTGCTCTTTGTCACTTTCATATATGCTATATATATTGAGTCTCAAATTTTCCAAGCCCTCCTACCTTTTTATGTCTTCAAAAGATTTCAGCTGTTTCTTTTTTATTCTGAGTATAAGCATCCTTTCTGTCTTCAACATCTTTTAATTTTGACTAAGCTCTCATTTTTAAAATAATTTAATTCTCCTTTTTCATCATTCAGAAAATATTTTATTATAATGGCTGAAAAGAGCATAAAGTGAAAGTGAAAGTAAGTAAGAGGAGGTAAAATCATTTAACATTGACAATGGATTGGGTGGAGAGATCTATAAGTTTGTAGAGCCCAAGCAAACACTTATATATATATATATATATATATATATATATATATATATATATATGCAAACAGGTAGTCATATCCACATGCATGATTTTATCTGAATTTAAGACATTTTACATGATACACATCAACAAATATATCCAATAAAATACAATCATTTCTAGTCTCTCTTAAAACATTAAAGAAATTTAAACTGTTTAAAATTTGTGGTCTTATTCTTTCAGGATTTCTTGCTGTAGATACAAGTTGATTGGTTGATTTTGTTTAACAGCATATCAACCTCTATGGGTTATTTATTGTGGGAATCTAAATATTTTGAATGCAATAGTATCCCTTCAGCTACACATAAAATGTATTGTTGGTCATTTTGTTTTAAAAATGTATTGTTGGCAATTTTATTATAAATAGGTATTGTTGGTAACTTTATACAAAAATGTATTGTTGGTTTTTGTGTAGTGAGTGGCTATGATTAAATGTAAAATAAATGACAGAACTGTCCAACAAATAGAATTGATAAAGTTTGCAATATGCAACAACAAGAAAAAAGTGAAAAAATTTGGGCAAAAAATAGTATAATGTCAGCAAACAAAATATGCAAGGCAAATCAACAGTAATAAGGCAATGCAACAATAATAAGGCAAAAAGTTCACAAACTAAGAATTAGTGTTGACACACAAGAGCAAGTTTGGATAAAAGAATGTAGCATTTTGACTTCAAGACAAGACAGACTGGGACTGAGTTAGATGAAACTGAGAACTGGCTTATTTTATTGGTTAGGAAGAAATCCCAGCATGCATTTGTGTGTTTCTGGCTATGAAGAAAGTACTTTGCAGTCATTCTTAGCTGGATTAAAAAATGTGAATTTTTACACTTGCATTTTTTTTTGTTTATTTTTTGGTGGGGGAGTTCACTATTTGCCCATAGCTGGGACCCTAATGGGTGCTACTACCCTGGGTCAGAGAGGACCTGGGAATAACAACAATTAAGAGGTGATTCCATACTCCTGAAAACCTCCACTCTCCTAATCAGAGGCCTTGCTGCCAGATGTAGTTTATCATCATACCCAGGACTACAGATACAAATAAATAGTGCTGGATTACAGGCAACACTCTTCTCTTTGAACCACAGCAATAAAAAAATATATGATTATTCTGTCTAAAACCAAATATTTTCTGCTTCCTTAATCCTCAACTTTAGACTCTTAATCCCCTATAAATCCTTACAATATTCTCCTTGAACTCTCCAGTTAAAAAAGGAAAAAATGAGTTATCCATTTAAATTTTCAATCCCATGATCCCTTTTAAAGAAACATAAGAAGCCAGTGCTGAATCATGGACAACAAAAATTCTATAAGATATGGTTAAAATCAATCACCGAATTAGGCATATAATCTCTAGTTTTCTTTTGTTGTTGATTGGGGTAAATTTTAAATAATGTCTGATCCAATCCTATAATTCCTTGTTCCCTCTCATTAGAAAAAAAATACTTAGCAAATATAAGCTTCCTCAGTTCAGGCCTCCATAACTTTTTAGAATCCTTCTGCGTGTAATACTGAACAATTGCAACATGAGCAGGCCTTCTGGTTTTCATGGAACTCTTATTCAAAGACCAGCTTTTTAGTAAAGTGTTTATTTTTAATTCATATCATGTTCATTTACTGTACTTTACTTCTCCTTCTTCTATGTGCTGTGTCCCTTCAGGATGTAGTCGATCTTGGCTCTCCACAATTTCCTTTCATCTTATATCATGATATAATTTTTTGTTCATTTCTTTTCTTCATTAATCTTAAATGAAGAATCAAAAGTAAAAGTAAATATAAAAACATTAAAGAAAATATGATTCAGCAATCTTCTGTGCCGTGTCCCTTCAGGATGTTGGTGATCATGACTCTCCACAATTTCCTATCCTTTGTAATGTTTAATAAATATTGTTTTTTGTTACCCCTCCTAAACCATGTTCTTCCATCAATTTACACAAATTTATTCTTCTTCTTCTATGTGCCGTTTCCATTCAGTATGTTGGTGATCATGACTCTCCACAATTTCCTATCCTTTGTAGTGCTTAATAAATATTGTCTTTTTGCTATCTCTCCTAAACCTTGCACTGCCATCAATTTACAAAAGCTCACTAGATAGGTTATACATTGTTTTCCTCTCACCCTCTTGTGTTCAACATATCTTCTGAGTATCAAATTTTCCAAGCCTCCTTTCCTCATTATATGCCCTAGAAATTTGAACTCTCTCTTCCTGATGTTAAATATAAGTGTCCTTTTTGGCTCTAATTTCTCTAAAACTGTCATTGTTCATCCATATTATTCTCAGCATCCTTCTGTAGAACCACATTTCTCTTGCTTCAAGTCTCTTCATTTCTGAGGAGGCTGTCCAATATTCACTGACATATAAGAGGACTGATATTACATAACAGTTCAGTTCTCCTTTTCTTTGTTTCTAATGATAATTTCACCATTTCTTCATTTGATTGTAAAATGTTCCTCTTAGTCAATTCTGTAGAAGAAACATGGCACCTTGGTTTCATCACCATCATCATTTAGTCTTCACACCATCATGTTGCCTGCCAAGATTTATCAATAGACAGGAAGAATCATTCTTTTGAAAGAATTTCCATTTTTGAAAAGTCCCTGTTTATATTCTTTGCCAATTACCATAACTGGACACATGGAACAATCAAACTCATTTCTCTTGTAAAGAATAATATCTGTGATCAACTGTGATAAGTTTGCTTCAAAATATTCCTTGGCTATAAATGCAAACTGCTTTCTGTTTTGTTTAAACAATGTCTATAATCAGAAATCAGTTTCCTATCTTTCCCACAAATGCACAGAAATTCAGAGATAATAAAGAAAAGGAATCTGTGGAGAGCCATGATTGGCTACATCCTAAAGGGGCATCACACATAAAAGAGGAAGGTGGTGGCAATGGGAAACCTCTCTCCTAACTTTCTCAAGATGTCATGGCTATTCACAGATAATAAAGAAAAGGAATCTGTGGAGAGCCATGATCGGTAATGTTCTGAAGAGACAGGTAACTACTGATAATATATATATATATATATATATATATGATATAAATGGGGACACTGAGGTCAACACCAATGGTGACATGGAAGATTGCATTCAAGCATAAAATAGACTATCACTCTACTTTTATATTTACAAAACTCTATCTCTTATATTGAGCACTTTTAACCATAAATATAGCATACGTTAAAACTGTATTTTTATCATTTATATAGATATATATATATATATATATATATAATATTATAAATTAATTGATTTAAAATATGGTTATTTTCGCTACACAGTTCCAACCATGTTTCAAAAAATAGAAGCTAAAACCCCTAATTTTATTTTTTTTGCAAATAAATTAAAAGCATTAGTTCTATTTCATCTTCAAGCGAATTTTGGAGTAACTTTTAAAATTTACGGGTTTTAAATACACAGCTAAAATCACGTTTCCATGGTTACAGAATATTCTACTCAAATTGAACACGGGGTGTCTAGATTTTCCTTATGACAGTATCATTGTATCAGTTATTAGCTATAAGAACACCGGATTTTATATCTTACTGTTCTTTCTTTTTATTTATATACATATATATATATATATATATATATATATTTGAAAGGTGACATTTCTATGACTTACTATTCTAAGATTTCCTACAAAAGAGGTCACCAGATATTTGAATGAGACAAAGAAGATTCTAATCAAAAAGGTCAAAGTTCATATCTTTGCCCAAACCTTCTCAGAATTGGAATGAAATACAAGAGAGCAGGAACCACCAATGGCTAAATTTTTCTTTTTGACTCTTTCTATTTGAAAGCAGTGGTTCCTTCTAAGACTCCCCAAGATGTCAACAAGGTAAGATAAAGATATTCTTTCACTTTTTATTGGTCTGTCATTTTTTACTGACTTCTTTTTATTCCCCAAATTCAAAATTTCTGATTTGAAAACTTATTGGTTAATTTTACTAATGATAGTGGGGATACTTAAAATTAGTCATTTCCATACAGGAAATATTTGGCATTAGTTAACTGAACAGTTAATGTTATTGTCGGTTGAAATTTATAAAATCTTTTAATTAAAATAATTTCTCAGAAAATAGACTTTTAACGTTCACTGTTCTCATGCTTTCTTTTATTGATGGCAATTTCCTTCCTAACTTTTTGTTTATGGTCATGTGGAAAGTCACTATCTTGATTATATTATTATTTTCCCTTCTAGTTACATGTGCTATCCATTTTAGTTGTTCTCACTGTTGGAAGTCTTCAAGTGATGCATTTTAATGTTTAATTTTTTCAAGCAAGGCCATAATGCTACTAAGATACTTGGAGCTACTGGGAGTGAAAGAGAATGAGAACACTTTAGAAGGAACTGCAAACTGAATCCTAAACAGGAAACAAGCAATAAACTTCTACTCCTGTTCAAAAGACAGGGGAGGAGTGTGAACCGGATGATAAGCAAACCCTTCCTATTAGTGAAGGAGAAAAAAAAGAAAACATAAATGAAATCAAAAAATAATTAGTGCATAAAATTTCAAAGTTGCAGACATTAAGATTATAAAGCTGAAGCAGACATTAGAAGGAACCAGAAACCCAAACTTAAACACAGGGGGGAACAAAAGATAAACCAAGGAAGAGTGTGAACTGGATGATAAGATTCTAAGTATAAGCGTTCTTTTTGTTTTCCATTTTCTTTTATGTTTCCTCATTGCTTACATGCATCAACCATGGTATTCTCAGCATTCTTCTGTAGAAGGACATTTCTGTTGACTCAAGGCTACTTTTCGTCGGTAAGGAAATTGTTCAACATTCATTGCCATAGAGGAGGATTGGTACTACATAATTCAAGAATTCCTTTGTTTCTAATGAAATTTTCAGCTTTCTTAATACTTTGCTTAAGTTTTGGAAGGCCACTTTTGCTATTGTGATGTGCCTTCAAATTTCTGTCACATTTTCTGTCATTTGCTAAATTTTTGATTTTGATTTCTTCAGTTTGTAGTTTGGATCTTTGGCTGTTTCTCTGACAACAATCATTCTTTTGACAATGCTGATGACATAGGTATTCATAGCTGGGATAATAATGATCTTGAACAGAAAATCAACATCCTCTACAAAGTGGTCAAAGAAATAAAACTCAAGATAAATCATTTCAAAACAGAAAATAGGATCTGAATTTGAAACCAGGATCTGAGTTAGAATCAAAAGCAATGATGGCAAAAGTCCTGAATCTGTCATAAAAAACTTCAAATACCATGGCATATGGATCAGTTAAAACAAATTTAGGAGAAGAGAATAGGAAATTGAATATAGAATAATAGGCTGCACTAGGGGTTGTTTCACCAAACACTGCAAAATGCTATAAAACCAAAGCATTAACCTGTAAAATCGAGTCATATTCTTAAATAGCCTCATCATATCGAGACTTTCATATGGATGTTATGAAGGGCACCAGACCTATTCAGAAATATTTAAACTATCAGCTGTATACAACAGCTTGTTAAAATTAATGGTTCAAAAATGGCTTTGAAAAAATGAGACTTGTGGGTCTTGGTAAGGACCATCCTTCTTTGAATTTTGTCGACTGGTGCTACAGAACCACAAAAAAGAAATGTACTAAATAATGAAAACAACTATTTACACTATTTATATTCAGATTATTGTCCTCATCTTTGTAGTTGTTATCACAACATTTTGGCCATTGTACCCTCCAGCCTTCATCAGGTGTCACCTACAGGAGATTCTAAACTGGTCATTTTGCTTAATCTACGGGGGTAGACTGTTATTGTTCCACAAAATTAAAAACCAGACAAGATATCCTTCAACATGAGAAGTAAAACAAGAACAATCTATGCTTGTAGATTAAATATAAGGTTCAGTTCAGTGTTTTCCGTAGTTTAACCAGATTAATATCCTGCTGAGGAAGGCCAGAGGACACAACTGCTGAAACTTTATGAAAACAACAACAAAGATGGGAGTAATAGTCTGAATACAAATAGTGTAAATAGTGGTTTCTATTATTTAGTACAGTCCTTTGTTAGGTGATTCTGTAGCACCAGTCCACAAAGTCAAAAGAAGGATTGTCCTCATCGAGACATTATTTCCTATTTTTGAATGAGGTTTGAGTATTGTGCTCAAAGTTGTGGATAAACCGTCTGAAGTTAATATTTTATTATTGTTTTGTTCAAGTATTTTTGAACATAACAGTCATTTTCAAGAATCAATGTGGTGTCTGTGTGGTATAGTTAAAATTCCTTTGTTTATATCTTGGTATTCTTTGGGAAGTTGTAACTTTGAAATAGTCTGATGTGACGTTATTTGTAATGGTTTCTGGGAATTAGGTGACCAAAAAAGAATGCAATTTATTTATCATATTTATTTACTCATGTGTTTTATTATTTATTTATTTGTATTTTTTATACTAATACATGTGCATATTAATTATATTATATGCGCATCAAGATACTGTCTCCTGTGGTGAATGATATTTTATGTGGGTTGTTTATTTTGTAAAATAATAGCTTATAGGGTTTTGAGTCTTTCCTTATATATATATATATATATATATATATATATATATATATATATATATATATTCACACACACACACACACACACACACATATATATATAAATATACACACACACATATACATACACATGCACATATATATAAATATAAATATATACACATATATATATATATATGAATATACACACACACATATATATATATAAATATACACACACTCACACACACACACACACATATATATCACGGTGTGACACAGTGAGTGCTATTGTGAAATATTTTAAGAGAAAACTTCTGACTAAAATTCTATCAAGATCTGGTAAAAAAAAAACACATTTTTAACTAAACCTTACTTAATGTTTATGGAAAATCTGCATGATGTAAGCACAGTAAGAAGCCACGTCAATAGACTTTAGGGATAGGCCCCACTATGGCAAGCCAGCTGCTTCTATGAAGAATGATAAGGCCAAAGAGTCTGGTCCTCTCACTGCTGCTGACACAAGAATCACTATTACAAAACTCTGTGAAAGTCTCCAGACTAGCCTTAGTAATACTTGCTGTTCAGTGCAGTCTCTTGGTTCTATGCAAACAGGGTTCTCAAAATGCTGACAGACACATGCATAAAAAGTGCACTTTGCAAGGAATGTGAATACATGTGTTTTGGGATTAGTGTAGCACTGTCAATTTTCTGTCTATATGTTTGAGATGAAGTATTATAATTACTTGCATTATTTACATTATTCTGATTGTTATCCTCATCTTCACTGTCATATTCACAGTGTTTCAGCTGTTGTATGCTCCAGCCTTCTTCAGGTGACTGGAATTTCAAAATGAACTCTTTATTTCTTCCACCAGAGTAGATTGTTCTAGTTCCACGTGTCATGCCTCTTCCTGATGTCTCAGTTATTTCCCTTTAACTCAACACTCCAAATACAGTTTTTGTGAATCTTTGGCAAACCATATATGTGAGGTAGCTTTTGGTGTAACGCTGTGAATCAAGTAGGCATCTATGCAGATGACACTACTATTTACTCTTGCCTCAATAGTAATTCCAACATCAATGTCAAAACTAACCTGGCCGTTGGTCTTGAAAAGAACCTACAATCTGTGGTTAACATTTTTTTGGTGGGGTGATAATAATGGTTTATTGATACAAATCTTCCTAATTAACTCATAGCCGAAGGGAGAAAGAATTGGACTCATAACTTTCCTAAGGATAATCTGTATGTAAGTGAATACAACGAATCTTAATGGAATTGGAAGTTGGCTCCCTGATTAACAATTCCAAGCCATTATCCATTACACCACCTGCACATCCAAGCTTATAGTCATCACCCATAATAGGTACTGACCAGCTCAACATTGCTTAACTGTAGAGGAACCAGCATTTCAGCTATAAGCCATTTGTGATTGTTCAACTCCCTCGGAGCCCATCTGGGGTTTATATTGAAACTATGCTGAATGGATTTTACTTGCAGTTTCTGGGAGAAAGAACTGAATTCTAGGATTGATCAGCAGTTTGAACAATACCAGTATGTTCACTCAAACCCTCGGTCATGAAGAGTTGTGATGAATGTTGATGGCTTCCAAACAGTTCCATCAACCCAATTCAAAAGGCTTGTATCAACTGATGGTATGGATTTTAGGCACTCTCCAATGATGTCACATGCTGGGATCACCTCTCCCGACTGATAATATGATGAAGTCAGCTTCCTGACAAATTGAACATAGTGAGACTTAAACCCAGATCTCATGGTCAGAATGCAAACATTCCAACCATGCACCCATATATATTTCATTCTCATGCAAAACTACCCCTAATCAATATACGAACAACCACCAAGATAAAAATGCCTACAAGACATTCAAATGCACACACACAAATGAAGACATATGATCATCTGAATCCCACATAGACAAACAAGAATTATAATATACATACAGATATGAATTATAGACATGAATGCAAGTGATGGATTTTTATTTATGAATCTGAAAGATTTTATTACTTGAAAGTTATTTTTAGTAGATACCCATGTTTGAGTAGATGCTCCGTTTATTTGTTAGAAATTGCTTTCTTTACATTAGAATAAGAAACTAAACCGATATATATATATTCTGAGAGTCTGAGAAAGATTTCTATTTCTAATGTATTATTCTGCTTTGCTTGTTCATTGGCATACTTTGTGGTGAAGACAGTCTAAAATTTACTGGATTTGATGACAATTTCCCTTGCCAAGGGAAAACACACATTTGTATCCAGCCAGGAAGCACATACTTTTCTTTAATAAGATTTCTTGAATATTCAAGCCTGGTAGAAGAAAATAAATAAATCTCCTGTTTAATAAATAAACAGAACATCTACTCAAATATGACTACTAAAAATAATGTTTAAGTAATAAAATCTGTTGGATTAATAAATAAAAAATTTATCACTTCTTTGGAATATATATATATATATATATATAAATATTGAAGTCAACACGCAGAGGTGACAGGCTGTTTCATGCTAGAGGTAATCATCAGATGATTACGTCTAGCATGAAACAGCCTGTCACCTCTGAGTGTTGACTTCAATATTCACTTTTTATATTTACATATGCTCTGTCTGATATTGAGCACTTTATCCCATAAATATAGCACATCATAAAACTATATTTCTTCATTCATATATATATATATATATATATATATATATATATATATATAATACCAAAATGTAATTAGTAGGGATTATCCAAATTTTCAGTCTGTATGAGAGCTCAATGTATTTGATACAGAGCAAATTATGAGAAAAATTAGGAAAAAAAACTTAAAAATACATAATCAGTAATAAATTTATTTATATAAGCATATTCATCTCATCAAACTGGCTACATTTTATGAAATCTAATAAAATGTAGTGGGTCTGATGAGATATTCATTAAAATAAATTTAGTACTGACTATGGGTTTATAGGGTTTTTTTAATAATTATATATATATATATATATATATATATATATATATATATATATATATATATATTACACACACATACACACACACAATGAAGAGAAACAAATATTCATACACATGAAAACTTTTAATTTATTGTATTTCCAACTAATGAATAAATATACTTTTCATATAATTAACAGTACACAGATGCATAATAACTAAATATGCATAGAAAACAGAAAAAAATTTCATATAATAGAAATAAATTCCATTTATCTATTTTAATGTGTGAAAAAAGTAATTGTACAATACAATAAAAAAAAACCTAATCTTCATTTAATACCAAATAGAATAGCCATTATTCATTTCTATAGCAATCAACCTCTTCTTGCAGTTCTTAATTAATTAATTGCAAATTTAAGTTGGTATATTCTTCCATTCTTTGTTGGATATGGTCTTCAGATCTGGGATGTTTGTTAGAGCTCTCGATTAGATTTGAATTTTCAAATAATGCCACAGATTCTCAATTGGGTTTAAATCTGGGGAGTGACTTGGTCATTTCAGGAAATTTACATTATTTTCAGCAAGGCATTTCTTCATAGATTTTGTGGTGTGCTTAGGATCATTATCTTGTTGGAAGATCCAATCAGGAGGAAGCTCAAGATTTTCAACCAAATCATTAAATTTGCTTCCAAAATTCTTTCTACTATCTATTACTGATATGTTGCAAGTACCTTTTGCAGAAAAACATCCCAAACCATGATGCTACCATCACCAAATTTCACTGTTGGAACTCTATTCTTTTGTTTGAAGGCATCACCATCTTTCCTCCAGACATGATTTTTAGAATTACATCCAAACAACTCAACTTTGGTTTCATCAGTCCATAATACACTTTCCCAATATGATTTTTCCTTATCTTTATGTTCACGATTGGATTTCAACTTGACATCTCAGTGTCTTTTCAATGACAGTGGAGTCTTCCAAGAGGAGAGTGACTTTGGATTGTTCCTATGAATTTCATTGCTTATTGTTTGTTTAGTGACTCAGATTCCTGATGAAAGCAAATCATTCTGCAACTCTTGATGAGTAACCATTGGATTTTGTTTCATTTGACACATTCATTTTCTTGAAGATCTTGAAGAAATCTTCTATGGAGCACCTGATCTTTTTTAGTTTTCAACAGTTTTGAGTTTTTTATATCTTGCAATGAATGAATTAATGGTAGGAAATGGAAAATGCAGATTGTCTTAGATTTTCCTGTAACTTTTACCTTCTTTTTAGAGCTTAACAATCAGTAGTTTTTGTGAATTTGTTAATTCTTTACCTCTTGCCATGATGATAACCTTCTTGCACAAATATCAATTATAGAATGTTCTGTTTGTATTTTTTAGTCTAAAAATAATGACTGATAACATTATTGGAACATTCTAGAATATTTCACTTGAATAATCTAGAGTATTAAATCAATTAAATCAGTTTAAAAAACCTGAAATTTGCATTTTATGAATACTTTTTTTCACCCATTAAAATGAATAAATGGGATTTATTTGTATTAAATCAACATTTTTTCTGTTTTCTATGCATATTTATTATGCATCTTTGTGCAGTTAATTATATGAAAAGTATGTTTATTCATTAGTTGGAAATAAAATAAATTAAAAATTTGTATATGTATGAATATTTGTTTCCCCCCAATATATATATATATATATACACACACACAGTGATTTTTCCATATGAGGGCCTAATAGTTCAGTTTAGAATTGAAATGCTAGATTACTCACACAGATGATTATTGCAGTGAAGACTTGTACAGAATCAGCCACACTTTTTGAAAGCACTGATAACAGAGAAATGAAGTCTTCAAAGAGACCTCCTCAGGTATGAATTCAAAGTTTTGATTTCTCCTCCATTCTATAATATCCCTTGGAAACACAACACAATACTTTTTTTGTCCTGGGGTTATGGCCTTAATGTCATATGATCATTACATAAAATGTAGATGCAATCACTCCATATTTTGGAAATGGTGCACACCTTTTTTTATATCCTGCTACATTTACAAATATCCATCAGATATTTTTATGGAAAAAAGTGGTTTATGAAAGTGAATAATTTCAAGTTGAAATCAATAAATTGATTTGTTTTATTTTTTTGATGTTTGAATTCTTTTCTGCTAAAATATTTCACAGTAACGCTCACTGTATCAGACTATATATATATATATATATATAATTGCTAAGTCCACAGATAATAAAGTTGGTTCCCAATGTTGTTCCAGAAAATTTTTCTCACCAGAATTTATCTTACATATCTATAAGTCTACCATTCATCCATGCCTTAAATATTGCTGCCACATATGGTTTGGTGCTCTTCCTATATATTTAGAGATTCTTGATAAAATCTAAAGAAGAATCTTCAATATTATTGGTCCTGACTTGGCATCTTAGCTTCAGTTCCTTTCTCACTGTTGTAATCTCACTTTCCTGTAACTTTTCTATAAATACTTCTTTTTAAGAATGTCTTGTTTTAGCATAAGGAATACTGTGGTATGTTTGGATCAGTAATCGTGACTAGCTAAGTTTTAGATAACCCCATCTTTTGACCTTGTGCCACATTTTTGAATTACTCAAAATCAATATTACTTTCCGCTATGGTACTGAGACTTTATGAATTTAACGTTGGTGACACAATCTCATCATTTTACAGTTGAAATAACTAGATGTAACCATAAGTTCTATGCTGACAGTTTCTTTCCTGGCACTTCTCTTGGAACTCTCTTCCAGATTCTTGCTTCATTCTCAACTTTCAAAAATTTAAATACAATATCAATCATTATCCATCATCTTCTTAATTCTTGTTCTTTTATTGTCATCTCTCCTTAATAGTAAATTTTTTTCATATTTTCTAACACTCAGTAACCCCCTTGTGTTTTAGTGGCTTTATTGTGTTTCTTGAGGGGAATTTTTGGAAATTTAAAGCAAAATATATTTCTTTAAAGAAAAAAATTCATAATGTAACTCCAAGACAAGAATTCAATAAAATCTTAAAAGCTTTAGATATTATGCTTGACTCTTTTTTTTATTCCTGAAAACAATGGGTCTTTGGTCGGAATTTGTACTGAAGCAAAAATGTAATTTGCTTCCTGGGCCTAAGTAATCTAATTTGATGTAATAAGTAAACAATGAAATTGATAATTTCTGTATTGTCAATGCCATATTAGTATGTATAAATATGAACACTTTTTTCTTTTTCACAGGAAGAAATGTTGTTGCTTAGAGACAAGATAAAGTTTCAAACCTTATATCTTCTGTTAGTGATTTTTTGTAAATGACCTTGGAAAAAGCAGGTACTTCCAGTCTCTGCTCTATACAAATGTACATCAATATATATATATATATATATATATATATATATATATATATATATATATATATTTTTTTTTTGTGTGTGTGTGTACAAAAGGAAAATAGTTTCACACATGATAGAAAGCAGAATTACGTCTTCCCTTTTTTGAAAGAAAGAAAAGGTTGGATGCATTGTTCATAACCAAACTCTACTGAAAAAGAAAAAAACATAAAAATATTACAAGAATTGTTGATGCTTCTGTTCCACAAAGGACACAAGTCAAAACGGAAAAATTATTTCTCATAAAATGATGAAAAAAATATTTAAATTAATGCTTATACCAATTGTAGATTTTATGAACTGGGCAAAGAAACACTGCCAGAGATTGATGGAAGGCAATCCATCAGGATATTGGAGTCAGAATATTTATAAATACACAGCAATATCTGTATCTGTAATACTTCTATTGTGTACATCCTTTGCCTTCTCCACAGTGATATTATTGAGACACTAAATAACTTGAGTTAGCTGGCCATTGACTGATCAAGAATTGTTCTAGTCTTTGCTTAGTAAGAAAAAAGAAAACTTCTGTAGAAACAAAGAAAAGAATGCATATCTTCTATGTAAGATCAATCCTTCTATATGGCAATAAATGCTGGATAATTTCCTTATAGATGAAGAAGGGATTTGAAGCACTAGAGATGCTCCTTTACAAAAGGATTCTGAAAATACTATAGATGAAGTATGTGAGCAATGAGAAAGTTTTAAGGAAAATGGAAACAAAAAAAGATATACACATAATCAGAGACAACTGAAATTTATATGACACATAATGAGGAAAAAGGCTTGGAAAATTTTCCACTCACAGGACACATTGAAGGCAAGAGAGACACACAAAAACAGCAAGTAACATATTTAATGAGTTTGTGAAAATTAATGGCATAAAAGGCAAAAGGAGAGATAATATTGATTGATTGTTTTTTTTTGTTTGTTACAGTTTATCAACCCTTTGTGAGTTATTTAAATCTGATATATATTTTGAATTATAAGAATAATTCTTTCTTTTTGTGATTTTCCAGATACAAATCTTACTATTTAACCCATAGCAGGGAGTATATGAATTCATAGCTTTTCCAAGTGTATTTGCATGTAAGTGAATGTAACAAACCTGATTGGAATTTGAACTTGGCTCTCTGATTTCTTATTCTCAGCTGCCTGCCTTACACCACCTGCACTACATCCATAGAGGCATAGTAAAACAACAAACATTGCCACAAAGTTACGAAAGATAGGAAGTTGTGGAGAGCCATGATTGCTCATGTCATGAAGAGACATGACACATTAGAAGATGATGAATGTTGTTATTTATCACTGCTCTCGGAACATCCAATATTTTAGAAAATAAAATCAAAGAATATTGAATTGATTGATAGTTGACTCCTCATCTACTGGAAGGCAAATTATTTCTCTCCTGTGATTTCTGCAATTTGAAGACAAAAAACAAAAAATGGAATTATTTTGCTAATTTATAATTTCTTTTAACCCATTTTTTGTTTATTCTGGAATCGAAAACAGACTAATGCTAAACATGTGACTAAATTAGCCAAGCTCAATCATTGTGTATGTGAAAAAGAAGGCATAATAATTTACAGAGAGAATTATAAACACTTTCAATGGACAGAAAATCTAATAAGAATTTAAAACCTACATGGTATTTATTTTTGGAAAGACGTTTAGTCAAGTGTTATTCGTGGCAGTGGTGGTGTGTGTGTGTGGGGGGGTCTGGGATTTCTCAAAGTCAAAGATGTTCAGGCTAGTTTTTGCACCAGAAACATAAATACAATCCAAACTAATATCACTGTGAAAAAAATCACAGAATTTCACTCACTGACAGCAATACGTTGGAAATAAAGGATATGTTTAATGGAAGTACGACAAGTTGAAGTGACACAGAAATTAGAAGAAAGTAAAAAAAAAATATACTTGGACAGTATCATATTCTGAATCTGCTTGTTCCTCCTTTCATTAGTAAGTTAGTTAGTACATGCATTATGCAATTGCAACAGATAAATAATGAACCATTCCATTTTGATTGCAATGAAAACAAAAGATATATCAGAGATGGTTTGGTTTTAGTGAGAAACAGAAAGTATATTTAAGAAAGAAAGTAGGCACCTTGACATGGTGTAATGGTTAACAAGTTAGAACAATTATGACTGAGAAGTGAGTTTGATCCTTACTCAGTGCCCCATACTTTTGGCCTTGTGCCACATCTTAGCCACGCTTAGAAAAATCACCATAAAAAGAAAGAAAGTAGGAACTTCGATGTGATGCAATGGTTAGCAAGCTTGTCTAGCAAGATCAATTAAAACTGAGTAGTGAATTCGATCCTCATTGGGTGCTCCATACTTTCAGCCTTGTGCCACATCTAAGCTACGCATAGAAATTCCCTATTTGGGTACTTTGACATGGTGTAATGATTAGCAAGCTTCTCTTGCTAGATCAATTAAAACTGAGTAGTGAGTTCGCTCCTCACTGGGTGCATAATACTATACTTAGAAATCCACCATAATAAAGAAAGAAAGATTTCTAAGATATGGGAGGCAATAATGCTCTCTTGCATTTAATGTCTGCTTTAATGAAATGGAAAAGCTTGTCAAGTTTGAATCAATTGTAATATTTGGTCAAAGTTGTTGAGCTCAAATATTTAAGAAGGCAAAAGAAGAATTTCCATGAGTATTTAAAATATCCATGGAAATTCCCTTATAAAATACGATTTTGTAGAATTGTGGAACTGGCAAGAAGATTCTTCATTAATTGAAGAAAGAATTATGAGTAAAAATCAAATAACAAAAACCATGAAATTTTGACACAAACTAATAATATGTAATAAAATTACCAAATTTCATGAATTGGCAAATGAGTATTTGATTGAAATTTGTTTGAAGAATGATTCTCTTTTGGTTCCACTGCTGGTGTCATGCTCATAAGATTTATACAGAGTTATTGGACTTTGTTGTTATGTGTACAAAAACAAATATTTTGTTACAAATGGCTATATACATTTTAAGTAAAAAGCAAACATTTTCATAAATAAATATATATATTTATTTATTCTTCATTTAAGATAAATAATTATTATTAGATATACCCCCCACCCAAAATTTGTGCATGGGTTTCCAAGCCCCTCTTTGCAATAAAGGTTTTCATAAAAAAGTTAAAAAAGTTTGAAAAATTCATAAAACAAATATGCAGATATGAATAATATAAGCACAGTTTCAAACTTGATATTTGGAAATAACATCTAAGGTTTTTCCGTATATTTTACAAGTGGACCAGTCTACTTAAGTAGTGGCATTTTTTTTTCATCTCAGAATACCTGACAATAACTATTTTAAAATTCTTCTTCTACATGTCATGTCCCTTCAGGACGTCAGCAATCATGGCCCTCCACAATTTCTTACAGTTTGTAGGTCTCAAAAAATTTCATTTTTGTTATCTATGTCAGAACCTGTTCTGCCTTCCATTCAATTAAGCTTGTCAGGTAGGTTATGTGTAGTATTCCTCTCTCCATCTTGCCTTCAATCTGTCCTGTGGGTATCAAATTTTCTAAGCTTTCTTTCCTCACTATATGCCTTAGAAATTTCAACTCTCTCTTTCTGATGTTAATTATAAGTGTCCTTTTTTTTCATTGTCTCTAGAATTTTGTAGTTGCTTAGATGTTTAGTCCATGGTATTCTCAGCATCCTTCTGTAGAACAACATTTTCAAGTCTCTACTTCCCCAGTGAGGAAATTGTCCAGCATTCAATGCCATATAGGAGGACTGATATTACATAACAGTTCAGTACTCTTTTATTTGTTTCAAATGAAATTTTCTTGTTTCTTAATACTTTGCTTAGCTTTTGGAATGCACTTTCACTGATATTACATAAGAGTTAAGTACTCTTTGTTTCTAACAATTTCTTTTTTTCTAACACTAAAATCAAATCTGTATGCTGAACGATTTTGTAGAATTTTACAGACCACAAAATTCATTCTAAAAAGTGACAATGTAAAAAAACCCAAAAAACTGAAGGGTAATTTGTAATTAATTTAATTTTAATGGATGTTCTAGTTTTCACATAAAGTCTGAATGAAGTCTTGAATTTTAAAATAGTACCCGCCTCCGGGAAATAAAATTAGTGTAATCGGTACTTCTGGATGTTGACTATTACGATATAAATATGAATGATTTTTTTTTCCTTCTTTTATTGATTTTTATTTAATGGATAGAAAGAAAAGAAAACAAAAAAGGACAATGAGAATTGATTTTTATGGTGAGAATACCTCTTTAGGGCATGCAAAGAATATTTAGATGCATTTAAGAAAAGGCCCAGTAGAAATCTAAGCAGATGATGACAAGCAGAGAAAATATAACCAACAAGGCACAAAATTAACGAGAAAGGAAGGAAGACTTTGGTTTACTTAATATTCAGAAAGTGTTTAGTCAGAAACAGAGGAGACTAATCAGAATAAGCAGGAGAAACGTAATTTGACTTCAAAGTGACAACCAAAAATTTATCCTTATTCCAAAAATGGTTTATAATAATGATCATCATTCATCCATTTCCTTGACTTCATATCTGTAAATTGTACACTGTCATGACTGTTCTTGGGAAATATAGTGGCATGATTTTATATTGATTTAATTCAGGCTCATTCTTCTTCTAGAATGGTCACCAACCCAGGCTAGAGAGTGAAGTCATGCTACAAACCTAACTGAACATGCCTCTCTAAAATACTGTTTCCACTTGTGTTTACTTTTTAATTTACATGACCCTGGGTGACAATAAAATTGGATGCAAAAAAAAAATTTGCATATCATTCATATCAGGCAATAAAACCACTAAGACAAGGGATTTACAGAGAGTGAAATAAGCTGAGAAAAACATCATTAAGGAAAGACAACAATAAAAGAATGTAGAAAGTAAAAAGTTGGAAGAGAGTTTCACAAGTGAGAAGGAATATACAAGAAACTATCAGCATAGAACTCATGATTTCAGCAGTAAAACGATGAGACCTAGCTGCCAATCTAGTACTGTACTTATATTCATAAAGTCTAGGGACCAAGGAGGTAAGCTCATCAGAACAATTAGCATGAAAATATTGATAGAAAAGGCAGAGGGAAGCTATATTATGGTTTAAATTCATAAAGTCTAGGTACCAAAGAGGAAAGCTCATCAGAACAATTAGCATGAAAATATTGATAGAAAAGGCAGAGGAAGCTATATTATGGTTTAAATTAATAAAGTCTAGGTACCAAAGAGGAAAGCTCATCAGAACAATTAGCATGAAAATATTGATAGAAAAGGCAGAGGGAAGCTATATTATGGTTTAAATTCATAAAGTCTAGGTACCAAAGAGGAAAGCTCATCAGAACAATTAGCATGAAAATATTGATAGAAAAGGCAGAGGGAAGCTATATTATGGTTTAAATTCATAAAGTCTAGGTACCAAAGAGGAAAGCTCATCAGAACAATTAGCATGAAAATATTGATAGAAAAGGCTGAGGGAAGCTATATTATGGTTTAAATTCATAAAGTCTAGGTACCAAAGAGGAAAGCTCATCAGAACAATTAGCATGAAAATATTGATAGAAAAGGCAGAGGGAAGCTATATTATGGTTTAAATTCATAAAGTCTAGGTACCAAAGAGGAAAGCTCATCAGAACAATTAGCATGAAAATATTGATAGAAAAGGCAGAGGGAAGCTATATTATGGTTTAAATTCATAAAGTCTAGGTACCAAAGAGGAAAGCTCATCAGAACAATTAGCATGAAAATATTGATAGAAAAGGCAGAGGGAAGCTATATTATGGTTTAAATTCATAAAGTCTAGGTACCAAAGAGGAAAGCTCATCAGAACAATTAGCATGAAAATATTGATAGAAAAGGCAGAGGGAAGCTATATTATGGCTTAAATTCATAAAGTCTAGGTACCAAAGAGGAAAGCTCATCAGAACAATTAGCATGAAAATATTGATAGAAAAGGCAGAGGGAAGCTATATTATGGTTTAAATTCATAAAGTCTAGGTAAAAGTCATCAGAACAATTAAAAAATATATTGATAGAAAAGGCAGAGGGAAGCTATATTATGGTTTAAATTCATAAAGTCTCAGAACAAACAATTAGCATGAAAATATTGATAGAAAAGGCAGAGGGAAGCTATATTATGGCTTAAATTCATAAAGTCTAGGTACCAAAGAGGAAAGCTCATCAGAACAATTAGAATGAAAATATTTATAGAAAAGGCAGAGGGAAGCTATATTATGGCTTAAATTCATAAAGTCTAGGTACCAAAGAGGAAAGCTCATCAGAACAATTAGCATGAAAATATTGATAGAAAAGGCAGAGGGAAGCTATATTATGGCTTAAATTCATAAAGTCTAGGGACCAAAGAGGAAAGCTCATCAGAACAATTAGCATGAAAATATTGATAGAAAAGGCAAAGGGAAGCTATATTATGGTTTAAATTCATAAAGTCTAGGTACCAAAGAGGAAAGCTCATCAGAACAATTAGCATGAAAATATTGATAGAATAGGCAGAGGGAAGCTATATTATGGTTTAAATTCATAAAGTCTAGGTACCAAAGAGGAAAGCTCATCAGAACAATTAGAATGAAAATATTGATAGAAAAGGCAGAGGGAAGCTATATTATGGTTTAAATTCATAAAGTCTAGGTACCAAAGAGGAAAGCTCATCAGAACAATTAGCATGAAAATATTTATAGAAAAGGCAGAGGGAAGCTATATTATGGCTTAAATTCATAAAGTCTAGGTACCAAAGAGGAAAGCTCATCAGAACAATTAGCATGAAAATATTGATAGAAAAGGCAGAGGGAAGCTATATTATGGCTTAAATTCATAAAGTCTAGGTACCAAAGAGGAAAGCTCATCAGAACAATTAGCATGAAAATATTGATAGAAAAGGCAGAGGGAAGCTATATTATGGCTTAAATTAATAAAGTCTAGGTACCAAAGAGGAAAGCTCATCAGAACAATTAGCATGAAAATATTGATAGAAAAGGCAGAGGGAAGCTATATTATGGCTTAAATTCATAAAGTCTAGGTACCAAAGAGGAAAGCTCATCAGAACAATTAGCATGAAAATATTGATAGAAAAGGCAGAGGGAAGATATATTATGGCTTAAATTCATAAAGTCTAGGTACCAAAGAGGAAAGCTCATCAGAACAATTAGCATGAAAATATTTATAGAAAAGGCAGAGGGAAGGCTTATATTATAAAGTCTTAAAGATTCATAAAGTCTAGGTACCAAAAAAGAGGAAAGCTCATCAGAACAATTAGCATGAAAATATTGATAGAAAAGGCAGAGGGAAGCTATATCATTCATCAAAGTCTAGGTACCAAAGAGGAAAGCTTAAATTCATAAAATCTAGGTACCAAAGAGGAAAAAGCTCATCAGAACAATTAGCATGAAAATATTGATAGAAAAGGCAGAGGGAAGCTATATTATGGCTTAAATTCATAAAGTCTAGGTACCAAAGAGGAAAGCTCATCAGAACAATTAGCATGAAAATATTGATAGAAAAGGCAGAGGGAAGCTATATTATGGCTTAAATTCATAAAGTCTAGGTACCAAAGAGGAAAGCTCATCAGAACAATTAGCATGAAAATATTGATAGAAAAGGCAGAGGGAAGCTATATTATGGCTTAAATTCATAAAGTCTAGGGTACCAAAGAGGAAAGCTCATCAGAACAATTAGCATGAAAATATTTATAGAAAAGGCAGAGGGAAGCTATATTATGGCTTAAATTCATAAAGTCTAGGTACCAAAGAGGAAAGCTCATCAGAACAATTAGCATGAAAATATTGATAGAAAAGGCAGAGGGAAGCTATATTATGGCTTAAATTCATAAAGTCTAGGTACCAAAGAGGAAAGCTCATCAGAACAATTAGCATGAAAATATTGATAGAAAAGGCAGAGGGAAGCTATATTATGGCTTAAATTCATAAAGTCTAGGTACCAAAGAGGAAAGCTCATCAGAACAATTAGCATGAAAATATTTATAGAAAAGGCAGAGGGAAATATTATGATAGAAAAGTCTTTGGTACCAAAGAGGAAAGCTCATCAGAACAATTAGCATGAAAATATTGATAGAAAAGGCAGAGGGAAGCTATATTATGGTTTAAATTCAAAAGTCTAGGTACCAAAGAGGAAAGCTCATCAGAACAATTAGAAGAAAATATTTATAGAAAAGGCAGAGGAACAATTATGGCTTAAATTCATAAAGTCTAGGTACCAAAGAGGAAAGCTCATCAGAACAATTAACATGAAAATATTTATAGAAAAGGCTAGAGGGGAAAGCTCATCAGAACAATTTTTATGAAAAGTCAGCTTAAATTCATAAAGTCTAGGTACCAAAGAGGAAAGCTCATCAGAACAATTAGAAAATATTGATAGAAAAGGCAGAGGGTAGCTATATTATGGCTTAAATTCATAAAGTCTAGGTACCAAAGAGGAAAGCTCATCAGAACAATTAGCATGAAAATATTGATAGAAAAGGCAGAGGGAAGCTATATTATGGCTTAAATTCACAAAGTCTAGGTAAGTCTTATTAAGTGAAAATATTTATAGAGAAAATATTGAAAATATTGATAGAAAAGGCAGAGGGAAGCTATATTATGGTTTAAATTCATAAAGTCTAGGTACCAAAGAGGAAAGCTCATCAGAACAATTAGCATGAAAATATTGATAGAAAAGGCAGAGGGAAGCTATATTATGGTTTAAATTCATAAAGTCTAGGTACCAAAGAGGAAAGCTCATCAGAACAATTAGCATGAAAATATTTATAGAAAAGGCAGAGGGAAGCTATATTATGGCTTAAATTCATAAAGTCTAGGTACCAAAGAGGAAAGCTCATCAGAACAATTAGCATGAAAATATTGATAGAAAAGGCAGAGGGAGCTATATTATGGCTTAAATTCATAAAAAAATCTCTAGGTACCAAAGAGGAAAGCTCATCAGAACAATTAGCATGAAAATATTGATAGAAAAGGCAGAGGGAAGCTATATTATGGCTTAAATTCATAAAGTCTAGGTACCAAAGAGGAAAGCTCATCAGAACAATTAGCATGAAAATATTGATAGAAAAGGCAGAGGGAAGCTATATTATGGCTTAAATTCATAAAGTCTAGGTACCAAAGAGGAAAGCTCATCAGAACAATTAGCATGAAAATATTGATAGAAAAGGCATATATTATGAAAATAAAGTTGATATCAGAACAATTAACATGGCAGAGGGAAGCTATATTATGGCTTAAATTCATAAAGTCTAGGTACCAAAGAGGAAAGCTCATCAGAACAATTAGCATGAAAATATTGATAGAAAAGGCAGAGGGAAGCTATATTATGGCTTAAATTCATAAAGTCTAGGAACAATTACCAAAATATTTATAGAAAAGGAAAGCTATATTATGGCTTAAATTCATAAAGTCTAGGTACCAAAGAAAAGCTCATCAGAACAATTAGCATGAAAATATTTATAGAAAAGGCAGAGGGAAGCTATATTATGGCTTAAATTCATAAAGTCTAGGTACCAAAGAGGAAAGCTCATCAGAACAATTAGCATGAAAATATTTATAGAAAAGGCAGAGGAAGCTATATTATGGCTTAAATTCATAAAGTCTAGGTACCAAAGAGGAAAGCTCATCAGAACAATTAGCATGAAAATATTGATAGAAAAGGCAGAAAAGGCAGAACAATTAGCATGAAAATATTGATAGAAAAGGCAGAGGGAAGCTATAAAAATTCATAAAGTCTAGGTACCAAAGAGGAAAGCTCATCAGAACAATTAGCATGAAAATATTGATAGAAAAGGCAGAGGAAGCTATATGGCTTAAATTCATAAAGTATGGTACTTAAATTCATAAAAATCTAGAAAAGGTACCAAATTCAAAAGAGGAAAAGCTCATCAGAACAATTAGCATGAAAATATTGATAGAAAAGGCAGAGGGAAGCTATATTATGGCTTAAATTCATAAAGTCTAGGTACCAAAGAGGAAAGCTCATCAGAACAATTAGCATGAAAATATTGATAGAAAAGGCAGAGGGAAGCTATATTATGGTTTAAATTCATAAAGTCTAGGTACCAAAGAGGAAAGCTCATCAGAACAATTAGCATGAAATATTGATAGAAAAGGCAGAGGGAAGCTATATTATGGTTTAAATTCAAAAAGTCTAGGTAAAAAGAGGAAAGCTCATCAGAACAATTAGCATGAAAATATTTATAGAAAAGGCAGAGGGAAATATTATGGCTTAAATTCATAAAGTCTAGGTACCAAAAGAGGAAAGCTCATCAGAACAATTAGCATGAAAATATTGATAGAAAAGGCAGAGGGAATCTATGGCTGCTTAAATTCATAAAGTCTAGGTACCAAAGAGGAAAGCAATTAGCATCATCAGAAAAAGGCAATTAGCATGAAAAAAAGATTGATAGAAAATTAGCAGAAAAGGGGGAAGCTATATTATGGCTTAAATTCATAAAGTCTAGGTACCAAAGAGGAAAGCTCATCAGAACAATTAGCATGAAAATATTGATAGAAAAGGCAGAGGGAAGCTATATTATGGCTTAAATTCATAAAGTCTAGGTACCAAAGAAAAGCTCATCAGAACAATTAGCATGAAAATATTTATAGAAAAGGCAGAGGGAAGCTATATTAAAATTCATAAAGTCTAGGTACCAAAAGAGGAAAGCTCATCAGAACAATTAGCATGAAAATATTGATAGAAAAGGCAGAGGGAAGCTATATTATGGCTTAAATTCATAAAAAGTCTAGGTACCAAAATTCATAAAGAGGAAAGCTCATCAGAAAAATTAGCATGAAAATATTGATAGAAAAGGCAGAGGTAGCTATATTATGGCTTAAATTCATAAAGTCTAGGGTACCAAAGAGGAAAGCTCATCAGAACAATTAGCATGAAAATATTGATAGAAAAGGCAGATTATTATGCATGAAAATATTGATAGAAAAGGCAGAGGGAATATTATGGCTATAAAGTCTATGGCTTAAATTCATGAAAAAGAAAAGTCTAGGGGAAGCTACCAAATTCATAAAGTCTAGGAAAGAGGAAAGCTCATCAGAACAATTAGCATGAAAATATTGATAGAAAAGGCAGAGGGAAGCTATATTATGGCTTAAATTCATAAAGTCTAGGTACCAAAGAGGAAAGCTCATCAGAACAATTAGCATGAAAATATTGATAGAAAAGGCAGAGGGAAGCTATATTATGTCTGAAATTCATAAAGTCTAGGTACCAAAGAGGAAAGCTCATCAGAACAATTAGCATGAAAATATTGATAGAAAAGGCAGAGGGAAGCTATATTATGGCTTAAATTCATAAAGTCTAGGTACCAAAGAGGAAAGCTCATCAGAACAATTAGCATGAAAATATTGATAGAAAAGGCAGAGGGAAGCTATATTATGGCTTAAATTCATAAAGTCTAGGTACCAAAGAGGAAAGCTCATCAGAACAATTAGCATGAAAATATTGATAGAAAAGGCAGAGGGAAGCTATATTATGGCTTAAATTCATAAAGTCTAGGTACCAAAGAGGAAAGCTCATCAGAACAATTAGCATGAAAATATTGATAGAAAAGGCAGAGGGAAGCTATATTATGGCTTAAATTCATAAAGTCTAGGGACCAAAGAGGAAAGCTCATCAGAACAATTAGCATGAAAATATTGATAGAAAAGGCAGAGGGAAGCTATATTATGGCTTAAATTCATAAAGTCTTTGTACCAAAGAGGAAAGCTCATCAGAACAATTAGCATGAAAATATTGATAGAAAAGGCAGAGGGAAGCTATATTATGGCTTAAATTCATAAAGTCTAGGTACCAAAGAGGAAAGCTCATCAGAACAATTAGCATGAAAATATTGATAGAAAAGGCAGAGGGTAGCTATATTATGGCTTAAATTCATAAAGTCTAGGTACCAAAGAAGAAAGCTCATTAGAACAATTAGCATGAAAATATTGATAGAAAAGGCAGAGGGTAGCTATATTATGGCTTAAATTTAGCATGAAAATATTGATAGTCTAACCAAAGTCTAGGAAAAGGAAAACTCATCAGAACAATTAGCATGAAAATATTGATAGAAAAGGCAGAGGGTAGCTATATTATGGCTTAAATTCATAAAGTCTAGGTACCAAAGAGGAAAGCTCATCAGAACAATTAGCATGAAAATATTGATAGAAAAGGCAGAGGGAAGCTATATTATGGCTTAAATTCATAAAGTCTAGGTACCAAAGAGGAAAGCTCATCAGAACAATTAGCATGAAAATATTGATAGAAAAGGCAGAGGGAAGCTATATTATGGCTTAAATTCATAAAGTCTAGGTACCAAAGAGGAAAGCTCATCAGAACAATTAGCATGAAAATATTGATAGAAAAGGCAGAGGGAAGCTATATTATGGCTTAAATTCATAAAGTCTAGGTACCAAAGAGGAAAGCTCATCAGAACAATTAGCATGAAAATATTGATAGAAAAGGCAGAGGGAAGCTATATTATGGCTTAAATTCATAAAGTCTAGGTACCAAAGAGGAAAGCTCATCAGAACAATTAGCATGAAAATATTGATAGAAAAGGCAGAGGGAAGCTATATTATGGCTTAAATTCATAAAGTCTAGGTACCAAAGAGGAAAGCTCATCAGAACAATTAGCATGAAAATATTGATAGAAAAGGCAGAGGAAGCTATATTATGGCTTAAATTAATATAGTCTAGGTACCAAAGAGGAAAGCTCATCAGAACAATTAGCATGAAAATATTGATAGAAAAGGCAGAGGGAAGCTATATTATGGCTTAAATTCATAAAGTCTAGGTACCAAAGAGGAAAGCTCATCAGAACAATTAGCATGAAAATATTGATAGAAAAGGCAGAGGGAAGCTATATTATGGCTTAAATTCATAAAGTCTAGGTACCAAAGAGGAAAGCTCATCAGAACAATTAGCATGAAAATATTGATAGAAAAGGCAGAGGAAGCTATATTATGGCTGAAATTATAAAGTCTAGGTACCAAAGAGGAAATTCAGAACAATTAGCATGAAAATATTGATAGAAAAGGCAGAGGGAAGCTATATTATGGCTTAAATTCATAAAGTCTAGGTACCAAAGAGGAAAGCTCATCAGAACAATTAGCATGAAAATATTGATAGAAAAGGCAGAGGGAAGCTATATTATGGCTTAAATTCATAAAGTCTAGGTACCAAAGAGGAAAGCTCATCAGAACAATTAGCATGAAAATATTGATAGAAAAGGCAGAGGGAAGCTATATTATGGCTTAAATTCATAAAGTCTAGGTACCAAAGAGGAAAGCTCATCAGAACAATTAGCATGAAAATATTTATAGAAAAGGCAGAGGGAAGCTATATTATGGCTTAAATTCATAAAGTCTAGGTACCAAAGAGGAAAGCCCATCAGAACAATTAGCATGAAAATATTTATAGAAAAGGCAGAGGGAAGCTAATATCATAGTGGTGTGAAAATGACTGAAGCCAAGATACCAGGACAGGTCAGTTTTTTTCTTTAGGTTTGGTCATGAATCTCTAGAAGCATAGTAGAAGCAACAAACCAGATGGGGCAATAATATTGACGGCATCGACAAATGGTTGTGTTATGAAGGTGCAAGAGAGATTCAAATGACAAAAGTTGTCTTGCATGTCAATGCTGATGGTGATTGGCATTGTATTTAAACTTTTTAAGATTGTAGTTTACATAAAAGCAAGATACTAGAAGATAGTTCTACAGGGAAGAGGTAATTATCTGAAGACAGGTGCTACACAAAAAGGCAATCTACTAACACTTTAGTCAAGACAGTAGTTCACCAATCTGAATAATGTACACAAGAAATACAGAATGCTTATTCTAAAATAGACACAGGCAGGTTTTTCCCTTTCTCAAACAGAAGTCGGGGTGTGGTCACTCACACAAATTTTTGAAATAAAACTCAAAAAAGGTGACTACATCCAAATTGTGATCATGATAGACAACTGGAATGGTTTACATCGTGATGTTGTGAATGCACTAATGCTAACAATTTTAAGGAGAAACAGACTTTCCTGCTGAAATGAGTTTTTTGGGGGAGGTAAGGTAATAAAGCCACTAAGACACAAGGGGTTATTGAGTGTGAGATAATATGAGAAAAACAAAACACTATTAAGGAGAGAGAAAAATAAGAGAACAGTAATTAAGAGAGGAGATAACAATTGACATTGCATTTAATTATTTGAAGATTAAAGTTGACTGGAAATCCAGAAACCAGAAGAGTGTTCCACAAGCAAGAATTGTGAGAGAAGAAACTGTTAGCATTGGACTATTCACAAAGTTTTACTTTTTTCCTTTATTCAATGTGAAGTTTACAAGATTGGAAAAAAAGATGGCGGCATAATCCAACTTTGTTGCCCTGAGGGTCATAGACAACTGTGATGTTGTGAACACACCAATGCTAACAATTTTCAAGAAGAAACTGAAGACTCTTCTCAAATGAGTTAAAAGACTTTCGATTAATTTCTAATAATTATTTTATCTTATATCATGACATAATTTTTTGTTCATTTCTTCTCTTCATTTACCTTAAATGAAGAATCAAAAGTTAAAATGAATATGAAAACATTTGAGAAAATATGAATGGGCCATCTTCTTCTGTGTGCCGTGTCACTTCAGGATGTTGGTGATCATGACTCTCCACATTTTCCTTTCCTTTGTAGCACTGAATAAATTTTCCCTTTTTCTTATCCCTCCCAAATCATGTTCTTCCATCCATTTACACGAGCTCATTCTTTTTCTTCTATATGCTGTGTCCCTTCAGGACATTGTTGGTCATGGCTCTCCACAATTTCCTGTCCTTTGTAGCTCTTAATAAATGATGTCTTTTTCCTATCTCTCCCAAACCATGTTTTTCCATCCATTTACACAAGCTCATTCTTCTTTTTCTCTATGTGTCATGTCCATTCAGGACATTGGTGGTCATGGCTCTCCACAATTTCCTGTCTTTTGTAGCTCTTTTTTTGTTATATCTCCTGAACCATGTTCTTCCATCCATTTACACAAGCTCATTCTTTTTCTTCTATATGCTGTGTCCCTTCAGGACATTTGTAGCTGTCAAATAATTTTCTCTTTTCATCATTTCTCCCCCAAACTCTAATCCGCCATCCATTCACCCAAGCTCACTACAAAAATTTATTACCAAGATTTGAATTTATTCATCTTTAACTTTCATGGCAAGGTAAACAGTAAGTAAGAAGGAATATTCATCAATTTCCTTCACAGCTTCAAAATATTTTAAGGCTTTGAAATGATTCCAGGTATTTTCAAAAGGGGATTTTCTGTCCTCATCTGGAATGATGATCAACATTCTTATTAGAATTGTAAAAAAGTCTTCAGCACTAAAAAAAAATAAAAGGTCAATTTTTAATTCAAAATCAATGACAAACATAATTTCTTTATATTAATGAAGTAAATAGCATTTTTTTCTTATTCATCAACACAATTAATGCACTAACCATTTTGTAATTATTGCTGTTTTTAGTAATGAAGATGTAAATCTATTAATGTCCAGTGACCCATTTTTGGGATGATAGGGACCTCTAATTAATCATAGATTTTTATAAACCTATAATACCAAATTTTTTATAAGCCTATAGTGTAATAAGGAAATGTAATGGAATAGCAGGAAGTAAGTAAGTAATGTAATGGAATAACCTGTCACCCCCATGAGTGACTACATTATAGGTACTAACTACATATAAGTTTCTGTAAGTCAACAGACTAGAGACTAGCTGCGATCTGTTCTAGCTAGACAGTCAAACTCTCTGCCTTCGGGCAGAAAGGAACCCAGACGAGGCTCAGCCCAAAGGCAGAGTCTCATTCGGGGAGGTTGACCAACCTGATCCTGTTTATGCGGGTTCTATGGACATTTTTTGGCCAAGCCTATGGGCTTGGAAGACCCACGTCAAACTCGGCCTTGTGCCACATCTACCCTCGTGGAAGGGGGGCTAGTAAATACCATCCAGCTGAGATCTATTGAGTACAACTCAGACTTATGCAAGAACTACCAACCTTCCAATAATAGCACTCACTACTGGATTGTCTTGTGACGACCATGCACATAACTGTTACCTTTATTCTTATTGTGTTGGGTTTTTTTACAATAAACCTTTACTTATTTTATCCACCTTGTTTTTCAAGTATATATTCCTATTAGCATGGAATATAACAGATATATTCATATTATATAAAAAATATCATCAAGGATTTGTATGAGCCTCATTAGCTAATTAATGCCCATTGCTACTAAAATGAGGTGTGTGTATTAATCGGTTCTTGTTCGAAACCTGTAATTAATACTGGGTTTTTATAAATCTCTAATAAATGATCTTCACTCTTTGGTACCTTGACTTCATGAATTTAAGCACAGTACTTGATTGGCAGCTAGGTCTCATCATTTTATAGTTGAAATTGCTAAGTGGAACTGTAAGTTCTATTCTAACAATGTCTTTTCCCACACTTTTCACTTTTAGAACTCTCTTCTGGCTTCTTGCTTTCCTTTGAATTTCGATCTCCAAAAATTTAAATGCAATATCAATCATCTTCTTTTCTCTCCCTGAATCCTGTTCTTTTATTGTCCTTTCCTCAACAATAAATGTTTTCTCAGATTCTTTCAGTCTCAGTAACCACTTGTGTCTTAGTGGTTCTATTGCCTTGTTTGGTTTGAAATGATTAAAAAAAATATCAGATTTTTTATAATCCTATAATTAATACCAGATTTTTATTTTTGTAATTAATACTGAGCTTTATGATAGATATTAATGAATGAGTGACACAAAATTTAGCAGTTAAATAAAAATATATGTGCTTCCCAATTTGTAAGCAAAAAGAAAGCATCTACACATTGAAAGAAGTTTATAAATGCTTAGAATGCAAATTCTCTCTATTATTCGACTGTAAAAATCATATTATTAGAGATTTTTAAGAATGTCAAATGAGATGATATGTTAATGTAGAAATTATCCATTAAGAAATCTACCTGTTTTTATAGATTACAACTATGTAAAGAAAAAGAATAATGTATATATAATATATAATTTATATATTATATATAATGTATATACTGGCAAAGCAAGTTTGTAAATAAATCACAGACATATTGATCAAATAATAAAAATAAAAAAATTATGATTTTATGGACAATAAAACAATTGATCACTGCAGATGCCATTATCACCAAAGACAAATGCAATCATTTTCATGGAAGCAACAATAAATCTTGTTTTTCTCACAAATATTTGACATTTTTTGATTGAACACAGCATTTTATGTACTTTTATGTATTCTACAGATTATGTTTTGTAAACTATAATAATCTATAAATTATTTAATAAATACCTAATCTTATTAACAAGAAAATAATCATAGCAATGCTAATAATGACGATGATGATAAACTAAAGCAAGCGGAGTCTTTGTGGCCACCAAACTAGGGTAGTAGGTCAAAGTGTCAAAGGACAAATGACAAATGAACAAAGTGTCAAACAGACTAAATATCGAATGGAAAATGAGTTGAACTGACTAAGTGACAAATGGACATAATGTCAAAAAGATAAAATTTCAAAAGGACAAAATGTTTATTTATAGTTGTTTAATTATTTACTGGCAGAATACTTACACACTAAGTAAAAGATATTCTCTTGTAAGCACATTTCCACCTTGGTTAAAAGTAGCAAGACTCACATTTAGTAATTTGTGAGATGACCATTTTATAGCTTTTGTTTTGTGTGTGTGTGTGTGTTTGAAATAAGTTTCAAATTATTTTGTCAAAATGAATTCCACCAGAGTGTCAACAAAGCAGAATCATGTACAAGAAGATGGTGCAGTGGGGAATAACCAATATGACCCCAATTATTTTGTTATGAACAATGTCTGGGTCATGCGGTTAAATGTATAAAAGCAAAGCCAGAGAAGAGAAAAAGGAAAATGTTTGGGCAAATCTATTTGAAAGTTTTGTCCTAGAATTTATTGATTAGGCAACTCAGAGGGGATTTCAACAGTTTCATGGTATTTTGGACAATAGCAACACATATAAAGAGCTTCATGCAAATCTGGACAATATCAACACATATAAAGAGTTTCATGCAAATATGAACAATAACAACACATATAAAGAGTTTCGTGCAAATCTGACCAACAACATATGTAATTAAAGAAAATATTAATAAGCCCGAGCATTGGGACGAGGAAGTGCAAAATGGCTTCAAGAGTGGAACATAAGAAAAAGAAAGAGTAAAGAATATAGCTTTGAATTCTATTTACTGACCAGTGGCTATCATTTATGATCAATTCTTAACAGTAGTAAATATGTCCATTTATTGCCTGGTTTACACTTCACCCCAGTCCTTTGAACAAAAGTAAATATTTATTGCTTGTGTTCTGTTTAAAACTGTTTTCCAGTTCCTTTTAAGTCTTTTTCCTTCTCTTTCACTCCTTGTTGCCTCTTGCATCTTAGTGGCATTACCACCTTACATGAGGTGAAATGATTAAAAAAAAAAAAGAAAAAAATACTTTTTAGAATGATAGCAATCCTAAAGTATTTTACACTATACTTTCAGATCAGTGATTTTGATAAAGCCTTTATTGTTGATTTAGCCTGATAGCATTGGCTAAGATTTGGTCAAATTTAAACAAAATCTAAGATTAATAGTTTAAAGCTGGAATCCTTTACAAAGTTATAGATTTCCAAAACCCTATCTCAAAACAAGTAATATCTATGCAGTGAAATTTGGTATCATTTGAAAAAGAAATCAATCTACTTTCACATAAAATCAAATTGTAAGACTTGATTTTTAATGGCTTTTGAGATATGTCAATTTAATTACACTAACATCTCATATTTAGATTTTTCAATGCTTCAGTCCAGAATCAATGGGTTTAACTATTGAAATCTCTTAAGATCTGATAGAATGAAAAATCACTGACAAAAGGACTGAATTTTTAATCAGAAACAAATGACAGTTAAAGGAATTTTAAATTTTACAATTATGAAACAGAAGAAATAATTGGTTTGTCTATCTGAATTTTGGAGATGAGGAGCTATCATTATTTACATTCAAATTAATGTCCTCATCGTTGTTGTTATTCTTTCTATAATTTCTGGGAGGAGGAGCTGGGTTGTAAATTACAGTAAGGGTGTATTGAGTTTGGAGGAAACACCTAAATGATAGCTCTCCCATTTGCTATGGGTGAAATAGGAAGAGAAAGAAAATGAGACAAGAGGTAAAAAAAAATGCTGCTACCTCAGAAGGCAAAGCAACTTTAGGAACAAAATGCACATGGAACGAATTTCACAAGACACAGTGTTTTGCCCACTGCTGACTAGATTTCCCATCACTTTTAGACAAGTTGCAGAGAAGACCTTATCTAAACATGCCAAGGTGACAAGCATTTGCTACATTTACATTCAGACTAATGTCTTTATATTTGTTGTTATTTTGTTTAAATTTTTGAGTAATCATTATTAAAATTCAGACTAATATCCTCATCTTTGTTGTTATTCTCTTTAAATTTCAGGGATGAGGATTTATCATTATTTACATTCAGATTAATATCCTCATCATTGTTGATATTCTCTCTGAATTTCTGGGATGACGAATTATAATTATTTACATTCAGACTAATATCCTCATCTTTGTTGTTATTCTCTTTGAATTTCTGGGATGAGGAGTTATCATTATTTACATTCAGACTAATATCCTCATCTTTGTTGTTATTCTCTCTGAATTTCTGGGATGAAGAGTTATCATTATTTACATTCAGACTAATATCCTCACCTTTGTTGTTATGCTATTTCATTTTCTGCAATGAGGAGGTATCATTATTTTTATATTATTGTTGTTAGCATCACTATGTTCAGCCAATATGCTCTGTGGCCTTCTTCAGATGTTTGTCAACCCAGGTAACCTTCAGGGAATTTTTAAACCGAATTCTTTATTTAATCTACAGGGGCAGAAATTTGTAAATCTGCTGTTTATATCTCAGGATCTCTTCTTAATCTTATTTAATACAGTTCACACTGTTTATGTTATGCCCAGCTCAGGGATTGAACTGACAGTTACAGTGTCACCAAATGAATGAATCAATAACTTTAATTCACTAGGCTATTTTCCTGCAACTTTTATTTGAAATCAGATTTTTCTTCTCATATTAAAAAAAAGTCTGATCACCCCCTTAAGCTTTATCCTGCCATGAGAATGAAGATTTTCTTGAAATCATTCCTCACTAGATCTGATGTAGCCAAACTTGCAAAATTTGTCTATTTTCTTGTTTCGGCCTCTATATTTTTAATACATTGGCTATTTACCATGGATTAAATATCAAAAAGAATTGCATTCTAACATAAAATAGTTCTGCTTCTGTGATTTTAAAAGGCTTACAAACATTGTATCTTAGCAGAAGCAAAGTGTGATCATGAAAGCATAGAGAAGATATTCACATGCAAATAAAAGATGCAGCTGATGTAACCTAATATGGCGCTATTAGAAAACGTTAATGGTCGGGGATCTAAATCACTGGTTTCTGTAGAAATTGTTTTAGTGATGAAATTCAGTATGCTCCAAAAGCAAAATGAAGAATAGAATAAAGAATTTGCAGGAAATTACAGAAATTTATGTGGTTAAAGCATTGGATTAGACAGTTAAGGTCGAGGATTCAATCTCCAACTGAACATTAATTCTCTATAATTAGCCACAGCTGATGTGGCTAAATGAGCCAGCAGTAGGGAAAAATATCTAAGGTTCTACCTTGAGCAAGAATCTAATCAAACAGAATAAAAACAAAGATGAGAACATTAGTCTGAATGTAAATAATGTAAATAATGTTAACTCCTCATCTCAAAAATTCAGAGAGGATAACAACAAAGATGAAGATATTAGTCAGAACCAGAGAAAATGGAAACAAACAGGACATTTAAACTTAACATCAGAAAGAGAGTTGAAATTTTGGAGGCACATAATGAGGAAAGAGGGCTTAGAAAATTTAACACTCAAAGGATATAATGAAAGCAGTTTGTAACCAACCTAAATGTGTGGCAGAACAGGGATTAGAAGAGATAAAGAAAAGACAAACTTTACTAAGATTTACAAAGGACAGGAAATTGTGAAGAAGCCATAGTTTATAATCAGGGAACTCTGTATAGAACCATTCCATTTGAGAAATAACTTCTTTTATGGTAATAGCACCGTATCTGTTAACTCTCCCTCTAGTTTGTGTTTTTCTAATTCTTTTCTTTCATGTTTTCCATAATTTAGGCATGCAAACTCTTCATTGAATACATTTACCTGAAGAAGGCTCAATAATAGTGAAAGCAAGATGTTATAAAAGACCAAAGATGATAACATTAAATAATATCATCATGTGGATATTTTTGTACTCGTGTTCTTACTATTAACAAGAAAAAAAAGTGACAGAGACAAAACAAAAAATGAAGACAAGACATGACTGAGATAAGTCAGATATGTCAGTTATCAGTTATCTCCTGTTAATTCTCCTCTCCAAGTTCAATACCCGGTTAAGGCAGTGGAGATAACTGATAACTGACATCTATTAAACATGGCACGTGGAACTAGAACAGTCTACCCCAGTGAGCAAAATAAAGGGTTCAGTTCAACATTCCAACCACCTGAAGAAGGCTGGAGTGTACAACGACTGAAACGTTGTAATAAATATGTCGATAAAGATGAGGACAATAGTCCCAATAATGTAAACAGGAACTTACAATGTGAACATAAAGTGGAGGATCAATTCTATATTACAATCACTATATAAACTGATCCCTCATTTTGTGACCACAATAGTTTCTATACATTTATATTTCAATGGATGTAAGTAAATCTAAAAGACAAGCCAGTGTAGCAAATCAGTATTTGACTGATTCTTTTTCTACTGCTTATCAACTCTCTGCAAGTTATTTAAAACCAGAAAATATTTTTAGATTGTAAGAATATTTTTTTTGAGATAATATTGTGACAATGATACAAATCTTACTAATTAACCCATATCTGGGGGAGAAGTAGATTAATGCATTTCCCAATGGTATTTGTACAAAAATGAATATAATGAACCCGACGGGAATTGGAAATTGAAATATGTCCCAGTTCTTTTCCCATCAATTCACTGACAACTGAACTCTCACACACATGCACATACACATACATATTACACACCCACTTATCATATAAACAAAGAAACATTTGATTGATTGATTGATTGTTTGTTTCTTTTTTACGGCTTATTAACCCTATGCAAGTTATTTAAAGAGAGAATATATCTTTAGATTGTAAGAATTTGGGGAGGGAGATAATGGTTTTAGTGATACAAGACTTACCAATTAACCTATAGCTGGGGTGGGGGGAGAAGAGGTGGATTCATGACTAATCAGAATTTGATAAACAAGAAATTATAATGTGAACATAAAGTGAGATATCAATTATATTTTACAATCAATATATAAGCTGATCCTTCACTTCGTGGCCACAGTGCTTTCTGTACATTTCTATTCCAGAGGATGTAAATAAATCTAAAAGACATGAATGTGTAGCTAATCAGTATTTAACTGTTTTGCTTTCAGAGGCTTATTAAACCTTTGCAGGTTATTTAAAGCCTGAAAATATTTTTTTGTTCCGAGACATGCTGCGATAACTGAATTTCCGCAAAGTAGGGACGCCATATTTACAATATTTATTTAACGTGTATTTGGACTTTTAAAACCCTCCCTGTACTGTTAACAACCCACCCATTACAGTACTCTATTAATAACAAGGACAACTGTTAAGCAGTAACATTTTAGATTAAAAAAGAATAAAGATTGTTACTGTATTCAACACGAAAGAAGTTGAAGTAGAATTTGAATGATGATGGTAATGAATTTGCTGTGCAGTAGAAATGATGATGATGAAGCTGATGATGACTTCAACTGTGCAGCCTATAATTGTATTTTACATCTCTTCAGATGGCGGTGCCCTTTCTATTGCTATTTTACGCTTGTTTTGTTGTTCCTAGACCAGGAAATAATATTTATTATTAATATTTTAATGGGTTCAATTAAAAATTTTAGGTGTTCATATATCGCAATTTTTCGAGAATTTTCCAGAAACTCCGCGACATATTTTCCATATATATATTTTAAATATCCGCAAAGTCATAAATCCACAATAGTAGAACCACGAATTAGCGAGGGATCACTGTACACCACCCACACATCAAAGCTTACAAAGTGGTCATCCATCTAGGTACTAACCAGGCTCAATGTTGCTTAACTATAGTGATCATCTATTCTTTCCAAGTGATGTGGCTGTATGCTTGTAATGATAGGATTGAAGGGTTATGATCCATAAGAAGGCATATACAAAGTTGAAGCATAGGCCTGCATATATTATGCTATACCAATGTAAGCTATAATCATTTTTGTTTTTAATGTTTCAGCTTGAGATTTATGACTTTGAATGTTTTTCAAAGAAGCATTCAAAGTGTATAATAATTTAATGGATAAACTGCCAGGAAATGTAATTAATAAATTGCTTTGAGAATCCGTTTTCTGCACACAAGCGTTAATATTCTTGGGAAGGAAAGAGTATAACAACTTACCATCTTCCTTTTCTTAAAAACCATTTTTTTTTTTATTAGAATTGCATGATGGATCCAGGAAAGAGGCATTTTAAGTTTCAAATATTCAATGTAAATTGAAGTTCAATAAAAAAAAACAATAACAGACAAATTATATTTGGAACATATTAAGAGGGAAGTAATGTTCATCAATAAAATTTTATAATGTTTGCATCATTGACATCATCTTGTATCTGAGTTAGCAAAAGAAAAAATAACACAGTCATAAATTGTTTTATGGAGGCAAAGTGTCAAATCATTTTCATGTAATTAGAGTACAAAATACATTTAAGGAATAAAGAAAGAAAATACAATTGGTAAGATGTCTTCCAAAAGTTAAACAAACAAACAGGAAAATTTCATTAGAAACAAAGGAAAGACTTGAAATGTTATGTAAAATTATAGGGCAGTGAATGCTGGACAATCTCATCACAGGTGAAGAAGAGACTTGAAGCAACAGAAACAAAGAAAAGAATACTGAACTTAATATCTATCCTTCTAATATAGCAGTGAATGCTGGACAATCTTCTCACAGATGAAAGCATGACTTGAGGCAGTAGAAATATAGTTCTAGACATGCATGCTGAGAATACCATGAACTGAACCTGTGAGTAAGAACAAAGTTTTAGAGGAAATAGAAATGTTATAACACAGAACTATGGAAATGGAAGTAACCATTTCAGATATTGTTCAGACGCAGAAGTACCATGACAGCCATATTGTTTATGTGGGAATAAAAGAGCTGAAGATCACTTCGGTGAATTGAAGATTTAACTCAAATCTGCACTGGCATTGTTACTCCAGACCCCACCTCCATTTTAACACATGACAGGAAACAAAAAGGACGCTTATACATACAATGGGAAAGAATCAGCAGTTGAATTTTCTAGAACATATAAGGAAAAAAGAAGGCTTGGAGAATTTGTCACTCACAGGACATAATGAAAGCAAGAGGAGCTAAAAGAAACAGTAAATAACCTACCTAATAGGTTTGCGTAAGTAGATCACAGGACTGGGAGAGGGAGAGATAATAAAAAGACAAATATTATTTAGAGTTAGAAATGAGCCATCATTGCCATGTCCTGAAGGGACATTGTTCAAAGAAGAAGATCAAAACTAATGCACTGGAATATTTCATAGGTTAACATAATGTATCTTACCCATTTATAAATCTACCATTCTTCCGTGCATTGAATATGGCTGCCATATCTGGTCAGGTGCTCCTGTAATATATCTTGAGATTCTCAATGCAATTCAAAGAAGGGTCTGTAATGTTACTGATCCCAACCTGGCATCTTGACATCAGTCAATTTCTCAGGCAGGTTTAGGGTCTCCCTCTGCCTTTTCTGCACCTATCTTCATGGCAATTGAGCTAATGAGGTTTCCTTTTTGGTACCTGGACTGCTTGAATTTAAATGTACTTCTAGATAGGTAACTAAGTCTCATCATTTTACTGTTGAAAGAAACTAGATGTAACTGTAAATTCTATTCTAATAGTTTCTTTTCTCAAACTTCTCACCTGTGGAACTCTTTTCTGGTTTCTTGATTCCCTGCCACCTACAATCTTCAAAAATTTAAATGCAACATCAACTGCCATCTGTTCTTTTATTGTCCTTTATTATTGCCTTTCACTCCCAGGAACTCCTTAGTGGCATTATCACCTTGCTTCGGGTGAAATGATTAAAAATATAATTACCTGTCATTATTCTACCTGGATTCTATTAAAAATTTATATCTCTTTTAAAATTCTTTGAAACAAATAGACTTTCTGAGATGATAAATGATCATTATTATATGTCTTGTTATGCAGACAAGCATAGTAATTAGAGAAATACTGAGAAAACCACAGACAGTGCATCTAAAAGATAAGGAAGTTTTTAAAAAATGGAAGCAATAAAGTCACTTATCAGAAAGAGTTTAAATTTTGAGGAAACAAAATGAAGAAAAGAGGCTTGGAGAATTTAATACACATAGCACTTATTGAAGGCAAGAAGGACAGAAGAAGATTTAAGAAGAATAGAAACAAAAAGGACACTTAGAAGAAAAGATTTGAAATTTCTGAGACATATAATGAGGAAAGTGAGCTTGGAGAATGTGACACTCACAGGATACAATGAGTTTATGTAAATGGTTGACAGAACAGAGAGGGAAATTGTGGAGAGGCATGATCATCCATGTCCAGAAAAGGGGTCAAACATAGCTTAGTTTTGGCTGATGCCTCCTGTTCTCCAAACATTCTCATGCTAAATAAAGAATATCTCAAAGCAAAAATAAAAATAAATTAAAATCAATTGATAGTTTGCTTCAGTTGCTATGACATGACTGGTAAAAACAAACAAAAGAAAGATTCATTAAAATTTTCTTTTTTCTCCGGATAAAAGTGCAGTTTTTTTCTCTTTAAAAATCTACATTAGATTTTAAATATTTCTTTATATATATATATATATATATATATATATATATATATATATATATAGTCATTCAAAGAGGGGAAATCGGCAAATATACAAGTCTAAAGATTAACCCATTTTTCTGCAATCTGAAGAACAGAGTCATGTAAATTCTTTTTGTAAAGCACAAACCACAGCTTGCTTGCTGCCATTGATTCAATATCCTCAGTAGTCACACTATTCTGTCTCTCATTATTTCATTCAACTTCAGTATTAGCAATTAAAGAGTGCTTCACTCTACCTGAAAAGTCAGCGGCTTCTATTCACAAAGATTCAACCCATTCTACTGACTTACAATCCTCAACATACAAAGCATTTAGAGACATTATTAACAGTTTTCAGTTTAAGGAGAACATACAAGAGGAAAAATGCTGAGAAGTTCTCAGCCCAACCCACTTCTGAACAGCAACAACAGATTTGGGGGTGGGAGAAAAGCTTTTGGGGCAGGCCAAGCATCAATTGATAGTAAATCTTACACATTGGGTGCCAAAAAGCCAAGTTCAATAATTTCCCCGTGACCCCCAAAAATAAAGCATTCTCAATTCCTAATTGGCAGTTTCTGATAGTCATATTACATATGTTCTAAAAGGAATGAACTCATATTACAATGTGCACAAAACAAAAGTAAATTAACTTGAAGTTTTAACACTGGTGCATTATATTGAAGAATGAAAAAGACAAATCCAGGCTAATCCAAATATCATAGAATTTTAAGTGTGGGGATTTTTTTCCTTATATATGAAGCCAAACAATTAAATGACCATCAGTTGATTCTTGAAAAATGAAGAGAAGAGAAAACAGAAAGATCAATTATGTATTTTAATGTGAAAAATGATAGCATTTCTTTTTAGTATCAGTTGAATATCCTGTATTTGAAATTCCTAAAACCTCCAAAATTGGAAAGTTTTCCAAGTGCTGACTTGCCACAAATGGAAAATTTCAGAAAGTACTTGGAAGAAGCCTAGGTGATGTGCATCTGTCGTAAGTAACCTCCTCTACCCTGGGTGGGGGTTCCCTAGACCAGCTATGTAGATTACATTGGTATCAGTTTTTTTTTTTTATTTGTGGATTACTTACCAGGTGTTTTGTGGTTAGTAAAGATAATATTGCTGCATTTATATATTTTTTGTAAGTAGTGATTATGTTTTTTGTACACTTGCAGAAAGTACAAAACATTATTTTTACATGAAGTCTTAATTTAATCCACTTAAAAATCCATGTGAAACTTACATGACTAGTGCCATCTGTATCAATATGTACACAAAATTTATCAAATTTTATATAAAACTATATTTAGGGTATATATATATATATAAGCTGTGGGATATCATGTTTATGATTGAGTTACATTCCCAAGCTACCCATTTTATAGATGCTATATACAAAATAAATCATGTGTTTTCCTAAATCAAAAAAATTCTGAAAAGTGGAGCACTTCCAGTCCCAAGAATTGCAGATAAAGTATTCTCTACTTGTATTATCAAAACATTTTTATACTTAAATTGCAATGTTCTTGTCTATCAGGTATACCGTTTTCCATTGTCCAGATTCAATGTTGCTTAACTAGCATGTTAAACTTCAAATCCCTTTGCTGCTAAGAACATCTGTTGAAAACATTAAAAAGAGAGAAAATGGTGTGTTGAAAGTTTTTATCTTTTGTTAATTACTTTCAGACATTGGCCAATTTATGAATGGTCAGTGCTTTAGAGGACTGTGGTCACTTATTGGTCAGAAGGCCAAAACTGAATTCATCTTTGCCAAAAAATCTTGAATCATGAACGGGTGATGGCAAATACACCTGGAAGGTGTGTGAAATCAAGAAGGAGAAATAAAGACTATTTTGAAACTACATTCCAAAAGTTGTGCTCTCTCAATAGAGAGAGATATCTTTAAATTGATTGGACACAAAAGGAACACATTAAACACTCTACATTTCCACACTCATCTTTACACACACACACACACACATATAGGGTGCGATGGATAAATTGTCATTTAATTACACAAAAATGAAATAACAGTGACATCTCATTTTAACAGATATGTATACTAAAATTGCACAAAATAACTTGAAATATGAAAGAGTAAATTTAGTCAATAAAATACCTATTGGCTTCAACCTTGGCCTGCAGACGACTTCAGAATCTCCTGCAACTCTTCTGGATGGTCTCCTTGAGTAAGTTGATTGTTGCCATAATCCTTGCCTTCAGTTTATCTTTGATGTTACAAAGAGTTTTGCTGGTCTCTCATTCAACTGTGCCCCACACATAATAATCAAGGGGGGGTTGCAGTCTGGGGAGTAAGGAGTGATGTGGTCACAGAAATTGTCTGACTTGGTTCTCCTGCTTGTGTCACATGGTGAAAAGTACTGTTGTCAGGCATAAGGTCTTCCAGCAGCTACCCTGCTTACACAACGCACTTGATGTAGGCCTGTGTTCTGAGTCTGAGGTCCTTTGGGAAGATGAATGGAGGCACAACCATCACCATCACTAGTGATCACTCCAAACACCTTCATAATCACCATTAGACTCATCCAACTCTTTTCTGAATCCTCTGCATTGTACTCAGATTGACACCCAAGCACCCTGAAATGTTTATATTGGAGCTTCCAGCATGAATGCCAAGGAGTGCAGCATGACGTTTCCACACTTCTGTCTGACTGAATTGTGTCATGATCCTCTTTTTCTCACAGATGGTACCCAACTGACTTTACTATTCTGTGCAGTCATCAAAATCAAAAACAAAAAACACACATATGTGAAATTAAAAATATAAAATGGCAACAATTTATCCATCGCACCCTGTACATGTGGTAAGATAAAGAACAAATGAGAAAAGTTTGTCAAACTAATATATTTTACTTTTATTAATTCCACACTTGTAAAAACTTCCAATCTCCTGATCAGAAGTCTTACTGCTGGATGTAGTTTACAATTATTTTTATATATATTTATATAATTGAATGGAATAAAAAGTGTTTTAAAATTTTAAATTCTATTTTTTTATATTCACAGCAGCAGACAGCCTGTATTTGCATTGAGAATAAGCTCAGCAAATATGCAAAAATAGAAAGAGGCGTAAGGCAAGGATGTGTCTTCTCACCAAACTTATTTAACCTATACAGAGAGGCAATTCTGAGGGAACTGGAGATTCTACCAGGATTCATCAGTGTCAGCCACAGCCTTACCAACATAAGATATGCAGATGACACGGTACTGATAGCAGAGATACGGAAAAGAAACTACAAAACCTCCTACAGAAGGTAGCAAAGGAGAGCAAGATGAAAGGACTAAGCATAAACTACAAGAATATAGAATGCATGGCCATCAGTAAAAGGTTGAGCCCAAAATGTGATTTGCAGGTTGAGGACACTAAAATCAAACATGTAGAAGTTTAAGTATCTGGGAAGTGCTCTGATGGAGGATGGTAGGTGAGATGCTGAGATCCAAAGACGGATTGGGATGGCCAAAGATGTATTCCAGAAGCTGTGAAACAGAAAGGTTTCTATGGCGACAAAGAAAAGAATGTTGAGCTGCTATGAGGCATCTGTCCTCCTATACAGCAGCAAATGTTGGACAGTATCCTCAAGGATGAAGAAGAGACTTGAGGCAGCGGAGAGGTGGTTCTACAGAAGGATGCTGAGGATATGATGGACCAAGCATGTGAGCGATGGTGAGGTCTTGGAGAGGATGCAAACAAAGAGGAAGCTTATGCTTAACATAAGGAAGAGGCAGATGAAATTTCTGGGACATGTGATGAGAAAGGAGGGCCTGGAGAATCTGATACTCATGGGACGAATAGAGGGGGGAAAAGAGACTGGGGAAAGCAGTACATGACATACGTGGCAGGCTTGGGCAGGTGGAGGGTGGAGCATGGTCTGGGGGGAGTTTGCAGAAACACAAAACCTGTTGAGAGCAACAAGGGATAGGAAGAAGTGGAGGGCCATGATCGCCTGTGTCCTGAAAGAACACGGCATATAAAAAGAAAGTACTGAAGACACTCAAACAATCTGGAGAGTTCCCACCAATAATGTTTAATATGGATTCTTAGTATTGATTGGATATCCCACAAACTGGACACTGTGATCCTTGAGAAAAGGTCAATGCAATCAGCATCGAGGCACATTGCTGGGCAGGCCATATCATTTGCTTTGAAGACAGCAGAATACACAAACAAATGCTCTATGGTGAGTTGCTTTATGGGAATTTGACCAGAGCATAAAACAAGGAAACTTTTCAAAGATTGTTTAAAAGAGTCTCTTGTAGACTGCCATAGAGATGATCTGGAATTGGGAAACTGCTGCTGCTTGTGATCTAAATAAATGCAGGTGTACAATTCATGAAGGCACTCAGATCTTCCAAGAACCTGCAACGAATTGGTCAAATGTCAAGCATGCAGCTAAGAAACGTGCAAGTATTGATCCAGCCATCCATCAATTTACATGTGATGAATTTGAATAGGTATGTCTTTCCAAGAATGCCCTGTCAGCCACATGAAGAATCTTATTTGTAGACCTTTGACAAACTGTAATCACTACTACACTGGAAATAACATGTGAGATTTATCAGAAAACCTGCAGAAACTGCCCCAGTCTCACCTGTCACATGACAGGTTCTGTACAAAAAATAAAACTTAGTTTGCCATGTTAGTAAGTTTTGCAAGTGGTGAGATAGAGAAGTACTAAGAAGGTGAAAAAAATTGTCAAACAGTTATGTCCTACCCCCCCCAAAGAAGAGGTATTGAGCAAAATTAGCTCAAGGAGAGGGTGTTGTAATGGAATGCCTCACTCCCCCTATCACCTATTGTGGAATGACTATATCAGTAGATATATATATATAGTAAGCACAGGATGTACCTGGCGGACTTGCTTCAGGAATTACTAGCTTGCTAACCGATTCCCTGTCTTTCAGTCGGGTATTCTCTTTTACAATAAACCTCTCTTTCTTTCATCTACGCCTGTGTTGCTGTTCCTTTCACTCAAGTACCACCTTTGTCTGTTTGTAACCTTCTTTAAGGATACAACAGCAAGTCATTGGATGACTTCAATATGTATATATGGAGTGTGCATAGATCATACCTGAGATTTGCTTCAGGTAGTGCTAGCTGATTCCCTGTCTTTCAGTCGGGTATTCTCTTTTACAATAAACCTCTCTTTCTTTCATCTACACCCATGTTGCCGATCCTTTCTCGAGTACCACCTTTGTCTGTTTGTAACCTTCTTTAAGGATACAACAGCAAGTCATTGGATGGCTTCAAGGGACAGTTTTCTTCTCATGAGAACTAAAAACATTGATCGAACTTGTCAGATTTGACCATACTCAAGTTGGCAGGGATCATGGCAGTGATACATAGTTATATAGACTTTCTAAGGAAAAGGGACATGAGTTATCTTTCATTAATACTCTTACTCCTTAATAAAGACCTTTGAAAGACAGTCTGAGTGTTTTGATAAGCAGCAGCAGCAGAAAATAAGACTAAAATTAATAATTGTCGACTGTATTGAATTAGTTCTTGTAAGAATATATATTTCTTATTTTTATCCCAGTATAAATGAAAGAAACAAATCAGAACTGTTTTAAAAACTCTCTCACAGCTTGCCATTTAGATGATTGTTAGTGGGAAACTGCTACTTGTGATTGATATGAGTGTATGCTTACCATTTGTGAAGGCAGTAAGATCTTCCAAGAACATGGAATGAGTAAGGGCAAATGTCAAGTGTGTAGTTAGGAAAGGCGAAATCAGCAATCCAGCAATTTATATGTTATGAAGGTGGCTGAGTGTCTCTCCAATGCAGGCCTCATTAACCACAAGAAGAATCATCTCGGTAGACCTTTCACAAATTATGGTCAATCTCCTCAAAGATGAAGAAAATAACTGAAGCAACTGAAATGTGGTTCTACAGAAGGATGCTGAGGATATCATGGGCCGAATATATGAGAATTTGTAAAGTTTTAGAGAAAATGGCAACAAAAAGACTCTTCTACTTAACATCAAAAAAGATAGTCAAAATTTTTAGGGCACACCATCAGGATGAGTTACATTTTTAAATTCTACCAACTCATGACCTTCACACCTAGAATGGCCAATGCCATGACATCATCTGTAAAACTTTAGATCTTACATTGTTGCATATAAAGCTAAAATAAATACTGAAAATTGGTAAGTTTATCAAGATTTTTCTACTTTTTACTGTCATTTTGTCAGATCTCATCCATACTTTCAACTTTATATATATATATATATATATATATATATGATAAGGAACAAATAGGAAATGTTTATAAATTTAACATTTCACTTTTAAGCTTCCCCATTGAAGAGAAAATATCGAAGAGAAAAGAAAATTCTGGTAGTTTTTATCTAGTTTTTGGTTTGCTGTAAAAATACTAGAATTTTCTTTTATCTCAGATTTTAATATATATTTCAGTTATATTTGATCATAATTCATATATATATATATATATATATATATATATATATATATATATATATATATATACACACATTTTCTACATATAACCATATAACATGTGAAAGCATGTGTGACACCCTGCCCTTATCAGCTGCCTACGAGGGGAGGCAACACAGTTTCAGTGGGTAAAGCAGTATTTCCACCACTGGCACCACTGAAAAACAATGCCCTGTCTGGTGGCAAAAGCTGCTGGCCACACCAGGGTTGTTAGTACTACTTTGGCCATCGAAACTCTGTTGCCTGCCCTGGTTAGCAGCTAGTAAGAGCAGGGTAACATGCTTTTACATGTTGTATGTAGAAAAAATGAAATATATATATTTATATATATATATATATATATATATATATATATATATATATGATGTAATAGAATAACCTATCACCCCTATGAGTTACTACACTATAGGTAGTAACAATCTATAAGTATCTGTAAGTCAACAGACTACAGGGTCTAGCTGGGATCTGTTGAGTACGATTCAGACTTACGCGAGAACTACCAGCTTTCCAATAATAGCACTCACTAATGGATTGACTTGCGATGGTCATGCACATAACTGTTACCTTATTTCGTATTGTACTGGTTTTTAGAATAAACCTTTACTTATTTTATCCACCTTGTTTTTTCAAGTATATATATTCCTATTAGCACGGAATATAACAATATATATATATATATATATATATATATATATATATATATATATATATATATATACACACACTTTTTCTTGCAGTTTGACTTACCATTTGTCCAAATTTTGGGCAATTCACATATATATGGATCAATGTATCACAAATAACAAAATTTAACAAAAAATTTAGCATTTATTTCTTTTCTAAAAATAGGTGTTTTGGTAAAAAAAACAGCACCTCAAAAATACACCCTATGAAAAAATAATAAAATCTTATTTCCTTTCAGAGATTTTATCTCCAACACTAATATTCTACAAAAAAAACTAAAATTCATACATTGGTCACATATCCACCACACTCTCTCATAGCCTGACTTGTCCTTTGTCAAAATTTTGTGAAATTCATGTACATATAGATCAACATATGACAAATAACATATATATATATATATATATATATGTATTTATTATAATATTTTTATTATAATAGATCATAATAAAAACATTTTACATTGTTACACAAAATCTTTCAAGTTTCAATACTATGATTGTACTTCCTCAGGCAATGGTATTTTGCTTGACTTGTATTGAGCACTTTTTTAAAAAGTAAATGCTTCAACCTGTGGATTTGTACTCCATCTGTTCTTTCTCATATATATATATATATATATATATATATATATATAAACATGAAACAGAAATATATGTATTATGAGCCCAAAAGTTAACAAAAAGAAAGTATTTGATGAATTTACCAGATATTATAAAAAATCCATCGGATTCTTATGTAGCAAAGATCAATAAAGAAGCTAAAGACATCATAGCCAGAATGAGTATTAGTGATAGACTCCAGAAGCTATACAAAAAAGCAGGTTTTCTTAGCTGTTAAAGATCATAAGGACAATTTCTATAGCTGCCCATCTTTCCCCAAAATATGCAAACTTCTAAGAATAGCAAATGCAAGTAAATCAGTGGAAGGGATCCAATGAATGCATTTCCTGGTTCAATAAGATTGATTATAAGATAAAACAGGTATTTATCAAATATGATATAATTGATTTTTATCCTTCCATCATGAAGAAAGCATTCTTAGAAGCATTATGTAAAAATTTTTGTGGACATCCCAATAAATAATATAATAAATAAATAGTATAAATAAACAATCTAATAAATAAAAATTTATAAATTCACTTTCATCATATGTTTAGGTTTTATTACAAATGTAATGATCACTTTTTAAAACAAACTTTGTTAGAGTGAAGGCAGTTAAAATAATAAAAGTGTCAAAGCAAGAACTGTCCTTTTTAAACTCCATTTTTTGTGGGCATTAACGTCCATGTTTGCCAACTGGCATATGTTGTCTTAAAATATTTTTCTCTAAATCAAAGGTCTCCAACTCAGAGACACAAAAGAGCCATTGACGGAGAGATACATTGGGCCAGGAGTAATCCTGTCACCTGACAATTATTAATGGGAAGGGCTTTAAACCCAGAAGGAGCTCACTGTTGAAAGCACATTTTTTTGTATTAACAGATGGAGGTGGGTGCAAACATTTTTTCAGTAGGAGGGTTAGATTTCCCTAAAATAAATTCATATTTATTTCTTATAGATTTGAAAAAAAAAAAAAGAGCAAAAAGTGGTCACAAATGATATTTGTAGTCACTTGTCAGGTAGCGGATGATGAATTATTTGATGCTGGAGAGGTTGAGTTTTTATTCCTTTCCCTGGAGAGGATCTAGAACAGATGTTGATCATGGTAAGATTGATTGACTGTTGATGGGTAGGTCAAGATCAATACATCCTCTTCAAAAGTGTGAACAAATTTATTAAAGTTTGCAAAAAATATTGGTCTTGACAATGTTTCCATCAGGGACTGTAGAAAAATAGTATGTGGCCCATAGGCAGTGTTTTTGAGACCCCGACTCTAAATATTGACTAAATAATTATCTTTCCTTTTTCTCTACAGACTTTCACTCTCTTCCTAATAATAACCTAGTTATCTTCCATTACTGCTACACATATGTCACTTTTCATAAAATTACTTACTTTAACCTAGTGGTTCTTAAGCTGGGTCTGATCAAACACCAGGGGTTTGGTGAGTCATTCTCAGGAGTTTGGTGGACGTGTCCATTCCATGTTTGGTGGCAGTGTCCATTTTATTCACCCACTTGCATGATTCATTATGTCATGCTCTTCTTAGCCATCATTGGCTGCAGCAAATCACGCCACATCACTTGGCCTTGATATATGTGGGGAATTTGTTCTGCTTTGTAGTTGACGTGTGACTGTCGTGATTTTATTTCATTTGTGATTTCCTGCCAAATCTTTCAATGCCTTTACTGTATAGGAATAAAGTGTCACTGCTGACACTGGAGTTTAAACACAGGTCACGAGAGAGCAAACACCGGTGATCACATTTGGAATAAGTAGATCACATGATGGTAAAGTAAATGTATATATAGGAAATAGTGTGATGTCTAAGTGATCACTATATGGATCACTATATGGATTACTATTTGGATTGCTATTCAGATAACTATACAGATTACTATTTGGATCACTATACGGATTACTATTTGGATCACTATACAGATTACTATTTGAATCACTATACTATTCAGATCATTATTCAGTGGTTATTATTCAAGTGAGTATTATCGAGCAAGTACTATTAGTGTGAGTGTTATTCAAAAGCATCTGACACCAATATTGTTTGACAATATTACTATAAGTTGTATCTGTGATTACAAGTCTCTACTATAATGAACGTTACAAAAATGACAATTAGTTTTTGTTGACATTACAAAAGTGGCAATGAGTGTTCACTGAAATCACAAAAGCCTTTATACTATGTCGTGCAAAAAAAAGAAAGTGGTTGCACAAATCCATCCAATATGGATTTACGTGAATAATGGAATGTAATGTTTGTCAGCATCCTCAATGTTTCATTTGCATTGGCAAATTGAACAATTCTAGTCTAGTGACAGTTAAACTAAGGGAACATTTCCTAAAGTTGCACAGAAATTAGAAATACAAGAACACAATGCTTGCTGAATTTGTAGAGGACCGTGTGGGCTTGCGTGTTGTTAAATTAGGAACACGTGCTGTTTATTCCTGCTAGAAAAAGGTCCAACTACAAGAACATGGTGGACTCAAGTTGAGCCCAACCGAGGTTGTAAAGAAAACAAGCAAGACAGATATATATATATATATATATATATATATATATATATATATATATATATATATATATATATATATATATAACAAATATATGTATTAAACAACAAATTTACAAGTGACAAAGACATCAACATTTGTGTTTGTGTGTGAATGTAAAGAGTTTGTATTTTGGTGAATGTTCGTATGTATGTGTATGTATGTTTCATGGCATTTTCCCACAAGTGGGCAAAAATGCAGATCTCTGCGAGAGATCACATTTTTAAATGTGTCCTCTGAAATGTAATGTCAAATGAGAACGAGGCAAGAAGTCACCCAGTATTTATAGTGTAGGAAGAGCGCCCCCTAGTGAACAATTAGGGAATTAAGGAGGAGTTAACGCTGACAAATTCAAGGTGAAGAGAGCCAGATTCAATGAATAGGCTATTCTGTCTGTTCTAAGCTTTGTACACATCAACAACCCAATTCTCATATCATTGTATGAAGTTGTATACCTGATCCCAAAGCAGGGCAAATCACACACCATTGGTGAAACACTTGTAAAACCAGCTGTGTTGAAGATGACAAATATCCTACTGAGAAAAGCTGCTGAAGATAAATTAACCGAAATTCCTCTTTCAAGTGACACCATCAGCAGCAGAATAGATGATATGAGTGATGACATCTTGGCCCAAGTATTTGCAGATTTGATTTCAAGTCCAGCCTCCAACTCGATGAAACCACTAACATTTCCAATCTAAGTCAAATCTTGTTGTATTTGTATGCTATTTAAAAAACAACATGATAAAGGAAGATATTTTATTTTGTAAATCTCTTACAACAACCAAGGCAGCCGATGTGAAGAAACTTGTGGATGATGTTTTTCAGAGACAACAATCTTTCATGAAATATGGTTTCTGCAGTTTGTTCAGGCAAAGTTCTAGTGATGCTGGGATGAAACTTTGATTTTGGAGCACTGGTGAAAGCAAATGCACTCCACATTATTGATACGCACTGTGTTCTGCACAGGCATATGTTGGCAACAAAAACCTTGCCTCAAAAAATGGCAGTAGTACTAAAAATTGTAATGGAATACTTGTGAAATATGAAGGATGACATCTTCAAGGAGCTGTATAATGAAAAGGATGCTGAATTGGATGTACTTCTATATCATTCTAACGTTCAGTGGTTATCCAGGGAAAAGGTGTTGAATCGTGTTTGCAATGCATATGGAATTAGCCCTGTATTTTCAAGAGCACCAACATTGTCATGCAAATTGCTTTGAAAATTATAAGTTCATTCTTATTTTGGTGTACAATCACCTTAATCAACAGATGCAGCTGGGGTGGAGTCAACATGATAAAAGTGTAAGAAAACCTGAAGGCTTTTCAAAAAAGCTATCATTATAGAAAGGACAAACAGGGAATGATAACTTCACAAACTTTCCCCTGCTGGACAACTGTGTAAGTAAGATGAAAGACATATCTGGAATCAGAGACATTTCTGTACCCAGTGAACTGAAGCAAGCAATTGTCATGCACATAGATGAGCTCGCAAAGTCTCTTGACGGATACTGTTCCACCAGAAAGTTATATCCACCATGGGTGAGACAGTCATTCACATTTAGTGTTGCGACAGTAGACATCAATGATGAATACCTTGAAGAAATCATTAAACTTCAGCAGAGCCAGGTCCAACAAAAATTCTTCAGAACAACAATGTTCTCAACATTTTAGTGTTACCAAATTGTAGACTATCGTCTTATTGCTAAGAAAGCCCATGAGATATTCATACGGTTTGTTTCAATGTATCTTTATGAGCAATCCTTTTTGAGGATGGTAGGACATGAAAACAAAGAGAAGGAACTGACTTTGTGAAAATGATACGAGAGTGGCACTTGCCAAGATGAAGCCATGCGTTTCTGAATTTACCTCTGAAAGGCAACAGCAAAAGTCACATTTATTCACAGTAAATATTCATTGAGTTATGTTTTTGTTTTTTGTTGAAAGTCATGTTTTGTTAGTTTTGTTCTTTGAACATAGTGATACATGGTTCATTTGTGCACTAATAAAATATATACCTGTTTAGAAGATCAAATATGTAGGATATTGGTTAACTTGCAAGTGGTCTGACACACAGGTAGACTGCTATAGTCACTTCAAGTTGGAAAAGCAGCACTGAGTGATTTAATGGAGAGAAATATGAATGAATAGAGTCCACTCGTGCAACTGTGTTGGGTAGGTTCATTCTAGTAAAGTGGACTAACCCACCTGCTGCATAAGGTACTCTCCTATAAATGAGGTAGATTAGCTGGCCTGCCTTTACAAGGAGACATAAGGAGGCGGCCATGTTAGAAGGTAGGTCATTTGACTTCTACAAAATATAGATCAAGTATTGATAGGAATGCAACGAAATGATAAAATAAAGAACAAGTAGGAAACAGATCTCAACCCTAACATGTTTCACTATTAAACCTTCATCAGAGATTAAAATAAAAAGGAAAGAGATGAAAATTAATGGTAAGTTGTGTTTGATTAATTCTTATTAGCTAGATACATTATCACGTGTAATGAAGTAACAGATAATATTCAAATATGTATGAGAAACCTTCTGGATGCTAAAGTGTGTAAAAGTTAGTGAGATGCAGCAGGATGTTTTAAAAAATTTTGTTTTGGTTTGATTTTTCATTAAAGTATATTTTGTGCATATTTTATATATATCTTCATTGATTTTTATGTATTAGAAAGACATAAGTTAGATTCATGAATAATGGATCTGTAGAAAAATGATGAAGTAATATAATTTTTTCAACATGTGTTAATAGTTGTTAATATTGCTATAAATATATTTTCATAATATTTTCTCTTTAAAGGCTTATGTTTTTTTTTTAATAAGGCTGACATTGGTGAAATTAAAGTTGCATTCCATGTCCTTATGGTGTATGGCTATGTTTTGAAGAAATCATATTTTACTTTTTCGCTTTCAGTGTATGCATAGATGAAATTTGCGGGGTTCAATACCTCCAACAAAGAAAAGAACCACTGATCTAACCTTAATGTTTTATTCAATTTTATATAATGTCCAGTCATATTATAAATATTTCACCCCTACCCACAAAAATGATGGCACAATTTCTTCAGTCCTTGTTATTAAAAGATTTTTCCATGTGAATCTTTAAATAGGCTTTGTTCCTTTTTGAGATATTCATATGTAGTCTTTCGTGGTAGGGAGGGTTGATTTGGTGGATCAGGTTGTTTTTTTAATCATTTTCACCCTAAGGATGGCGAAAACACCACTTGTATCCAAGGAGTTACAGGGAGCAAAATTGGAAGAAAAGACTGAGTATTGGGAGAATTGAGGAAAGGACAAAAGACGAATGGGATTCAAAAAGATAGAAGACAGTTATTGACATGACACTAAAATTTTGGAAGAAGATTGTAGTTATCAGGAAAGCAAGGAAGTTCCACATGTGAGAAGTATAAGAAAAGAAGTAAAAGTGATGGTTGCATTTAGTTATTTCATCAGTAAACAGGTGGGACCTAGATGCTTATCTAGTAGCACACTTAAATACATGTAGTCAGGGCACCAGGAAAAAAAAGCTTGTCAGAGCAGCTACCATGAAAATATTTGTAGAAAAGATAGAGAGGAAACACACCATGTGTGTCAGAAAGTGACTGAAGTCAAGATGCCAGGTCAGGATCAATGACATTACAGACCTTTTGGATTTCATCAAGAACATTGAGTTGAATAGCAGCCATACCAGACCAGATATGGCTGAAGTATTCAATGCACAGACAAATGATAGATTTGTAAGCATTCAAAATGGAGTTTATTACTTAATAACAACTGAAGTGAATGAAAGAGAATCAATTAGAATTGGAATTCAGCTCATGAATTTTACTTTTCATACTGATAACATTTACATTATCCGTGCAAGTATAAAATTCAAGCTAAAACAAGAATTAAGCAAAAAAAGAAAAAAAGGTGATTATTATTCTCTTTATCTTTATGAAGAGTTATTAATCTTCTGAATTTTATTTGAAAATTTAACTCCTTTATACTGTTTAAGAGACAGTGTTTCAGCTGATTCATTCTTCAGCCTTCATCAGACTTATAATTCTTCTTTATTTAGAAATAAGATTTCTCTTTTTTTATGGATTATTTCATAAAGAGTGATGAATGGATTAAAAACGAATGTCTGAACAAAATTTGGAAACCAGTCCTTTTTTTATGTTTTATTAAATGTCCACACGATTAAAAATGCAAGACCCACTTAAGATAGAGCACTCCTGACAAATGTTGCTGTATAGACATAAAAGGAGGAATCCAGTCCAGATTATAAGTATATACAGGATAAATAACTGTTGACCTTAGGATACATAACAAACTTGAAGGGGTTAAGACTGTAGTGATCGGGGAAGCAACCTCTCAGGAGCTGCTACCACAGAGTAATGGTTCTTGGAAAGTAGTTATGGTTATTCATTCATTTTCTACAGCTTATCAACACTTTGTAGGTTATTTAAAGCCAGAAAATATTTTTGATTGTAAAAATTTTTTTAAATGATCATTATTTAGTGATACAAGTTTTACTAATTAACCCTTAGGATATTTGTTTATAAGTAAATATAACAAACCCAATGGGAGATTGGAACTCGGCTCTCCATTTAAGAATTCTGAGCCGTTATCCATTACACCTCCCACACATCCAAGCTTACAGCACCTGGTATTCTCAAGCAGTCACCAATCTATGTACTGACCAGGTTTGATGTTGCTTAACTTTGACAATCATATGAGAACTAGTGTTTCAACATGATGTGGTTGTAAGCCTCGACATTCTGGTTAAAAGGAATTTTACCAACATGTTTTCTAGAAATTAGATTTCAACAATAATTCTGGGTTTTTCTGTCAACCAAAAACTATAAAATTTAAGTGGTTTAACTATTTGTTTACTCAATGAAAGAAGTTTACAAGTAATGAAAGGTGGCCATCTTGTTTTCTTATCATTAAACATTTTATACTCTTTATTGAGTCAGGTTTTTTTTTCTTAATGAACTAATGAAAATGAAAAGTTTACAAGAAACAAAATCTATTTTACTCATTTATAAATCTATCATTCATCCGTGCATTGAACATTGTTGTCATATCTGATCTGGTGCTCCTGCTATATATCTTGAAATTCTTGACAAAATTCAAAGAAGAGTATGCAATGTTATTAGTCTTGAATTGGCATCTCGACTTCAGTCACATTCCCACCACCACCACGTGGCTTCTCTCTATCTTTTCTAGAAATATTTTCATGACAATTTTCCTAATGAACTCTCCACCTTGATACCTTAACAGAGTGAATTTATTAGGTCAGGAATTTTTTTTAATGACCTAATGAAAACAGAAAGTTTACAGGAAACAAAACTGCATATTGCAGAAATAATAGTTTATTTTTCTCTTGAATTAATCTACTTATTTTCTATTTCAGGTTTAATCTTCCATTTTCAGAAGCAATATTCACAGACCAATAGATTTAATCTTTAAAATGGTAATAACTACTACTATTACTACTGATACTACAACTATAATTGCCTGCATTCTAAAAATGGTAAGCATCAAACTTACTCACTGAAGAATATTAATATACAAGGAGGTGCTGAAAAGTTTTCAATTTAGCTCATTTAACAATAACCTACTGGATTAAAGTGTTGGTTTGTTAATTTGGTGATATAGTTATTGTGGGTTCAATCCCTGGGCCAGGCAGTGTGTACTTTGGTTCAGTGGAAACAGGGTGGGCAATAATTGAGCAGTACTAAGAAGAAGAAATAGATGAGATACCCCTATATGTGAAACGAGAACTGTCTGTGCTATAGATTAAATATATAATTCAGTTCAGAATTCTCTGTAGGTTACCTGCATCAATATACACCAATTGAAGGTTGGAGACCATAACATCTGAAATTTTATGATAACAACAACAAAGATGAGGACATTAGTCCACATGTAAATAATGTAAATGATGACAACTCCTCATCCCCAAAATTTAGTGAGAATAACAACAAAGATGAGGATATTAGTCAGAATGGAAATAACGATAACTTCTCATTCCAGAAATCCAAACATTAATCATTTATCAAAATCAGACAAAAAGATCAAACATTAGATTTTCTTTTTTCTAGATGGCTTCCTGGCCAAACCAAGAACTTTTCAGTTGTCATCCACAGATGTTCTATCAGAGAAAAGAAAGAATATCTGAATGACTAGTGGATACTATTTAGTCTTCCAGTTTGTTACCTTGTTTATAGTAGTTGCATGTGAGTGTATGAGCTAAAGGTTAGTCATTAAGGAAAAAGATATGCCCATGCCTGGGACAAGGTCCCAGTTGGTGTTGTCATTATAGCAGACTGGGATGAAAAGAAAGAAAACTAATTTTCTGCTTTTATAACTGTTTAACACGGCTACCTAACAACATTTGAGTAAATCTAACAAAGCCATGTGGGGAATAACCCACAGAAGGAAGGAATTGTAAAAGATTACAAATACTTTATTCTATTACACTGAACCACAAATAATTTCCGTTTTGAGGAACTAATCGAATTATCCAAGCTACTAATCATACATAGTTGTTAAGAATATATTTGGAGTACACTAACATATGACTATGTTAATCAAAAAAGACAATGAATTAACAATGGATAAATGTCCAAAACTAACCACAAAAACTGCACTCCAAGGAAGAAAGGTAATGTTGCACAAATCACAGGATTATTTATTTAGAATTCTTAAAGTGCAATGAAACTCTAAATGCACATTTATACATCCAGCAGCTGCAACATGGCTATAAAGTTTGGTTGAAATGTTCCCTGCACTTCTCAATAATAAAAATGTTGTTCTCCTTCATTGCAAAACAGGGCAGAATACAATAAGAATGACACAGGAAAAATTTTGGAATTCAGTTGGACTGTTCTACCCCCACCTGCCTTATTTACCTGACCTTGCACCAACCATGCAGAGTAATTGGCCATGGTTAAGTGTAATTGTCAAAATTCTCAACAAATGGAATTTAAAAACTTCTCAATAAACAATAAGAAAAAGAACAGGAGAATAGTACTGAATTTCAACACATTATTAGATTGGTGACAAGGTCTGTTCATTATTAGATTGGTGACAAGGTCTGTTCATTATTAGATTGGTGACAAGGTCTGCTCATTATTAGATTGGTGACAAGGTCTGTTCATTATTAGATTGGTGACAAGGTCTGTTCATTATTAGATTGGTGACAAGGTCTGCTCATTATTAGATTGGTGACAAGGTCTGTTCATTATTAGATTGGTGACAAGGTCTGCTCATTATTAGATTGGTGACAAGGTCTGCTCATTATTAGATTGGTGACAAGGTCTGTTCATTATTAGATTGGTGACAAGGTCTGCTCATTTGTACAGTTGAAATGGCTATAGATGTAATTGTAAGTTTTATGTTAACAGTTTCTTCTATTGTGCTTCTCCCTTGTAGAACTCTCTTCTGGCTTCTTGCTTCCCAGTTAATTTTGATCTTTAAAAATTTAAAAGTAATATCAATTGTTATCTTCTGTTTTCTTAATTCCTTTCTCATTAATAATGTGTTTTTTCTTATATTTTCTAACACTCAGCAACCCCTTCCATTCTAGTGGCTTTATTGCCTTGCTTGGGATGAAATGATTAAAAATATTACACATAAAAGGGATACAGTCAAGTGGTTAAAGAATTCTGACCACAAGATGAGAAAGAACAAAAATATGGAGGTTGAGACTGGGAATGGGTTCATTTTTATTGGTTAGGAAATCCTAACATGCATCTGTAGGATTTGTTAATAAATTTAGGGAGGGTGATGTTCTTAGCAGCCATTCCTGGAGATATTGGAACTAACAAACCATTTTCTTTTACTGATGTTCACCCAGTACAAGGCCCAAGAGCCACTCATGGTTGAGGGTTACTGTGTGGAGCTGTATTAGCATAGGAAAGGAAAAGTATTAGGACTACAGAGCTGAAGTAGATTTTAGAAGGAACTGGAAGCCCAATTGTCAACATGAAACAAGGAATAAACCTCTATTTCTGTTCAGAAGGCTGGGGAGGAGTGTGAACAAGACGATAGGACAACCTATCTACTCCTTTTTGTTTATTACCTTTTGTAATTGCTGGAAAATACTTTGATGAAGAAATTTTTTAAATGAAAACTGAATTCAATTTTTCACATCAAACCTGCAGAATGTTACTATTGTAAACCTGTTGTATAAGCAGCAACAAGACATTGCAAATAATGGTGAAAATATAATTTTCTTTTGTTAATTATTTCACTCCAAGCAAGATGATAATGCCACTATAACACAGAGAGTTACTGGGAGTGAAAGAGAATGAGAAAACTTCAATGAGGAGAGGTGAGGAAAAGGACAAAAAAGGAACAGGATTCATAAAGACAGAAAATGATGATTGATATTACATTAAAATCTTTGAAGATTGTAGTTGGCAGGGAAGCAAGAAATCAGAAGGGAGTTCCACAGGCTAGAATTGCGAGAAAAAAAAACCTATTACAATAGAATTGACAGTTACATCTAGCAGCATGATTGAATTCATTCATTCAAGGCACTAAAGAGAACAGTTTATTAGAAAAATTGCTATGAAAATATTTGTAGAAAAGACAAAGGGAAGCCATGTCATGCTGGTGTGAAAGCAAGTGAAGTCAAGATGGCAGGTCAGGATTGATGATATTGCAAATTCTTCTTTGGTTTTTGTCAAGAATCTCAAGATATGCAGCAGGAGGAGCAGAATTTCATTAAAATGTAATTGTACTTTATTTTAATTTGAACATGAAGTTGATAAAATAAACAGAAATTATTTCTCACACAAGCTAAGAGATGAAAGCACAATTGTTAAAATATTTTAAGAGAAAAAAAAGATCCACATTTAGTGATTAGCTACTTCAATAATTAAATGTGTTAGATTTCTTATGGGAACATTTTATAGTACATGAAATAATGGTGGTGAAAAAGAGTACATGTATAAAATAACAGACGAATTGATTTACAATGTAAGATAACATTTATGAGACAAATTAACAAAAGGAATGTTTAAAACAATAGTTTCTTTTGTTAGACATAAACTGTATACACAACAAAATGTTCATGAATATGTGAGAGTGGGAACTTACTGTATTTGCGTGTAGCATTTACAGCCTTTTAGCTTGAGCTTAGAAAGTTCATCAAACTTGAGAGAGAGAGAGAGAGAGAGAGAGAGAGAGAGTTACTTTAGGGTTCACACATTTTTTATATTTGAGAGCTGATGCTAGTAAGTTTTATTATAGGGCTGCTACTACTCTTATGCCTGAGGACACGACACATAGTTCAATTTAATATCAAAAGTGATCAAAACATGAACAAAAAGAAAAAGAAACTAAATGAAATTGTCTAGTTTATATACCCAAAACATATATTTAAAAAAAAAATTAAATTTAAAAGACTTAGTCTCCTCACTCCTTCATGGGTGTATGTGGTCGCATCAATGTAAACATAACCTTAGTCCAACAAAGTCCTAAATAACAAAATGCATCACATGAAATATTTTTCTACTTTGTCATGGTCTTTTTTTTTTTTTTACCCGCTAAAATAGTTCAATCTATAATTCGGTTTGGCAGAGTTAAACTAATACCTTTCTCTGCAAAATGCCACATATTTCTCCTGACACCTGGACTCTGAGAAAACAGGACCAATTATAAAGAATGGTGCAAAGAAGAGAATAAAAAGAAAAGGACAAGAAAGTGAGGAGGTTGAAGACAAAAAGTCATGGTCAACACTGTGTGAAGGGTCATACACAGTCAGCACTTTTGCACTTCACATGTATTGAAAACTGCTGCAAGGCCTTAATTGATTGGTGAATTACAAGCAAGAAAACAAGTTGATTTCTGTCAAAGAACATCCTGCAAGCAAATGTGTTTGCTTATGGAAGGAAGGAAGGAAGGATGGATGGAAGGAAAGCGAATTGTTGCTAAGCATTCAATTGTTGGAAAGGATTAAGCAAGGTACAAATGAAGATAAAATATATTTTTACAACACTTTTGTTGTACAAAAGTTATATACATGAAACTATATTTGAAATAAGCAACTTGGGTCTTGTACAATACCATCATAGTCTTGTACAATATTACAATAATATTGTACAATAGTCTTGCAAAATAGTCTTGTACAATAGTCATATACAATATTACAATAGTCTTGTACAATAGTCTTGTGCAATATTTTTGTATAATAGAACAATAATCTTGTACAATAGTCTAGTACAATATTACAATAGCTCCTATACAATTGTCTTATAAAATATTACAATAGTCTTTTACAATAGTACAATAGTGTGGGTTGAACTTTACAGAAGAGTGAAAACTTTCCATCCAAAAAATGAAAAAGAGCTCTTAGAGTCAATGAAAAAAAATAGAATGAATTCTCAAATTTATACTTTGACAAACTTTTGCAATGAATGCCAAAAATTTGTGCTGCACTAATCAAGGCTAAAGGAGGATATTCAGACAAGAGCAAAATTTAATCATAAAATACTTTTTTTCTTTTTGTCATAATAAAATTTCTAATAAAAAAATCAAGTTTCACTTGTTTTTAGCCATGTGTGAAAATTTTGTCTTCTTTAAAGTATAAAACAAATACTTTTGGGGCCAATTTAAAAAATTACCAGGGGTTGCCTAAAACATTTGAATTGTAGTGGATATAAATGGCATTACTATTGCAGATGTACATGAAACAGACAGACGCTGCTGGGTGTTGACTTCAATGTCCACTTTTATATTTACATTCACTCTATCCCTGATACTGAGCATTTTAACCTGTTAAATATAGCATATGTTAAAACTATGTTTTATTATATATATATATATATATATATATATATATATTTCCATACTAATAGACAAAGAGAATAATGGAACTATAATACTCATATGACCTATGAGCAACAGAACTACTACTGCAAACTTTGTTTGTTCACTAACCTATAAACAGAGATACAAGTGGTAGAGCTACTATTTAGTACATTGTTGTTTTGGGCTTATTAGCTTGAAACTGTTCATACTAACCTCACTATGTATTTTATTTATCTTGATGGATTTTACTAATATACAGACATACAATAGCTAGATGGTTGGCCATTCATATCCAACGATACCTGTATAATAGGGTGGCAAACTAATCTCTGTTGCAGACACCTGCTTTGGCACATTTGTATTTGTTCAACACACACTGAGCACACCTGTGGTTTAAACTGCAGCTATACTAAGCAGGGCTTAGTCATAATTTCTGAGAGAGAGTGCATTAGCTAGCATGATCGATAGTCTGAACAAGGACATCTTGCTCAAATCCTGATGTCATGATGATTTGTGACTTTGTGCTAGCACAACCACTGATGGCTCCCAAAAGGTTCCATTTACCCATTTTTACTCAGAAGGCTTGGGTCAATCTGTGGTATGGTTTTCCAAAGGTGCTGCAAGCCAAAATCACATCCTTCAGACCGATAATATCAAGGTTACCTTCCTGACAAATGGACCATAGTAACATTTGAACTCAGGTCTCATGGTAAGAAAGTGAATGTTCTAAACACTTAACCACATGCCAATATATATAAAAGTGGACACTGAAGTCAACACCCAGAGACGACATTTGTTACATGCCTGATGATTGCATTTAGCATGAAACAGACTGTTGCTGCTAGGTGTTAACCTCAAAGTCCACTTTTATATTTACATCGACTCTATCCCTGATATTGAGCACTTTAAGACAAAATTATATCATACATTAAAACTATATTTTCATCATACATACATGCATGTATAATATATATATATATATATATATATATATATATATATATATATATATATATATATAACAAATGGAAAAGCGATTTCATTTGTCAAATTTCTTCAAAAATTTGTTGGGATTCTATAGTCTATCTTATGCACTTTCATACATATATATTGATTTTCTAAACGTTGCTTAGATGTGGCACAAGGCCTAAAATATGGGGCACCCAATAAGGATTGAACTTACTATTCAGTCATAACTGTTTTTAGCGAAACAAGCTTGCTAACCAGTACACCATGCCAAGGTGCTCACATGCATGCATATATATATATATGCATATATATATATATATATATATATATATATATATATATATATATATATCTTACACACACACAAGTTTCAGACAGTTTTATACACTTTGCATCCGAGAAAAAAAACAATTATATGAATACAAGAAAAATGAAGTAAAAATCTTATTCACGATAACCTTTCAGTTATCTTTAATGAATCTTGTATAAAAGAGGAATTGTTATATAATTTTTCTGGATTAACTTGCACCAATTTGTAATAAATAAAGTATGTAGTCATAGGTCCAGATTAGCATGACATGGGAAATCCTACAATATTAAAGTAGAATCCAATAATCAATCAAAAGAGTTTTTATGTTGTCTTTGCAAAAATTAGTGTAACTCCATTGCAGAGCTTAAGAATCATTGTAGATCATACAATTTATAAGGCAATTGTTACATTTATTTAAGTTTTTACTCTGTAACCTTATATAATAATTCATATTCATTGTTAATATTGTAGCATAAGATTTCAATTTGTATATGGTAATTTATTTTGTAGGTAATCATAATTGAATAAATATATTCTGCAAGGTACATCTACAATTTAGCGTAAAATTAGTTTAACTGTGCAAACTGTCAATGCAACAGCTGTTTGAATTTATTTGTTCATGCTTCAGAAATAGTCATACTTGATTAACTGTTTGCCATAAATTAATCTAAATATCCATCTACCATTTACTTGTGTCTATGTGTGAGTTCGTAGTTTGTTAATTTGATTATTATTTACTTCATTACTTACTGTAAATGTAATAATAATAATAAACCAATAATAAAATAATCAATAACAAATAATGATTAAATAAGTTAACAACATTATATAATAGCTACAAATAACTGCATTCAGATCCACAATTATTCCCACTCAATAGCCTCTGGAATCATTTCAAATGTAACCATTGCTGCCCACGCAATAATCATTAAGGCAATGCAATAGACTTTGCAACACATAATGTACCATTGACCAGCGTATATTATATAACAGTCAAGCCAACATACAACACAGATAGACTGTATTCAAGCATGAAACAGAATGTCACCACACCATTTGATCTCAGTGTCTATATATAAATATATATAGGTAATGATGTGGATAAATCAAATAACTAGATGTTAGGAACTGTATATACATGCATTAGCATGCATACAAAGGTAAGTGAATAAAAATTTACTCAAATTAACATGTAAACAAAACAGTGCTCAATGTGGTTAGGGATAGCTAAGAAATATATATTAATAAATATACATATACCTATGTTTGAAGTACAAGTTTTGTTGTTCTACCAACTCATCAGGCACAAATTATTACTTTTGATTTCTAAAAAAAAGTTCCTCCCATGAGACCCAGTATGTTTATTTTTTTAAATATATATATAGCCGTTATTATATAATAATATATTTGAAAGAATTCTTGCTAATGAAATACACCTTTTATATATATATATATATATATATATATATAAAGTGTATTTCAGTAGCATGTATTATTTCAAACATGTTTGGTTGAATAATATTGAAAAGTTCTGTCTATCCAATGTTTTCTTAATTATTTAAGATTTCTGAATTAGTCTTTTTATGTAATGCTAAATTTACCAAAGTTTGTATTTATTTTTGTTTAATGTTTTTGCAAGTTCTTTCAAATGTTACCCTATTCATTTTTTTAAGGATTGTGTTTTTTTGTAAGTTTACATAAGTGTTCCTGGTTAAATCCAGTATTTTTAAATTTTTATATATTTTTATATACTGAACCTGAAGATGGCATTGGAGCATGAAACAGACTCTCACCATTCAGTACTGACATTCATAGGGTAATTGAACTTTGCATAACTATAAGTATTAGATGACTGAGCAGTCTAATAGCACACTGGGTTTAATGGTGGTTTCCCCCTACAAGTGGAATGCTGGTTCAAACCCTGTCAGAAGATATAATTTCTTTATTAAGACTCTCAAATGCAGAGGCTGGTAGGCATAAATTTACAGTGTTTAAAAACAGGGATCTCTACCTAAATACATTTATCCACTAAATAAAGTAATTAATATATATATATATATATATATATATATATATATATATATTGAAATGGACTTGGTCCAACAATTATTTTAATATATTTTCTGTTTATACATTATTTTTATAGATACAAATATTTAAGTAAATGCTCTGTTTATAATAAACAGTATTAATTACTTTTACGGGCCTGAATGTCCAAGAAATTTCATAGAAAATGCGTTTCCCCCAACAGGAATTGAACCTGTATCCTACATGGAACTGTAATATAGCCTGATGTGTTAAATGGTATAGCACATGGTGGCATTAAATAGTGGCATTTAAACTAGCTCCTGCAGAGGGCTCTTGATTGAGCCTTCGACTTGTTAATTCTTTGCATATTCTCAGCATTGAAAGCTCTCCTGGTCGCTGTTTAATCTTCGTCCTCATTTGCATGCGACTTTCTTTTCCATGCTGCAGCCTTAACTCTTTTGATTGCAATCTGGTCCTCTGTTGGCAGGGATTTCTTTTTGCGAGGTATACTGTTGCCGTATCCAATAGGCAAGAATGAATTACAAAAGAACTCAAAATTGATCACTGCATTTAAATATTGCATTAATATTTAAGCTTACCTTTTAAAAGTTCAATGATAATTCTTCTGCCACCAATTAATTTAAAGACAATGTGATGTATGTAGGTCCTTACTTTCCGTACAAACAACTATTTTTATTTCATGGGTTACTTTTACTGGATTTTATGATTGTTTTCATTATTCCTGAGCTTATTTCCAAGTTATAAAATTTGTTATTGTACAAAAAAATTTGTCACAAAGAATCACATAAAAACATTGTTGAAAGCAATTACAGTAATGAAATCTTAGGAATCCCAAATTTCAGGATGATGTCTTGATATGGCCAAGAATGTTTTTAAATTGATCCCAGAGTTGTTCTGATTCCAAAATGGTATGATATATTGGGCTACAGCCTCTAGGAGTAAAGCTGAAAAAGTGTGACACACTGATATTCACATATATTTATATAGAATATATATATATATATATATATATATATATTATAAATTAACTGATTTAAAATATGGTTTTTTTGCTACACAGTAATAACCATGTTTCAAAATGGAAGCTAAAAACTTCAAATTTAATTTTGTAATTACAAAATTAATTACAAAATTAAATTTGAAGTTTTTTAGTTTATTTTTTTTCACATGGTTATTACTACAAAGTAATAACCATGTTTCAAAAATGGAAGCTACACAGTAATAACCATGTTTCAAAAATGGAAGCTAAAAACTTCAAATTTAATTTTGTAATTACAAAATTAATTACAAAATTAAATTTGAAGTTTTTAGCTTCTATTTTTGAAACATGGTTATTACTGTGTAGCGAAAAAAAACATATTTTAAATCAGTTAATTTATAATATTTATGCTCTGTAAATTTACATTGAACACTGTTTTGTAAAAATAGAAATATCAATAAGAACACCAGATTATATATCTTACTCTTCTTTATATATATATATATATATATATATATATATATATATAGGATTAATACAAAAAAGATATATATTATAAACACATATATTATAGCCACAGCATTAACAAAATCAACAACATATTATTCGATCAATAACTACTCTCATACAAAAAAGGTAATAATAAGAGATTTTGTTTTTAAAGAAAGCGCCTGCGTCAAAGTTAAATTGCACCTAAGGCTGTTCAACATGTCAGAAGTCTAGTTTTTACTTTCTGTTTTAACTCATCAATAGAAAGCAGGTGGGCCCTTTTGTCCAATTATAATCTTAAGTCAATGTTTTCTGTGGCAAAAACAAACATCCAAGCAACAAGCAGAAATCAAATCACTGGTCAGAGGCAAACGATTTGGGCAATTGATTTTGGCATGGGTGTGAAATGTGATCAATAACAAAGCAGAAATCAATGTCTTGGTTCCTGCTGTATTTCCAGACAAATAAGGATTCATAAATCTGGCAGAGATCAAAACGGTTCCACTTGGCAAAGACGAAATTTAACTCTTGGCTACAGTATAAAGATGAAATGTTAAAGCATTGAGGTTCTATTTAGAAATCAATAACAAAGTGTGTTGTAATTTTGTGTCCTACATAGTCACAGATCCTCAATTTATTACTGAATATGAAATTTTATGTCAGATACCATGTACCTACCATATGGTCAAATGATCAGCAACAAAACCTGTTCCTCTACCAGGATGTTCTGCTACTGAGGCTGTCGAGACACCCAGCAGGATTAAAAGAAGACCTGTCAAGGGGCAGATGAAACTTCTTGTAGAGTCAACGACCACCTAGCAAAATGGGTTAGACTTGTCTCCCTAGCTATGTATGCAGCCAGTGCAATAATGACATGACCTCTCTGGGTAGAGGCCTTCTTAAACTGAAGACAAAGGCTAGGGTGGAGAACTCCTTTGATGGAAATAGAGGCCACATGATCATGAACAAGGTAAACCTTCAAATTGGAGGACATTGGCTGTGATTTGGCCTAGAGAGGGATGGGTTCTGCAAAGTATACTTGTCCAATATATGGTGCGCATGAATGAATAGCACTCTGCCTTTCATACCAGATATGTGAAAGAAATTGGTCAGGTTATATATAGGGTGTCCATAAAGCCATTACAATTTAAAAAATGTATTACAAATGCAGCTGATGAGATATCTTAATCAGATTTGTTCTATGTACTCAATAGTTATCAAAGTTTTTAATTGCATTACATTTGTAGATTTCAGATATCCTGTTGGTGAAAGAAGTACTGTTAAATGAACCCCTAATAAATAGCTACCCCGCAAGAAAAGTCAGAATGTGTGTCATGGTTTATTTAAACAAAATCAGATAAGCAGGGAAGCTACAGAACTAAGTATGGAAGAGATCCACCATCAGATTCATCGATTTGTGTATGGCACAAGAAATTTAAGAAGACAGGGACACTGTTGCATCCTGGGTTAAACTTCATCTGCGTTCTGGGTGGGGCATTGAGCTGTGTCCAGCAGTGGGGCCTTTGGTCGGGGGGTTTTGGGGAGTGTGGAGCCACCTCTTGGTTGCTGGCGTTCCTGGGTCCGGCCTGACCCAGGGTGGTGGCACCTGTTGGGATCCCAGCTGTGGGCAAATAGTTAACTATTACCAGCAATGCTTTTTTGAAAAGAATTGTTGCCGGTGTTGCAATTTTGAGGGAAATGTATTGCCAGAAACAGATTTTTGACAAAACAAAATATTACCAGCAATAGGGTTTTTTTTGTCAGCATTGAATGGCCCATTGAGGTTTTTGCCGTAAAACAAAATGAACCAAACCAAACCGGGACACTGTTGTATAAAGGGAGGAGGGGATGACCAAGAACATTTGAGGAAAACATTGATTGTGTAGGACAAATTTTTCAGTGTTCTACAAAGTCCATCTCTACTGCAGCCAGACAGTTACAGCTGCCACATTCAACATTACAAAAAGTCCTAACCAAGAACTTGTGATTGTCTGCTTACAAAGTGCAACTTTTACAGACACTCAAGCCAAAAGATAAACCAAGATGAAAAGAGTTTGCAGTTAACATGCTGGAACAAATTTCTGAGGATGAAACGTTCCTCATCCGAGTTTCATTTACTGATGAGACAACCTCTCATGTTTCAGGGAAACTGAACACACATAATGTGAGAATTTGGAGATCAGAATACCCCCACCCCATATGACTTGAGAACTTTGCTGAGATTGTACAAAGATGAATGCATAGTGTGAGATCAGGTGTATCATTCAACCATTTTTTTCTTCAACAAGAAATCAATTACTGCAAATGTTTACCTTTTAACTGAATAGGTGGCACAACAACTAAATGACCTTCAACAAACCATCATTTTCCAGCAAGATGGTACCCCCCTTCCCACCACCACTACACTGGGGTCTGTATGTTCATGGGTACCTAAATCAAACATTTCCAGACTAGTGGATTGGAAAGGATGGCCCAATTCCCTAGCCAACTCATTCACCAGATATCACCTCCCCTGGACTTTTTTCTATGGGGTTATGTTAAAGATATTGTGTATAGAACAAAGATATGAGACATCACTGATTTAAAGCAAAAGATCACTGATAGCATTGCAACTATTGATGAGGCTGTGCTACGGCTAATATTGCAAGAAATTAAGTACCATCTTGATGTGCTTCATGAAACTATTGGCACCCATATAGAGGTGTATTAAATTAGTTAAAAAATCTTCAGTATCTACTATGCATTTTTAACAATTTGCTTTTGTAATAAATTTCTTAAATTGTAAAGCGACTTTATGGACACCCTGTATGAGACCTGGGGGTGGTCTTACTCACTTGCAAGTCAACTTCCACCATATTTCAATAGTTCTGACCATTTTTATGATTTCCAGAGAGAATTTGAACATAAATTATTCAATGCATTCTGAACTCTTTCAGCTTCCATAAATAACCACCAACAAAGAAATTTTTCTTGGTTTTGGACCAAACATGGATATATATATATCAGGATCACCTGCATGCAAATATTAAAGAAAGTTGCTGATCCTCTCAAAGATAGCCATATCTACTACTGTGGTTTTGTCACATGCATTAAAGCAGGCCACAGAAACATGTGGCAATTAATCTCCATTCAGGTATAAGATAAGAACAAATGGAGTATAATTCCACTATCCATAACATTAATTTTAAAAATGGGCTCAATACAGAGTAGAGCTCTTTATTATTTATTATAGGAAATTAAAACAAAAACATGTTTTGTTTTAATCTCCTATAATATATATATATATATATATATATATATATATATATATATATATATAAAAACCAATGATAAGTATATAAACATGAAAAAATAAAAATATAAGCAGTAAATTGCTGATAGTCCCTGAAGAGTGGATGGACAGATCCACCTACAAAACACTGAAGTCAGGATGCTGAAGTTAACATCAATCAGCTAAGTAACAAACTTTTACATATATTAATCTTCTACACCGAGATATGACAAATTAAAAACATATTGCAGTTGCTATAAACAATATAAAGCAAATCTACCGTCATCAGTCATTTAACAACAAATTACAAGATAGTAGCTTTAAAACTTGTATCTTTGTATTAATGCCACAGCTTACAGGTTAGTGAACAAAGTTTATTTACAGCAGTTGTCCTGTTGCTAATGGGACCTATGAGTATAATCGTATCACTATTCTATTTGTTTATTAGTATCAAGTTCATTTATCACCAGTTGTTCTACAATTTTGTCCCATATAAAACTAATAAATGTCTACATGAAGACACAAGTAAAATTTCTAAAAACTACAGGTGCCTAATTCAAGATTGTTTTTTCTTAATAAAAGTTTTGAGAGGCCCTCAAGGAAGAGGGATATTGTCAATGATGAATAAGGTATGAATGAGAGAGGAGGTAGTAGTAAGTGAAGATTGTGAGGATAAGGAACATAGATAATGATAGACTATTGACTTAAAGAAGTTGAGGTTTCAGGGAAGCATCCAAATAGGAGTTTGTTCCACAAAGAGACTGTTTTCTGGGAAGTAGCTGTCCAAGTTTAAAGAACTTGAAATTAAAACATTTCTCTAAGTCAAACCCTCAATAGCTATATATTGATTCTAAGATAACCATATTGTTCTCCCATATTAATTTAATTAGTTATTTAATATCTCTTTGTGCCATATCCTTTTTTAAAACAAGGGCGATTATGGCTCTCCACAGATTCTGGTTTATTGTTGCTTTCAGTGTTACTCTTTGTCATACTTCCTTTATGTAAACTTCTCAACTCAGTTACTTGCAGCTTTCTTATTTTTTTTTTCTTTTACTGGCTTCAATGTGCCTTCTGAGTGTTAATTTTTCCAAACCTTCTTTCCTTATTATACATTCTAAAACTTACAAAAGTTTTTTTCTAATTGCTACAGACAGTTCCTTTGTAGTTCCTATTCTCCTTAAAACTTCCTCATTTGTCACAAGCAGTGTTGATAAGGCACTTGATATATGTGGTGAAATGGCTAAAAATTGTATTCATTAAATGGATTGATCTAATTTTCCCTGATCATATTATCAATGGATCAAGCTTTGAAAGATATTGTTTGAAAAAATATTTTCTAAATTTGATATCAAGAAATTAACAAGTGCATAAAACTGCAGATGTCAGGAGATGCCAAAACAGAGAAACAAATACAATCAGATCTTGAGATCTCAGATTCTTTGGGCAAAGACCCAAGTCATAAGAACAAAAATCTCCTTCTTCTTCTCAGATGCAATCTGGTTTAATACACTTAAAAACTGGCATGGTCAGCCACCAATATACTTTAGCATTAACAGCTCATCTCATCGATTATTGCAGCTGCTGAAACTGGAGTTGATGCCCTGAACTTCACCCATAGTGATCAGAGTTGATAATGAGTTTAGTTGGAGGTTTGAGGTTTTCATTTCCAGGTTCTTAATAGAAGACTGCTTGTAGTCGTATTATATATATATATATATATATATATATATATATATATATATATATATATATATACCGGGTGTAACAACAAAATTGTCCAAATCATATAACACCATAATTATCCATCCCACAAAATGTTTAATACCTAAAAAACCACTAAACTAATTGAGTTTCTTTTTTCAAAGTATTCAAAGGCGTTTAACCATCTTGACACAATTTGTCATAAAAATCACTGAAAAACACTTTATTCAGCTAGAAAGAGAACAGGTTAAAATCATTTTGTGTCAGCCCCACTGTCTTCCCAAATGAGCAATGTTGAGAGGAAAATGATCATTCAGACCTTCAGTAATGGTACCAACATTCATTCTCTGGCTTCCATCTTCAAAGTCCATTCAAGAACCATCAAGAGAATGGTGAATAAGTTTAAAAAAGAGTGAACAGTAGAGAGGAAGACTAGATCAGGTCACAACAGGAAGAGGGAATAATCATTAAATCTTAGAGCTAAAGAGATCAATTAGAAAAGATCCAACTCAATCCATAAGATGCTTGGCATATGAGAGAGGACTTTCAGCTATGACAGTCCAAAGAGTAGTGAAAAAAGATTTGAAAATGAAATCATAGGTGAAACCTATGAGGCACCTTGTTATTCCAAGACAGAAGGTTAGAGGGCAAAGATCATGTTGAATAAGTTTGAAAAAAAATTTTGGATAATTCCAGTAAAATATCTTTAATCATTTTTAAGATACAATGGTTCAAATCTTAATCTAACAAATGGGCAATTTTGTTTTTACACCATTTAGACAATTTTGCTGTTATACCCGATACATATTTTTAATGAACATATAAAGATACTTATGCTTTATAGCCATATCACATTGAAAAACTAGTTCTTGTATAATCATCAAAGTTAAGCAACATCGAACTTGGTCAGTACCTAGATGGTGAACAATCTCAGTTCGGCGCATAATATTCCTTTACATGCAAATACCATTGGGAAAACTATAAAGCCACTTAATATCTCCACAGCGGTGGACTAATTAGTAATAATTGTATCACTAAAACATCGTTACCTAAAAAAAAAAAATTCTTACAATCTAAAAATATGTTCTGGCTTTAAATAACCTGCAATAAGCTGTAGAAAATGAATGAATGAACCAATCAAAAAATTATATATTTTTTATCATAGTAAGATTCACCCTGTCCAAGGCCTTTGGGGGGGGGGCACTGGAGGTAGAAGTTTACATTAAGAAGCAGTTTATGCAGAGAGGAGAGGAAGATAACAGTTAATCCTTGAATTGAACAGATATATATATATATATATATATATATGTGTGTGTGTATGTTTTAAAATTAGGATATATAATCCTGGCAAAGAATAAAATGTGTGTGTATATATATATATATATATATATAAAAGGTTAATGGTGAGAGTTGAATCAGACCAGGAAACAATAGTATTAAAAAGTGCTCAACAAACATGTAATAAAACAAAAGTAAAAATAACATGTGGAACTTTTAACTTTAAAAATCAGGAGGAAGTCAGTTGAATCGTCTACCTTGGTTTCAACCGTACGTTATCCTCAGGTGATTTTTATCAAATGATCTTTTAATGCTTTTCTATTTTTTTTAAAGAAAAAATAGAGAATGCGACATTATTATTTTGAAAAATAAATAAACAATTGCACAATGTTAGAAGAAGAAGAAGAAGAAGAAGAAGAAGAAGAAGAAGAAGAAGAAGAAGAAGAAGAAGAAAAAATAAAAAAAAAAAAAAAAATGGGGGGTAAATTACTTTTTTTTTTTATTTAACTCCCCCTTACAATACATTTAAAAAAAATTTTTTTATATACTTGAGAAGTATCTTAAAGGGCCATCTATTGTGATAAAGACACTTCATACAAAGGCATTTGGCAAGATTCAATGTGGAAACTACTTGAACTATTAGAAATGCTTGATTTCCATGGGGGAAGTTATTTGAGCAAACCATAACATTTTTTCCTGGGAAATGCAGACCAAAAAAAGCAGATTAAATATATAGAAAAAGAAGTAAGATAAGGATTCAATTTCACCTCTACAGTGAGACATTCTGAAAAGAACTGGAAGACTTACATGGATTTATTATAGGCAGAGATAATCTTAAGAACATAAAATAGACGTGTTGATGGCAGATTCAGATTAAAAACTGAAAACACTATTAGACAAGGTAATAGAGGAAAGCAAGAAGAAAAAAACTAACTATTAACTGTAAGAATGCATGATTTTCAGCAAAAGGGACAACCCAAGGTATTAGCTCTGTATTGAGGACATCAAGCAGTTGCAGAAATTTAACTCTGCATATTTGTAGTAATGGACAAAGGCAAATGTGGTACAGAGATCTGAAGGCGAATGAGAATAGTGAAAGATATCTTTCAGAAACTAAGTAAATAATTAAGAGATAAAAAATGTCATTAGAAATAAAGAAAAGAGTTCTGAACTGCTATATTTTATCAAATCTCCAATATAGCAGTGAATACTAGATAATCTCCTCAAAGATGAAGAAACCTGAAATGAGAGAAATGCTAACCCCTAATCCTGAACAGAATGTGTGGTTAATGAGGTATTTTTAAGAAAACTGCTGCTAACAAACAGAAAGAGGCAGCTGAAATTTGTGAGATACATAATAAAGAAGAACAGCTTGGAGAATTTAACACTCACAGTACATAATGAAGGCAAGAGACATATGTGGTAATAGCTAATAATTAATTTGAGGTGATAAGTTTTTGTTTTGTATTTATTTACACATACACACATACATATATATATATATATATAAGCAAATATATGGATATAGATCCGACAGTATGAAGAAAAATATACGGAAAAAACAAACAAAAATCCTAATATGCAATTATGCTGTTTTAATGTTAATATAATGTCAACGTCGGACGTTTCGGTCTAGTAGACCATCTTCAGGATATATTCATAAAAAATAATTAACATTCGACTATATTTAATTCAACATGAAAAGACGATGGACATAAGAGTAAGACTAATCAAAACAGACAACTGAAATTTTTCAAGATCAGCGTTCCGTTTCAATATGATCATGTCGGCATCATGTCTGTTTTGTCTGTGTTTTGTCTGTGTTTGTCTGTTTTGATTAGTCTTACTCTTATGTCCATCGTCTTTTCATGTTGAATTAAATATAGTCTAATGTTAATTATTTTTTATGAATATGTCCTGAAGATGGTCTACTAGAGCGAAACATCCGACGTTGACATTATATTAACATTAAAACAGCATAATTGCATATTAGGATTTTTGTTTGTTTTTATCGTATATTTTTCTTCATATATATATATATATATTTCTTACTAAATGAATATTAAACCAATATAGGGTAATGACAAAATTGAGTAGCATTAGTTAAAATCTAATTACTATAATGTTATAGTTATATTTAAAAAAAAATCAAACATTTAAATTAGGTACCTCCACAAGATGGCTAAAAAAAGAGTATAGCATGATGAAAAAGACACCAAACTTGATGAAAACAAAATTTCATCGTCTAAATGTTTATGTTATTATTAAGAGTAAAGATCAAAGTATTTTGGGGGTGTTTTTTTACAGTTTTTAATCATTCCTAGCACATCGGAAATTTTTGTTAAAAATCGTGTTTTTTTTGAGTCAGCAAAACTGACCATTTTTTTTCCATTTTATAAAAAGACTGGAAATCTCACTTTGAAATTCTTTTAAATATCAATATCAAAACTTATTTTAAGAAAATCAGAAATTATAATGTTTTTTTAATATTTAAAATATTTTGAACCAAGCTTAACCTATCTTCTGTGCCGAAAAGATGTAATTTGAAAAAATAACAAAGCAGGTCATAATCTTTCGCATCACTTGACATGTGATGAATGACATATTGACGGATTCCGTGAGGATAATTTGTTCTATGAAAGGAGAAAAGTGAAATAATTTACATTTAAGTGAACAAATTATTTACCTTGTTATTATTAAGGAAAACTTTCAGTGCTCTAATTTTTGTTTTTTTGTACTTAGCTTTCACCTTTACGTTTAGGATGCTTTATGGAAAATATATTATAAAGAAATTAGAATAAGACTGTTAAGAGTGAGATTAAATTTCATATTTCATAAGAAAGGTATCTAATTAATTTATAGGTACCTTTCTTATGAAGTGTTATCAGAAGTGTACATAAAATACTATAATTTTATGTACATTTATTACATCTTACTGTGTTATTTGTATTTCTATTCATTTTATTATTAATTTTGATATTTCATTTATGGAAAAATGTCATAACTGAGATTAATATAAAAATAAGATCATATAAATTTCATAAGATGATACTGATACTTGTAGGTACGCTTCTCGGTTGAAATTGAAAAATCAAATTATACTTCTCCACACGTGTTTCACAAAAGTAAAGGCCTTAACAGCGGAGAACAATGCTCAACTCAAATAACACAAGTTAATTGTATCCTGGTTGGTCTTCTGTACTTTATAATTACAGCCCGATTATAAACACAAAATTACATTTCTTAATTACTGCGGATCTTCTGATTAGCCAAAATGATACAATTTACAACGCGCTAATAAAAAGATCTACCTCATAAGGAGAATTAGGAAACCTGATGTGGCTTTTAACTAATTTTATAATATTTTAACAACTTAAATGTAATAATCTATTATAATTAAGAAATAACAAATAATTGTATAAAAATTCATTTTTCATCAAAAAAATTTTTTGATTTCAGAAAATATTGTCCATATTCATAACTAAAAGAAGATAAAAGCATTTGAAATTAAATATCTTTGTTTTATTGAGTTTTGTATGTTACAATTCAGAGCTGATTTTCAGGTAGCAGGGTCCAATTAAAAACAAAAAAAAACATGATTTGCATTCCTCAAAGCCTTGTGCTATTAACTATTGTAATCACTAAACTCGATGAGATTGAATTTCTAGTGTTTTCATAAAATTAATTATGAAGGGGGGTAATAAATATAAAAAAATATTTCTGCCATGACTTTAATAAAAAAAAAACAATATATTTATAATAATTTCGATCATCTGTGAATAGTTCCTGAAAGTTTCATTAACATCCAACAATTATTTTTATTTTTGCAAGATTTTCCAAATTAATGTGTGTCATACCAAAAAAATGTGCTAAAAATTGTCTATGTTATTTTACTAGTTCCGGTGATACAAAGAGAAAGAAGGTTTTTTTAATCAAAATTTAGAATGTTCTAAAAAGAAGGAAAAATTTTTTAAAATAATTAAAAAAAACTTTGGTCTTTCCTCTTAATAATAACATCAGCATTTAGATGATAAAGTTTTGTTTTCAGCAAGGTTGGCATCTTTTTCATCAAGCTATGCTCTTTTTTTAGCGATTTCATGGAGGGTACCTAATTTAAATACTTAACATAAAAGACATTTCATTTCCCTGAAATAGATTTTGTTTTTTGAAATAAAATTGTTTTTGCATACGACATTGCATTAATTGGCAAAACATGCAACCTGAATTTTTCAAAATTGTCTTTTATATTTTTCATTCTGTCATGTGTCATCCAATTTTACTTTCAATGGAATGATTTAATTTTTTGTTTGGTTTTAATCAAAGAATTATATTTTCTTATAATCTTTTTTGTTGCATTTTTCTTTCCGAGTCAAAGTCACTCAGTAGGGTTGAGCCATTTACATATTTATCAGTTTAAATTTTCTGTTTCAGGTTTTCATGAGAATGAAAGTTTTCCACAAAAATTTTAATATTATTCATTAATTTAAACAAAACTTGTTTATCTCATTATTGAATGAGTGTCTTCCACACTAAAATCATTTTATAAAATTTTCCTTCAGCCAAACAAAGAAAGAATCTTTAAATTAAAAAAAAATTAATTAAAAATCCATAATAATTATTTTTGTGAACTCAAATTCCAACCAATTAACATGTCTACCACTAGATCTTGTTAAAGCATGAATGTTATTTCATAGACATTTGTATCAATTTCCTTTGTTAGCAGAGATAATAAAAAATAACTTGGAAATTCAATGGAAATCATTTTATCAGAAAATCCGTCTCAATGTTTTTCTTGAAATCAAACAAGACATTAATTATGAGTTGTACTAAAATGGCTGGGGAAAAAAAAGGAAGCTCAACATCTTTTTCAAATGAACATTTTCACTTTCTCCCTTAACAGCAACTTAAAAAATAATTATAAATGTAAAATGACAAAAAATTATCAGAATCATATTTTTCCAGCAATCATTTTATCACTGATACCCATAATCACTCAAAAACCCGACTCAAAATGAGGCCATATTAGATAAGGAAGAATCATTAAAATGATTAAACAGTCATTTTTAAAGGAGATTTTTTTCTTTCCAAAAATGCAAATTCATCATCTTCTTTATCAAATTAACCTCATTGTCCAGAGTTTTAAAATTACAGAACTGTACACCTGAGTCGATCATGCTTTGCGAGACGAAACAAGAAATTAAGTCCCATTAGTGATTGAATAACCAGCTGCATATGGATAGAAAATGAATTCAGTAAATACACAAAAAATAAAAAGACAAAATTTATTAAAAGCTTCAAAGGACAGGAAATTGTGGAGAGCCATCATAGCTAACATCCGAAAGGAACACGGCACATGGAAAAAATGATATGAGGAGATCTGAAAAAGCGTGACTGATATAGAGATTATGATTTAATTTTAAATATTCTGACTGAATTTTTAAAATATATATTGAAAAGGCTGGGTTAGCTATTAAGCAAAATAATCATGTTGAGCAGAAATGAAAAAAAATAAAAAAATAAAAAGCTTGATGGGTTTTTCCTTTGGAAGCGTTTACATCCTTTTTTTTTTTTTTTTATTATTTCACCCCAATCCAAAACAATAAAGTGATTAACATAGAAGCAATGAGAGTGAAAAGACAATAAAGTGAAGGAAATTGAAAAAAGCTTACTGATGGGAAAGCACAATAGTAAGAAGAGGATTTAAGGAGTTAAATGACAATGACTGAAGTTGCATTGACATTTTTTAAAGTTCATAATTGACAAAAGAAGTCAGACAAGAGTTCCACACAGGAGAAAAAACTAACAGCATAGAACTTACAATTACTTCTATACATTTACCAATTCCAAAGGTAAAATGATATCACCAAGCTGTCAATTTAGAACTATTCTTAAATTCATGAAGTTCAAATAATAAAAAAGGAAATCTCATCAGAAAAATTGTCATGAAAGTATTTATAGAAAAGACACAAGGAAGCTACATTGCAGAAATGGGGAAATGACAGAAGGCAAAAATGCCTTATAGTCATCATCTGGTCACATTGCTTTCATGGATTCCCATGACTCTCTGTTGCCATCCAATTCTATTGCCCATTAATTGTTCTCATTAGATTTCCTTTTCGTAACCTGAACTTCATGAATTTAAATATAGTTAAAGAAGAGCTAGCAGAGACCTGGCTTGACAAAAGAAATTTGTGGCTGTCACTCACATCAGACTTGATGGGATTAAAATCTTATAATTTCATTTATTTCTGTGTACTGGCACATGTCTCCTTTAGTCATGTGCATTTTAAGGTTGTATGTAATACAGGAGGAAAGTCACTTCATCTTATAATAAGCAAGGTGCCGAGGACTAGAATCAGATCTCTTGACTCTTGAAGGTCTGTAGTGAAGAGAGTGAGTTTGGCATTTTCAGTCACAAAGAATCCTTTCTCAGGCAGGAAAGTTTTCCATTGCATTCTGTGAGAACTTTTATTATGTTGGTTTTATTTATTTTATTTTAAACAAGGTTCTTATGTTATTTGCTTTATTTTGTTTTTTTATGATTATTATTATTATTTTATATTTCTATTTTTATTTATTAATAATAATAATGTTCTACAACTTCACAACCAATTTCATCTTTAGCTCTTCAGCAATGCTCTGTGAATTGAACCCTAATCTCTTTGATGATGACTGATATTGCACAAAGGTTCCCAACTACAACTCTTCATCATCAATGAAACTGTCACCTTGGCACATAGTGACATGATAACAGCTCACATCCTACGCATTGGCAAGGTCAGATTAATGACTTCACCCGACCCCTACTTTGGTCAGCACCATTAAAGACAAATGGATCCACACTACATCTATGAAGGAATAATAAATATCCTGCCACAAAAATCATAGATGCAGATTAAACTGATGATTTACTGCTACTCTTTGATCTAATAAGCAGAACTGTCCCCTATAGTCTTGAACATTGAGCCAAAGGTATCAGTGTCCATGTTAACTTGGATGAAACAGAATACATAAGCTTAAATCAAAAAGTCTTGTAGTAACTATATTATATTTGCAAAAACATTCAGAGGCTAGTATAAAACTGTAAAAATTTGTGTAAAATATTTTGTTAACTATTTTTATAGGGATTTTAAACCATATATTTTTATAGGGATCTTCATCCTTTTATGTTTTAAAAACAGTTGAGCGTATGGAAAATGGCTATACAGGTAATTGAAATATAAATGAAAATAATTTAGTTTATGGGCATTGAGAGAATTAACGATTAAGATTTTGAATAAGTTATTTTTTCAACATAAAGAGGAAGATACTTTAATTGTATGAACATACTGTCAAAAAAAGTGGTTATAAGGTGTGTCATAGGCATTACTTCCTTAATTGGAACTCTTCATTTAATTATTACCTCCCTTAATACTCTGTTATATGTTTGTAACCAACTTTGCCTTGGTCTTTTCTTATTTAGCATTAGCCCTGTTGTGGGCTACTTTGTTTATTAAAGCCTTCGTTAAGGTATTTTATGGTCCTGTGGTTCTTATAACAGGGTGGAAAATACTGCAGAAAAGGGTGGAAAAAAATTCATCATTCACAAGGCCACATAAATGCTTCTGAATTCTACCAAGGTTACAAAGTGAGGATTAGGTAGGTGCAGCCCAGATGTGGTAGTGATATGCTATTTTCATTTTGATCTGTCCCTTGTAAAGTTAGAATATGGCAGAGGAAGTCACCTACTTTAAGTGACATGCAGCATAAATTATTAGAATCAAATTCTGTAGATTTTTAGTGCTTCATAATAAATCAGTCATTTTGTTGATGCATAAGGAAAAGGTTTTCTCTCAAATTCTTCTGAAAACCACTCTTACCAACTTTTCATTTTACTTTCTTGATGATGACAAATGATGTCTCAAGAAAAAGAGAGAGAAACTTGTATGAATTCACATGGGAACAATTAACTATTAAGTAATGATTATTCTGTCAAAATCTCAGCCATGATAGTCAATCTCCTTCAAATAGACAAAAAAGTATTGAACTTGAAAGTTTCTTTCTCTCTGAATATCTGGGATGAGGAGTTATCATTATTTACATTCAGACTAATATCCCCATCTTTGTTATTCTCTTTGAATATCTGGGATGAGGAGTTATCATTATTTACATTCAGACTAATATCCTCATCTTTGTTGTTATTCTCTTTGAATATCTGGGATGAGGAGTTATCATTATTTACATTCAGACTAATATCCTCATCTTTCTTGTTATTCTCTTTGAATATCTGGGATGAGGAGTTATCATTATTTACATTCAGACTAATATCCTCATCTTAGTTGTTATTCTCTCTGAATTTCTGGGATGAGGAATTATCATTATTTACATTCAGACTAATATCCCCATCTTTGTTATTCTCTTTGAATATCTGGGATGAGGAGTTATCATTATTTACGTTCAGACTAATATCCTCATCTTTGTTGTTATTCTCTTTGAATATCTGGGATGAGGAGTTATCATTATTTACATTCAGACTAATATCCTCATCTTTGTTGTTATTCTCTTTGAATATCTGGGATGAGGAGTTATCATTATTTACATTCAGACTAATATCCTCATCTTTGTTGTTATTCTCTTTGAATATCTGGGATGAGGAGTTATCATTATTTACATTCAGACTAATATCCTCATCTTAGTTGTTATTCTCTCTGAATTTCTGGGATGAGGAATTATCATTATTTACATTCAGACTAATATCCTCATCTTAGTTGTTATTCTCTCTGAATTTCTGGGATGAGGAGTTATCATTATTTACATTCAGACTAATATCCTCATCTTTGTTGTTATTCTCTTTGAATTTCTGGGATGAGGAATTATCATTATTTACATTCAGACTAATATCCTCATCTTAGTTGTTATTCTCTTTGAATATCTGGGATGAGGAGTTATCATTATTTACATTCAGACTAATATCCTCATCTTTGTTGTTATTCTCTTTGAATATCTGGGATGAGGAGTTATCATTATTTACATTCAGACTAATATCCTCATCTTTGTTGTTATTCTCTTTGAATATCTGGGATGAGGAGTTATCATTATTTACATTCAGACTAATATCCTCATCTTTGTTGTTATTCTCTTTGAATATCTGGGATGAGGAGTTATCATTATTTACATTCAGACTAATATCCTCATCTTAGTTGTTATTCTCTCTGAATTTCTGGGATGAGGAGTTATCATTATTTACATTCAGACTAATATCCTCATCTTTGTTGTTATTCTCTTTGAATATCTGGGATGAGGAGTTATCATTATTTACATTCAGACTAATATCCTCATCTTTGTTGTTATTCTCTTTGAATTTCTGAGATGATGAGTTATCATTATTTACATTCAGACTAATATCCTCATCTTTGTTGTTATTCTCACTGAATTTCTGGGATGACAAGTTATCATTATTTTGATTCAGACTACTGTCTCTGTTAGTAGGCCTAGAATAGAAATAAATACAATATGGGATCTGCTAATAAACAAAAAATTAAAGACACATGACATTCTGGTTAGCAAGCTAGTCTTACATATTAATACAAAGTAGCAAGTCCAATCCTCATTGGGTACTGCCATGCTGCAATATACCAAAACTATGTACACTTAGTAAATATTCTTCTAGGAAGGAAGACTCAAGAGTAACCTTTCCAAGACAGAGATTTGAATGAAAACTCTGATAGTACATAGTTTTTAATCATTTTGCCCCAAGCAAGGCAACAAAACCACTAAGATGCAAGGGGTTAATGAGTGTGATAAACAATAAAAAGAACAGAATTCAGAAAACAATAGAAAATTTTTGAAGATCAAAATTGACTGGAAAGCAATAAGAGAGCAAAAAATAATAGAAAGTAAGCAAACAATTATATGCAAAGGCAAAGCGTTGGTAATAAGGCAAAAAGTTCATAAACTAAGCATTGGTGTTAACACACAAGAGCAAATTCG
>CAHIKZ030000757.1:1507500-1602500 GCA_903632075.3 Acanthosepion pharaonis | reverse complement strand
AGGAAACCAACTATTTCCCCCCATATCTTTAGTGATAGATCATATGGATGCAATCTACTTCAGGTTTGGTTTGTTTGATTGACTGATGAATTTTCAATGACTTTGCAGGTTATTAAATCCAGAAAATGTTTTTAGATTGTAAGAATATTTGGGGGCAGATAATAATTTTTTTTAATCATTTCACCCCAAGCAAGGTAATAAAGTCACTTGGATGCAAGGGGTTACTGAGTGTTAGAGAATACAAGAAAAACTACCATTAAGGAGAGAGGACAATAAAAGAACAAGAATTAAGAAGACAGAAGATAAAGATTGAAATTATATTTAAATCTTTGAAGATCAATGTTGATTGGGAAGCAAGAATGTTTTAGTGATACAAATCTTACTAATTAACCCATAGCTGGGGAGAAAAGATCTGGATTCATACATTTCCCAAAGGTATTTGCTCATAAGTGAATATAACAAACTCCAACAGGAATTAGATCTTGGGTGTCTGATTAACAATTCCAAACGAATATCCATTACACCACCTGCACATGCAAGTTCATAGTAACTGGTGTTCCCAAGTGGTCACCCATCTATGTACTGTCCAGGCTTGATGTTACTGTTGAGATGTTGAGTGTTCCCGTGTGCATGTATTGAAATAAGGACAAACACATACATAGGGAAAAATACTGGTATATCTGAAGAGGTATTTACAACAGAGACATTAGTAGTCAAACGAACGCAGGTTAGATAGTAACAGTCAGAAAGAGTATAAAGTCCAACAGTATCTTCCAGTAGAGAGACGGAAGTGTGATGGTCACCTGATCTTCTCAGAACTCTATAGAACTGTCCTATTAGTAGTAGAGAGATCAGTCCATTCTGATGAGAAGGTGGGTGCACCCCAACAGTTACTTAACTTCATGACCATATGGGAACTAGGGATTCAACATGATGTGGCTGTAAGCCTTGAGGTCTAGGTTGAGTTAAAGTCCCAAGAGGCACTCAAGGCATATGGGGGTGTGTAATTAAGCTTGGTCTTATCCTGATTGTTGGCCATGTTTGCCGTAGTCTCTGAATATGGAATCCAGTGAAGTCCGTATTCTCTTCAATATCAGAGGTTGGCAGTGTAGATTCGGAGAAAGTAGCGGCTGTTAATTCTTTGTCTTTGATATCAGGTTGACAGTAGAGATATTTTGGGAGAAAAAACAAAATGGCTGTCTTTATACACGTCGAATTTTGAGCTTTCTGATTGGTTAACCCTTCTATTGGTGGACTATAAAATGAGTCAGCTCATTTTGGCTAGCTCACTAGTACGTACAGGGTACCCAAAAATTCCAACACTGATTTCTCATGATTTAATTTGTCAGGTGAACTTTGGTGGAAGGAATGGTTTCTCTGATGGAAAAAAGGAATATAGGTTAAAACTAATTGAAATCCAGCCAAAAGCACTCAGTTGTAACTACTTGTTCCATGTTTTCATGTTAGTAAAAACCAAATTTTTTTTAATGTAAGTTTGTAGAAAAGAAAAAAAAAGCTGTCAAAACTTGTTGAAATCAATTGTTTTAGATTGAAAACAAATCAATTTTCTATAATTTTAGGTGTTTTCAAAAATTTTCAAACACAAAATTACTTTTTAATAAAACGTTTTTTAAGCTGCCAAAATTTGGATTCCTAGATCTGCTGACATTAATTTCCCAGTTTAAATAATAACAGGAATGTCCACTCAAACACTTAAAATAATGTTTATATTGTTAAGAAATAATTATCATCTGCAATGTCATGACCAGGTGTTAGCCAAGGGTGATTACAAAACTGAACACCTGACCAGTCCCCTCTACATATCAGGTTTGAAAGCCAGAAAGGTATTCCCCCATGTATAGTGTTGTTTGGCATAGTAGACCTGGAAGGCGGCATTCCTTCCCAGGTCAAACTACAGCCAATGTCCTCCTACTTGAAACCGCACATTGATCATGAACCTGTTGCCATAGATTTCATGAACAAAACACTTCAGCCTTGCCATTGACTTCATTCTAGGGGTTCTAGGAACATTCACCATAAACATTTTTGCCATAGGAAAACTGAATCAGGAATTTTCCCTGTAGAAAACTACATATAGGATTTTTGCTTTAAGACAATTTCACTGCATTTTTTTTAATATGTGAAGTACCTTGCTATCAAGTATACCTGGCTCACGCTATTGTTACTTCAATTTAAACATTTTAATAAGCAAAGTTATACTAAGATGCACTCAAATTTGTGTAAACTAATTGTGTATTTGAAAAAGAAAGAGACATCAGCAAAAAAAAGAAAAAGTGTGATTTAGATTGAGGAGATGCAGTACAAAGAAAAATATATATTGATATTAATGCAAGACTTCAGCAGAAAATGCTTCATTACAGTCCAATGCAAAAAACGCATTGTTTATGAAGGATTGCTTAGAATTTGCACAAATTTTAAATTATTTCTTTGTTAATTTGATATATTTTTAGTCTTTTATTTTTAAATGAATATTTACTTTTTAATTTCTTTTCTGATGTTTGACCCTGTAAAAAAGATATCCATATATACTTGATAACAACGTACTTTGCATATTAAATTGAACATAACTCCAAAAGGGATGTTCAAGAGAAGGGTATTAAAAAAAATATGTAATGAAATTGTCTTATGGCAAAAATCATAGGTGGCAAAGTTTCCTATGGCGAAAAATTCCTGAGGCAAGTTTTCCTATGGCAAAAATGTTTACGCATTCTAGGAAATCCTTGATACAGTCATCATTGCACTGACCATATACAAAGCAATGTGATCCAGTTTACTCCATTGAGCTAGATGTCTCTTGAACCTTCAAGAAGGTTTATTTATCGTTTTACAGTTGTTTTTCAATTCTGTTGGATGTTGGGCCACCCATTCCCTTCAGAAAAACCCAAAGGCAGCGCTAGTTTAGTCACCAGTGACCTGATTGTGTGGCATTTTATATGGTACCAACAGTACTCAGTGAGGGAACTTGGAGAGGGGAATTAACAGGAGATAACTGATAACTGACATCCATTAAAACATGGCACATGGAACTAGAACAGTCTACCCCAGTGAGCAAAATAAAGTGTTCAGTTCAACATTCCAACCACCTGAAGAAGGCCATAGCATACAACAACCGAAACATTGTAATAAATATGGCAACAAAGATGAGGACAATTGTCTGAATAATGTAAATAATGTACATAATACCTCATCTCAGAAATATAAACAGATACTGAAGGGCCGAAACGTAATAAATATGGCGACAAAGATGAGGACAATAGTCCAAATAATGTAAATAGTGTACACAATACCTCATCTCAGAAATATAGACAGATACTGAAGGGCTGAAACATTGTAATAAATATGGCAACAAAGGTGAGAACACTAGTCTGAATAATGTAAATAGTGTACATAATACCTCATCTCAGAAATAGAGACAGATACTGAAGGGCTGAAACGTTGTAATAAATATGGCGACAAAGATGAGGACAATAGTCTGAATAATGTAAATAGTGTACATAATACCTCATCTCAGAAATAGAGACAGATACTGATGAAATAAAAAATAATGTTGTAATTTTAAAAAAGTCCATTTAAAATTTACAAAATTCCAAATATAATGGATGGCTCAAGGTAATGACATGTTTGCGCCATTTTCCATTCATTGAATTGGTTGATATCATTAATGAGATGTTTGATGACGAAAACTTTGTGATGTGAAATTAGAAGTCACTGATCCTTGTGTTAGCATAGTCACAAGTCATCATGACTGAGGGTTTGAGCATACTGGCCTTATTCAAACTTGAGCCTGCTAGATTATGCATTCTCTCCCAGAGACTGTAATGAAAATCCACTCAGCTTACTTGTACTATAAATCACATGTGGGCTCTGTGGGTATTGAACAGATAAAAATGTGTCTGATCAGGCGTCTTCAACAGGGAATAGCTAGCTACTCTAGCAGACAAGCATAGTCTGGTACAATCAGCCAGCTGAACTTATTAAAACTGACTCTCTTTCTTTGTTAGTTGGTAAAGCTATTTGGAACCTCACAACTTTTGTCTATTAGTCTTCTGCTCTATCCTGAAACCATTTCAAATTTAGGTTATACAATTTAAAGGTTGAGAGAGTTGGGATATATGTATAGGCATGTGCATGTTCACATGTAAACAATTAAAGAAGAAACATATAAAACATTGGGTTTCAACTATAGACCATTTAGTCTTTTTTTTATAGTATAGCTGGTCATTTGTATTCAAGGATACCCCTCTACAAGGGTGGTGAGTCAATCCATATTGCAGACGCTTGATCAGGCACATATGTGTTTATTCAACACCCACAGAGCCAACTGTGGTTTATACTACAATGATCCTGAGACCTTAGTTACAATTTCTGGGAAACAGCGTATTATCTAGCATGATCAACAATTTCAACAGGGCCAGCACACTCAAGCCCTCAGCCACGATGACTTGTGACTTAGTGCTAGTACAGCTATCAATAGCTCCTAAGGGTTCTATTTAACCAATTTCACTTACAAGGCTTGGGTCAACTAGTAGTAGGGTTTTCAGGCACTTTCCAAAGGTGCCGCATCCTGGGATGTCCAAATAACATCAGGCAGTCTCCTCCCTGACAAATCAACCATAGTGAGATTCGAACCTGGGTCTCATGGTCAGAATGCAAACATTCTAACCACTCAGCCACATGCCTATATTTTTATATTTTATGTTTATAGTAACTGTAAGTAAATAAAGTTCTCAATATCTCTTGAGTAAGTTCATTTTCTTTCTCTTGTCCAGAAGTAAGTTACAGTAATTAATGATAAGTATGGTTATAATAGATGAGTTCAACTCAGCTTTGCACTGAGTTGGAATGACCAAAGTAAAGGTTGTACTTAATTCATTAGTGGAGGTTTAAGGATAAACTGTCTGAATGTTATGCATTGGAAAGTGAGAAAAGAGTACAATTCTGTCCTTTGTAAAAAGTGGTATCATAGAATTGTACAGATGACCAAAAAGCTTTTCTGGTTCCTTTGTTACTTTTATTTTCATTGGAAAATAGATTCTCTTTTCTTCTTTATTTTCTATTATTATTATTATTATTTTATTTATTTTATTTCCTTTTATTCACAAGGTCTTCTTGTTTGTTATCCTGTAGAACTGAATTCTTCTTTTTCTTTTTCCATTGCCAACAGAAAAAGGCATAATAATCCATACGGATTCACGTTCATGATCCTTGCAACTTTAGTATAGAAATGAACAAGCAAAGAAGACAGCTATTCTCACAATGAAGACTTTCAGAAATGGAAATTAGAAACTGCCAATTAAAATTTTCTAAGAATCTCTGCAAATTTACCTATTCTATTGCTTTTTCAAATGTTTGAAAGATTGCAAATGTCCTGTAAATTTTCCCTTCATTATTGGAATCGAACAGCACAAAAGAGGAGACAAAGTAATTCAAGAGGAGGCTATTGTTACAACAGACAAAGCTCAACTCCCCTTTTCTATTCCAGAATGCAACTAACTAGAAATGCACTGGTTTCACATCTCAAACGAGAAAAGTCTGTTCCAAAAAGAAAAAACAAAATTCTAGATAAAATTTTAAAAAAAGCAACTTACAAAGTATTTCTTTTTTCACCAAAGTAAAGAATGGATATTTTGTTAATGATTGCAAACAATAGTTCAATGGAAGAGTAGTTTTTATTTTTACTGTTTTTGGAGGAAAAAAAAAAAGTTTCAATGTACATCACAATAAACCATTTCATAAAAGACTGAAACTAACAGTTCGGTTTCCAAACAGTAAAGGTGGCAGAAGCAATTTTAGAATCGACTAAGAAATGCTTACCGAACTGTGCCTGATTCTTTAATGTGGATTATCCAAGAATTAAAATGGAACTAACTGCTAAACCAGCCTTGAAATCACAATTTACTATCAACAGCTTGTTGTTTGAAGTAGATGCTGAAATAGTAAAAATGTTGAATTAAACTCTAATTCACAAGTTGTGTTGCAATCAGTGAGTTATAGATATCATTTAAGAAGCCAGTTAAGCTCAAAGCTTTAGAGCAGAGGTCACCAAACTATGGCCTGCAGGCTGAATCCAGCCCACAATGTCAGTTCATTTGGCCCACTGCTGACCTGTGCCACAAATGAGCTAAAATATAATTATTTATATGGAATTACAATGAGATTGTAGATAAACTTATTATGTAGAAAGAATTAAAATAAATCTAAGTAAAAATGCCAAAATTTGGCCAATTTGGTTTTGCATCTGGCAGTAATAGAAGTTTTAGGAGCATTGGTAAACTGGAAGAAAGAAATTTCTTTAATTTTCAGTGTTTCAAAGAGTTCTGCACTGGAATCACAGAAGATGTTAACATTGAGTTTCCAAAAAAGATTATTCATGACAAACATTTTTTAGAGAAATTTTCAAATCCCAAGAGAATTGAGTGTGACATTTTTCTGTTCCAAAATCAGTTTGATTATAACCTTGATGTCATGCCAGTTGAACTGCAGTTGGAACTCATTGATTTGCAAGCAAGTGATTTGTTGAAAGAGAAGCAAAGAAGCAAAACTTCTTGAATTTTATTGCTGCTTGCCTAATGATCAGTTTTCAAAGTTGAAGAAATTTGCCGCTGGTATGGCATTAGAGTTTGAAAAAACTTATGTTTGTGAGCAAATATTTTCAAAAATGAAGTATGTAAAGTCAGCACATTGAACAAGGTTGACTGATGAACTAATTCTCTTGGTTGGATGCAGCAATTCCAAAGCAAATATCGCTTCTCTCTTAAAAGGTAAACGCCAGTTTCACAAATCTCACAAAACATTTTTTGTTGCTTAGTTTGTGAGATTTGGAGATGTGCACACTTGGTGTGATATAAATATTTTATTGCTAATGTTGCCTTCTTTGATAACCTTTTGGTAAATAAATATGTTTGTTGTTTTTATTTTTTGTGTATTCAGTATATTGCATTGAACAAAATGCTTATCTGGCCCATGCTCATCATTCTCTCAGTTATTTGGGCCTCTGTGAAAAATAGTTTGGTGATTCCTGTTTTTAGAGTAAGACATGAAGTTAAGAACTTAAAGCAAATATTTCAAAATGTATGAGATAAAAATATTTCAGATAAATATTGGGTAAATGAATGGAAAAAACAGAAAGGCATTTTGTTCTGGAATCAGAAGTTCCTATGATACAAAAATCTTACATTCATCTGTATGTTTGTAATTTTTACTAAAATTCACCCAATACAAGACTTGAAGGCTCAAGAGCCATCTAAGGTAGGTAAATTTTTACTGAATGAAGTGTTTAATATGAATGTACAAGAAGGTAGAATGAAGTGAAGTTTATGAGGTTAAGAAGGATCGATAATAATTGATCCTTCACTTGAAAAAGTTAATTGTAGTGTTCAGGGAAGCATCCATATGGGAGTCTGTTATACAAGGTAACAGTTCTTGGGGGAAAAGCTGTCTGTGTAGAACTTCCTTTTACAAATGGAATACAGAGAAAATGTGGGTGATGTATCACATGGTGAGTTCTAGCTATAAACGTTTGAATTGGTCTATTTGCCCAAGACATGTTATGAATACCTTGCCAGCTTACTGGTCAGGTAGTCAGCCTTGTAGCAACTCTGTAACTAGGGAATGAGACTGATGATCATTGATGTGTTCCATGTTCCAGGGCTGGGGTGTCTTAACCCCGAGACCCCCACCAGGGGTGGAGCCATGTTTTGGGGGGCCCTGTTGTGGCCTCTACAATTTTTCTTTTCAGCAATGTTTTATTGCCATTCACCATTTTCTTAATTATTTTTATACTGACGTTACATTGTCAGTCATCAACTAATATTGATTATTAATATTGTGTATCTGAATGACACTGTGTAGTTCATACTACACAGGAATCCTTGACGAGGTTGGAGGCGTGAAAGAGCTACATTCAGCAGCGGTTTTTTGCTTTTTTTTTTCTACCTAACTTGTATTGCCAATCATCAACTATAATAATCAACAGGGCCATTGTTTACTACCCCATGCCTTTCAACCACATGGGGGCCGAATGCCTACTGGGGAGGGGGGTGAAGAAGTGCTAATTTCCATAGCACTTTTTTTTTTTAAATTGTAATTTTCTTTCTGGAAAGTTCTTTTAAATCAATTAAGAGGGGAATATATCTTCGTAAAATCATTTTTTATTCTGAGATCATCCACTAAGGAGGATCTCTGATTTTTTTGATTTTTTTACTAAAAGTAATACTAAAAAGAAGTCCATGGCTTGTAATTAAAATAAAATTTCTAGTCCCTATTTTTTACATTTCTAGAAAAATAAAACCAAGAAAATGATTGCTTAAAAAATAAAAATATTTAAAGATTTGAACACATGAAAAATTTCCCTGAAAACTGAAACACTGTTTATAAAACAAATTTTTAAGACAATACCATTTGTGTTGTGTTAGAATCTTTTTAAAACATTTTTTTTTGGTGGCGATGCATTGACGATTAATCTGTATGGAAATGTAAAATTTGCAACTTAAACATTTTTTTGAGTAAAATTTAGTCATGAAAATATTGATGGTTATTACAAAAAGAATAAAAATTTCTCAGATTTTTTTAAAAATAAAAACAAACTATTCATTGCAAAAGTAAGTAAATAATGAAAATGTACTGAAATTTTCATTTAAAGTGGATAATTCCATGATTTTTGGTAATTTAAAAAAAAGCTCTGCCCTCCCCACCAATTTTCCTACAAGGGTTTCTGGCCCCCAGGATGGGAAACTTTGAAATTGACATGTAGTATAGAGTGGGGCCCAGTATTAAAGTTTCACCAGGCAGGTGGGGTTTGATACCCAAGTGCCGGCTCTGGTTGTCACAGGACCCCAATATTACTATATAAATGGTACCAATGAAAGAAGTTTTCTTTTTCTTTTCTTGTTTTATCAGAGGAGAGGGACAAATGTGGCAGTATGGATTCTAAAAGACAATGGGAGAAAGAACTTGCTGCTCATTGGCTTAGCATCCCTGCTTGTGTGATCTTAGCCTGTCTCTTGAACCTGGTTGTGGGAAGTATATCAATGTGTCAAAATTCCTACAGCCCTATGTTAACTTCACACCATTTAGATGTTATATCCAAAACTTAGACAAAGGTAATTGATTACTGTCAGAATAAGAAGCCCATAAGGTATTCTGATCAATTGCTGTCCATCCTGGTCCACCCACCACATATGCTGTAACATAAGGATAATGATGTAGAAATGAACTGGGTTTAGTTGTCTGGAAAACTTTTCATGGAATTGTCAGTGGGATCCATATTGGTTGTTATGTTAACATTTGAAGCTTTGCATATCAACATTTATATGGGCAATTTAATATCTAATAAAACATCTATTTATCAATTTGCCACCACATCTGAACACATCTGCATGAGAGTTTGCGTTTGTGTATACAACGTATATGCAGATGTCTGTATTGTGACTTGCATGTTTTTTTAGAATTTAATGAATACACATTAACATGCAGATACATAATTTGACTGACTTTGAAATAATACATTGGCTGAGACAGCACATACCCTCAGCTAAGGAATGGTACATGGTCTAAACAGCACATACCCTAGATTAAGGAATAATACATTGGAATGGTACATTCCCACTTGGGTCTAGACAGCACATACCCTAGATTAAGGAATAATACATTGGAATGGTACATTCCCACTTGGGTCTAGACAGCACATACCCTAGATTAAGGAATAATACATTGGAATGGTACATTCCCACTTGGGTCTAGACAGCACATACCCTAGATTAAGGAATAATACATTGGAATGGTACATTCCCACTTGGGTCTAGACAGCACATACTCTAGATTAAGGAATAATACATTGGAATGGTACATTCCCACTTGGGTCTAGACAGCACATACCCTAAGTTAAGGAATAATACATTGGAATGGTACATTCCCACTTGGGTCTAGACAGCACATACTCTAGATTAAGGAATAATACATTGGAATGGTACATTCCCACTTGGGTCTAGACAGCACATACTCTAGATTAAGGAATAATACATTGGAATGGTACATTCCCACTTGGGTCTAGACAGCACATACCCTAGATTAAGAATAATACATTGGAATGGTACATTCCCACTTGGGTCTAGACAGCACATACTCTAGATTAAGGAATAATACATTGGAATGGTACATTCCCACTTGGGTCTAGACAGCACATACCCTAGATTAAGGAATAATACATTGGAATGGTACATTCCCCACTTGGGTCTAGACAGCACATACTCTAGATTAAGAATAATACATTGGAATGGTACATTTCACTTGGGTCTAGACAGCACATACCCTAGATTAAGGAATAACATTGAATGGTACATTCCCACTTGGGTCAGACACACATACCCTAAGTTAAGGAATAATACATTGGAATGGTACATTCCCACTTGGGTCTAGACAGCACATACTCTAGATTAAGAATAATACATTGGAATGGTACATTCATTGGGTCTAGACAGCACATTGATTAAGTCTTGGAATGGTACATTCCCCACATACCCACATAGATTAAGAATAATACATTGGAATGGTACATTCCCACTTGGGTCTAGACAGCACATACCCTAGATTAAGGAATAATACATTGAATGGTATTCCATCCCACCCTAGATTAAATAATACATTGGAATGGTACATTCCCCAGACTAGACAGCACATACTCTAGATTAAGGAATAATACATTGGAATGGTACATTCCCACTTGGGTCTAGACAGCACATACCCTAGATTAAGGAATAATACATTGGAATGGTACATTCCCACTTGGGTCTAGACAGCACATACCCTAGATTAAGGAATAATACATTGGAATGGTACATTCCCACTTGGGTCTAGACAGCACATACTCTAGATTAAGGAATAATACATTGGAATGGTACATTCCCACTTGGGTCTAGACAGCACATACCTAGATTAAGGAATAGATTAATGGGTACATTCCCACTTGGGTCTAACAGCACATACATTGGAATGGTACATTGGAATGGTACATTCCCACTTGGGTCTAGACAGCACATACCCTAGATTAAGAATAATACATTGAAATGGTACATTCCCACTTGGGTCTAGACAGCACATACCTAGATTAGAATAATACATTGAAATGGTACATTCATTGGGTCTAGACAGCACATACCCTAGATTAAGAATAATACATTGGAATGGTCTACTTGAGACAGCACATACCCTAGATTAAGGAATAATACATTGAATGGTACATTCCCTTGGGTCTAGACAGCACATACCCTAGATTAAGGAATAATACATTGGAATGGTACATTCCCACTTGGGTCTAGACAGCACATACTCTAGATTAAGGAATAATACATTGAATGGTACATTCCCAGACAGCACATACCCTAGATTAAGGAATAATTTTGGTACATTCTAGAGACAGCACATACTCTAGATTAAGGAATAATACATTGGAATGGTACATTCCCACTTGGGTCTAGACAGCACATACTCTAGATTAAGGAATAATACATTGGAATGGTACATTCCCACTTGGGTCTAGACAGCACATACCCTAGATTAAGGAATAATACATTGGAATGGTACATTCCCACTTGGGGTCTAGACAGCACATACCCTAGATTAAGGAATAATTGAATGGTACATTTCAAGACAGCACATACCCTAGATTAAGGAATAATACATTTAACCTTAACAACAGAATCCAGCAAAATGTTTTGTTTTTTTTTTTTGTTTTTTTTTTGCTTACATGTGTCTATGGCTCTGAAATAAAATAAAAATAATTAATAATCATGTTTTGTTTCAGATATTTTTTATTTTCTAAAGGAGCTTTAGTATCTTATCAATGATTATTTTACTCTCATTCCTATCAATTCATATCAATCTATTGATATCTATAACATATCAAAATCAGTCTATTCACATATATTTAATAATACCTAAAAGCCTAAGATCATCAAGGTGGCAGGACAATAAGTGTCCAGTTTATTTCTTAGGATGATGTGAAGTAAATTTAGGTTAACTTTTTTTTTTAAATTTAAATGGCCACAAAAATTTAAATCAGGTAAAAATGGCACAAAAGGAGTGGGAGGAAAATATGTCACAAATGAAGATAGAAGAAAAATGGCACAATTAATTTCTCAGTGAAAAACTCATTTTTTTTTTTTTAAATGTGGCAGAACTATTCACAATTTCTGTCATTGAATTGAAATATACATGAACCCATAAAACATACAAATCCACACAATTGGAAGGAAACTTAATGGACATCTGTGTCAAGAGAGTTAATTTCCCAGTCTGCCAAAAACCTCAGAGTAATAGGAAAAGAGTATAAGTCAAAATGTGCATCTCTTTGAAGTTGTTTTTATGACTCCTGTATTTAAACTGAATATATTTTCTAATAAATATAGTATTTTAAATGGAAAACCAATTTAGATCTGAAATTTGCTGTAAAGAAAGCAACAGGTATCAAACCAGTAAAAGGTTTATGGTCATGTCATGTTGAAAAACCAGTTCCTGTATGATCCTCAAAGTTAAGCAACATTGAGACTGGTCAGTACCTAAATGGATGACCTCTTGGGAATACCATGTGCTGTAAGCTTGGATGTGCAGGTGGTGTAATGGATAACAGCTCAGAATTAGAGACCAGACAGACAAGTTTCAATTCCCATTCAGTTTGTTATATTCACTTACATATAAATACTCTTGAGAAAGGTATGAATCCACCTATTTTATGGGTTAATTGCTAAAACTTATGTCACTAAATCATTATTATCACAAAAAATTTTTTTTTTTAATTCTTATAATCTAAAAGTATTTTCTAGCTTTAAATAAAAATGTGATGGATATCTGTGAAGGATAATTTTCCTTTCTATCTGGCAACAACTCTGGGTAATAAGAAAAGAGTATAATATTTTACATTAGAAATTAGATTTGAAATTTGATCTTGCTGGTCAGAAAAGTGACAGGGACTGAACTTGTGAATATAAAAGTGATAAAATTTAGCAAAAAGTGATTTTATTTCAAACAAGAAGATTCTTTAATGTTAACAAACCTACAGATAAGATCACAAGAAAATAAGAATGGAGAACTATTTTCAGAATTTCTTAATTACCATTCCATAGACAATTAGAAAATTTGCCAAGATTTTAATTAGCAGAGTTGCTTTCATGCAAATAACAGGCAATTTCTCAGTTGTCTCCCTTGGGTGTTTCATTTTTCACATTTGAAATCTATTCCCCATGCTATCTTTTCACCCCCAGAACAGCAATTGCACACACACACGTACATGGGCTTGAACTGGTATGGTATTATATTCTAAGTTTAATAACTTATAAAAGTGTCACCTCAATTTAAAAGAAAACAGATACACATTATGAACTGTTGCCAAAAAAAATAAAAAAATAAAAATTATTTTCAAGCAGTAACAATGTTTTCCATAAATCTTTATCATGTCTATAAAGTCAACAACAAGAGTGCAGGCGCCCCCCCCACCTGCCCACAATACAGTCAATAGCCACATGTCCATGACCAAAGGGAGCCCTCAAGTTGAAGGACATTGTCTGTGGGTTCACCTAAAGAGGGATGGGCTCCATCAGGTTTACTTGCTGAAAACACACTATGCATGAATGAATACCTATCAAGCTTTCAATTTATATATGTGGCGGGAACTGATCAGGTGCTCAGCTGAGCTGTGACCCTACAACCATACTCGGTCATGGGAGTGATAATGATGATGATGATAAATATTGGGGACTTTATAACAGCTGTTTACCAGTGTCTATGGCAAAAAATCTTCATATAATCCAAATATGTAATTGATTAACGACAATGATCTGCAATATACCTTTAAGTGCCATATGATCATTGTGATGTGTTTCAGGGGAGATTCTCAAATAAAAGTTTTTATGTATAGTTATACTTGTATACATTAAAGTAATAGATATAAATGACAACAGATAATTTAATTAAAGATAATAAATCCCTGTCTCTTGGTCACAGTTTTGAAATAACTGTAAAAGACAATGGAAATTAAACTTATTATTAACGCAATAAAAACAGAAAATTAAAAGGGACAAGATAAACTACAATAATTTGCAATATGGGTGTGTATATATATATATATATATATATATATATAAACAAATCCCACAGTCCGAACTTTGCATAAGGATGGTTGTCTTGTTCTAATATAAATTCCACAAGGGCATGTAGTCAGTATTGAGCAGATTACATTCCAAATACCATTTGAAAGTCCTTGAGACAATTTATATTAAATCAAGACAATCATCTATATGTTAATAAAAGGAATGGTTGGTAGGTGTGATCTGTTTATGGACATACTAATATTACCAACTATTAGAGTTTTAGTTTTCCTCTTCTCCCTTTTAATTATGCCTGAATCAGATACACTATGGTAAGAAAAATGCAACACCAAAATCTGAAAGTGCTTTGGGATAGTGAAAGATGCCTTCCAAAAATTAAGCAAAGTATTAAGAAACAGGAAAATTTCATCAGAAACAAATGATAGAGTACTGAATTGTTATGTAATATCAGTCCTCCTATATGGCAGTGAATGCTAGACAATCTCCTCACAGATGAAGAAGAGATTTGAGGCAGCAGAAATGTGGTTTTACAGAAGGATGCTAAGAATACCATGGACTGAACATACAGGTAATGAGGAGATTTTAGAAAAAATTATACCAAAAAATATTATGAATATGTTGCATCGGAAAGCGAGAGTTGAAATCTCTAGATTACATAGTGAGAAAAAAGGGCTTGGAAAATTTGACACTCACAAGATATACTGAAGGCAAGAGAGAGATAGGAAAGCAGAGCCTGTGTAAATGGTTGGCAGAACAGGGATTAGGAGAGATAGAAAAAAGAAAAACTATACTGTGAGCTACAAAGGACAGGAAGTTCTGAAGGGGCATGACATATAGAAGAAAAAGGGGTGGGCATTTCAACATGATGTAATGGTTAGCAAGCTTCTCTCACTAGATCAATTATGACTGGATAGTGAAATCAATCATCACTGGGTGCTCCACACTTTCAGCCTTGTGCCACATCTAATTCATGCTTAGTAAATCTGCCAGTGATATCTAACTGGACCTATCTGCCAGAGATATCTAATTGGAACCAGAGAGATGATTTACACAAATCATAAAGTGTTGATATATCAGGTTATTGATGGTAAAACATTCAGAATGTTTATCAACTTGTAAAATTGGTGTTGACAAAGTTCAAATGAATGTGAAAAAAAAAAGGAAAATAAGTCTCGTCTGCAGAAACATGGTTCTGCAGTTTCTTATAGAGAAAAAGAAGATGAGAATCCTGCTAGGAAATTCTCAGACTTGTAAATGAAATGCTTTTAGAAAGTCTTTGAATTTTTCTATAGAGTTTAGATAAGAAATGAAATGGTTCACGGCAAGATCAAATGATCTCTTCATTACTGTGTGAAAATTATAAGTGAAATTGTATAGCTATCATTTTCATTGATAAAAATCATTATACAATATGTAGAAAGAGGGTGAGAGAGAAAGAGTAAGAGAGTAAGTGGAGAGAAAGAGTAAGAGAGTAAGTGGGAGAGAAAGAGTAAGAGAGTAAGTGGAGAGAAAGAGTGAGAAAACAAGAAAGAGATTTTCCAAAAAATGACAGAAAAGAGAAGAATATCTTGATAAAAATCCTCATACAAAATGGAGAGAGAGAATGTGAGAGTATGCAAGAAAGAAATAGGGAGAGTGAGAAAGCAAGAAGAGACTGGGAGATATACAAGGAGTATATGAGAGAGAGTTAAGGCAAAGGAAAACAATAACTTACAATCATTTTCCTTTAACAAACCATCATACAAAATGCATAGAAAGAGAGGAAGTGAGTGAGAAAGTGAAAGAGAAAGAAATAAGAAATTATAGAGAGAATAAGAAAGAGAGAGAGAGAGAGAGATGCGTGTGTGAAAAAACAAGAGAGAACAATTCCTTGAAAAAAAAAACATGCAAAATATTCAGAGGGCTAAGAGAGAAAGAGTGAGAGAGAATGTGAGAAAGAGGGTGCAATAGATCATGAGAGAGAGTGAGGAAATAGGACAGATTGAGGGATGTTAGTGAGAGGGAGCAAAATCAGCAAAGAGAAAGAGTGAAAAAAAGAGAGTGAGAGAATTTAAGAGCAAGAAAGAAATAAAAATTCTAAGGAAGAAATAGTGAGTGAGGTTAATAAAAAAACTATGAAGTTGACAACGAATGTAGAAGCATGTACATTAGTAACTTTTGGAGGTTTGTTCTAATACAAGCAGAGAATGGAATCGGTTGGAATGTCATGTGACTCTTTTCTTTTTTTCTTCTATCACATTTCCAGGTAATGAAGCAGCATTTTTTAAAGTCCAAAGTCACAAACAACAAACTGGTTCTGATTATGGAAAAAAAGCAAAACAGACAAAGAATACAAAGGAAATTTACAGAACAATTAATTTGCTTGATACAGAATAGAATCATGGCTTCGTTTTGACTTTTAAGATATTTTAATATCTATGAACATTGATATTAAAGAAAAAAAAAGAGAAATTTAAAATAAATGAAACTGTTCACTTTTAAACATTTAATAATATTTGAGAACCTTCCATCAGCATGGCTGATGCTAACCTCCAGGGGATTAACTCATTGCCCCTTCTTGAGCTAATGTTGTCCATTGAAATAAAATCAAAAGTTTATATTGAATCAATTGCTAGGTCTGCTATTAGGTAAATTGGTTCACTCTTTAACAAGAATATGCAAATTATTTAAAATCCAATTATTTGAATACATTCAAATGAGGTTGTTTTGGTAGAAAAATACAAGAAAAATATATGGCTGATGCTAACCACTAGTAAAGTGACTCCTTGCACCTTCATGGGCTAAAGATTATATTGAATCAATTGCGAGGTCTGCAACTAAGAAAGTTGGTTCACTGTGATGTGCTTGACAATTTTTCTTTCCAGAATCTATCTTACATACTCAAAAGTCTACCATTCATCCATGCTTTGAATATTGCTGCTACACGTGGTCTGGTGTTCCTGTTATGCATTTTGAAATTCTTGATAACATCCAAAGAATATGTAAAGTGTCTGGCCCTGACCTGGCATCTCAGCTTCAGTTCCTTACCCACCACCATAACGTAGCTTCCCTAAACCTTTTCTATAAATAATTTTGGCACAGTCTCATCATTTTACAGTTGAACTGGCTAGAATGCAACAGTAGTTCTTTGCTAACAATTTCTTTTCTCATAATTCTCACTTGGGGAATTCTCTTCTGGCTTGCTTTCCAGTCAATTTTGATCCTCAGAAATTTAAATGCAATGTCAAGTGTTATCTTCTGTCTTCTTAATTCCTATTCTTTTATTGTTCTCTCTAAAATGGAAAGAATTCACTACATATATTAACCCAACTAAAAAATTGTATTAATTCTTCACTTCTGAATACATTCAAATAAACTGATGTTATAAATTAATTTCTTTAAGAAAAACAAATGCAAGAAAATTTTAAGAAACATATGACATAAAATAAATAAAATTACTTTTATCTCCCAAGTGGATTTCAGAATTTCATAGATAGATAAATAAAGAGATAAAAAAAAAACCATTTAAAGAAAAAAATTAATCTATTTTTTTTCTGTTTTACCTTCATTTCTAAGAAATTATCTAAAAACAAAGCAATAAAGCTACTATGCTGCAAGTGGATACTGAGTGTGAAAGAATATGAGATAGAAAAAAACATTATATAAGATAATTAAAATTAATATTTGTATTTTTACATATATGTATGAAGGAGAGAGGTTACTAAAACTTTTAAACTAAATTTTTTTTAAGATGTGTCTGGGTTTAGTTTCTTTTTGTTTATATTTTCATCATTTTTGTTAACACATTGTGAAAATAGAAGATCTGCCAAGAAAGGTAAAATGTTGTAAGAACCAGGACATCAGTTTCCTCTGGATGATCTAGCGATTAAAGCACTTTCTATACATTTCCATCTCAGTAACTTTCTTTCGCTTTTAATCAAAGTAGCATTTTAAATCAAAATTATGACCAGGCTCATTTTTGTGAGCAACTACTGCATTTAGTATGTTGTTTTGTAAAAGGTCCATTTGGTGTTCATTCTCTAAAATTGAACTAAAATTCCTTGGTAATTCATTGAGTTTTTCTATAGAAAAATGACTATTTTTTAATTCTGTGATAATTCCCTGTTTTCTAGGATTTTTTTTTTATCATTTTACAATAAAGAGAATGAGAAAACTTTAGTGAGGAGAACAGAAAATAAAAGAACAAGCTACAAGAAGACAAAAGATAATGATTGGAATTGTATATAAATTTTTAAACATTTTATATATCAAGAACACAAGAAACCGGAAGGTAGTTTTGTGGGCAAGAAGTGTGAGAAAAGAAACTATTAGAATAAAATATATAGTTGCATCTATAGATAGTTCAACAGTAAAATGGTGAGACCTAGTTTTCAATCTAATAGAAATGGTTAAAATCATGCATCAGAACAACTGCTATGAAAATATTTGTAGAAAAGGCAGAGGGAAGCCATGTCACAGTGATGGGAAAATGACTAAAGTCGAGATGCCAGGTCTGGATTAATTATGTTACAAACCCTTCTTTGGATTTTGTCAAGAATCTCAAGATCTATAGTAGGAGACCAGATCAGATGTGGCGGCAGTGTTCAATGTACAAACAGATTTATAAATGGACAACATGGATTCTGATAAAAAAACAAAAAAGACTGGCATGATACAGTGAACCAACATTTCTAACAATTGGTTCAATATTATCACTACCCTTCATGTTTGTAGACAAAGTTCTCTGTGCTGATTAAATGAAAGAAGCTTTGTTTTGGAAGCATTAAAATTTACAAGACATTTCTCGCACCAGTTATTCACTGATAGAAGGTCATTTTTGTGAGCAGCTGCCAGTTTTTAATTTGTTATAGCTGTTGGATTTGTGACTAAGACAGGAGTAAATAGTTGTGCCATAAGCATAAATATCTTGATGGGAACTGATAACATTGGAAATGTTGTTGATGAAGATATGAAACAACGTAGGTCAAAGGATATGATCCCTGGGGAACTGTCACATTAATGTGAAATGAACTAGAAGAATATCTGTTCAAAACTATGTTGATTACACGATTTGTTAAGAATGAATGGATTAAGCCAAATATCCATCCAGAGACAGGCTGGCTGCAAACCCTGTTGACACAAGTTAATCCCAATATATTCAAGTAGGATTCTATTACTCAAGAATATCTCACTTTGGTTATTTTCAGAGAAAATCAATGTAATAAAATTGTTGAAAGTGTTCAAATATATAAGTATATCTATTGCCATCAATAGTACATGCACTTGGCTTAAGATAAGTGCTTTCAATGTCTGTGTCTTTATTGGAAATAATTCATCAATTTCTTCTGCGTCAAAATTGTCATCAGAGTTCAGAATAATTTTTCACTGCCTCCTGAGTATTCACAAGTTGATGCCGAGTTTTCTGAGTAGAAAAAAATACATTCAGTGACAGAGAAAAAACTCACAAAATAAATCACTAATTTCAGAGCATATTGCTGCAGTATTTAAACTGTTATATTTCCTTGAGGCAAGTAGTTCTTTTGTTTGGCCCCATGCATCCTTTTCACCATTTCGTCAGAATATCATTTCTCACCTTTTCAAGATTTTCAGACTGAAATTGTGCATTCCAAATAATATGCATATTAAAAATCTTCAATTTTTTCCCTATTAGTACATATGCACATTTACATGCATTAGTTTTACAGAGAAAATTTAATGACGAGATAAATGTTGATAGACTTTTAAACTTAAATACATACACAGAAATTTGTTTTAATTTATAAATACTTATTAAATAAATAAACTGAAGTATACTTCAAATAATAAAAAGGTCAATAGAATTATTTTTTTTACAGTAAAGTTCACCCAGTACAAGGTCCGGGGGGGGGGGTCTAGTCGAGGTAGAGTGTTACATTGGGAGGCAGTTTATAAAGATAGGAGGGGAAGATAACAGTTAACTCGAGACTTAGTTTAAAATTGTAGTGATTTGGGAAACATCCTCTTGGGAGTGAGTTACACAGATCAGTGGTTCAAGGGAAGAAGCTGTTTGAGTGGAACTTACTTATCGCTGATCAAATTCGGAGGGGAATGTGGGTGATATGCTACTATGTATGTAACATGGTTGGTCCTTGCCATGAAGGGTTAGACCTCGAAGAACCAAGGAATGGAGTTCGTCTGAGCACTTTCCATGAAAGTAGCAACAGAGCAGCAAGAAGCTAGCCACATCCCCCCTGTATGTACCCCTCCCCAGGTTGAGAGCCCTTAACTTAGACTGATTCAATAATGTATACCTTCTTTATCAGGCGTATTTGGCTGGTTTGCTTGGAAATGGTTAATAATACAAAGAAAAACTCAATATCAAGGAGATTCTTAATACTGTAACTTCAAAACTAATTTATTTATTTGTTTTTTTTTTACTGTGGCAAAATATATAACAAATTGTATTTGCATTGGCTCTAAAACATGAAAGTCATTCTTAATATTGAGTACCTCCCACTCCCCCACAAATAAACAATAATATGCAGTATGTTTAGAAGTTACTAATAATAATACACTGACTTAGTTATAGTTCAGCCACAATTGAGATTATAGAATCATTGTGTAATCCATGACCTTGACAATGGTTGTATCATATGCACTAAGCTGAGGATACATATAGTTCTGAATTCAGAGCTGTCCTTCTTCTAGACATAGCTTGATATCCCAGGCTGCCTTGCTATTTTAAGCCAGAGCTAGCATGGCAACTGGTCTGATGAGCTTTTTTTCCTGGTGTCCTGACTACATGAATTTAAGCATGCTACTAGCTTTGCATCTAGGTCCCAACTGTTTACTGTTGAAATATCTAAATGCAACTGCCATTTCTATTCCAACAGTTTCTTTTCTTGCAATTTCTGTCTGTGGAACTCCATTCCGTTTACTTGCTTCCCTGATAACTACAATCTTCAAAAATTTAAATGCAATGTCAATAAGCATCTTCTTCTATCTTGAATTCCATTTTTATCCTTCTCTCAATCCTCCCTATACTCAGACTTTTCTTTCACTGTCATTCTCTGTAACCTCCTGCATACCAATGGAATTTCTGCCTTGTTTGGGGTGATATTATAAAAAAAATTATTCTAAGTAATACTGTTTGAAGATAAATGTATTGTTAGATTTTATTTATTTATTTTTTTTAAAGCCAATCCAGGCAGGAGTGTCTCTAGAATGCAAGGAGTTACAGGGAGTGAGAGCAAGAGTAAAGAAGAAAGGATCAAAATCAAGGCATCAAAAGATGTCGATTGATATTACATTTGAATATTTGAAGATTACAGATATCAGGGAAGCAAACAAGAGGAAGGGAGTTCCACTGATGTGAAGTGTGAGATAAGAAGCTGTTGGAGTAGAAGGTGATGTCTATATTTAGCTGTTTCGACCATGAAAGGATGGGACTGAAATGCCAACCTAGTGGCATGCTTAAATTCATGCAGTTTGGCAACCAGTGAAAGTAGCTCATCAGAGTAGTTGCCATGAAAATACTTGTAGAAAAGACAGAGGGAAGCCACAGCACGTCTATGAGAAAGTGACTGTAGATGAGATGCCAGATCAGGACAATTCACATTGCATATTCTCTGGATTTTGTCAAGAACCTCAAGATAAAGGAGCGGGAGCATCAGACCATATATGGCAGCAGTATTCCAAGGGCAAATGGTTGATTTGTAGATTTGAAGGATGGACTCAGATGGGAAAAACCTTCTGGTGCAACACAGAGAACCAACTTTCCTTGACGTAGATGAACCTATAGATTCAATGTATTTGTTCCAGTTCAGGTGAGTGAACAAATGTTTTCTAAGATTAAATTTTTCATATGAAAATAATTATTTATTCGCTTCTGAATTCAAGTGGCATGCAGTTCCAAGCTATGGGTTCATATCTTTTCCCCAAGAGTTATTTGTACAGAAGAAAGGAATGTAACAAACTTGGTAAGACTTTAAACTTGGTTTCATCCATTTCTTGTTCTGAGACATGAAACAATGAACCAGTTTAGAAAGTAGAGCATTTTTAAAAACAATTTTTCAAATTTGATATGTTCCTATATCTTATTTAAGATTCTTAAAACCTAATGACTTTCTTGATATTAAATCAATTATCACTAGTGAGTCATATCAAGAAAACAATGTTATTAACACTAAATATATTATGGAGGGGAGGGAACACATGAACAAATAGAGACAGGGGAGTCGGTTATGTTTGAAAGATAAATAAAATATAAATAAACATATAGATAAATCAAAATACAGATGAATTGAACTTGCCTCTCCCCACCACTGTTTGTATACAGGACACTGAATTTTCTGATGTATATTGCACTATTGTGCATATGTGGGTGCATATCAGATTGGTTAGAACATCAGATTCTAATCATGAATCTCAGGTTCACATCTGACCATGACTGATTTATCCAGGAAGTGTCTGTTTGAAAATATCAGCACCAAGAGACAATCCCAGCATGAAAATCACAGGTTGACCCGAGCCTTGTGAATTAAACTGGGTAGATGAAACTGTTTGGAAGCCATCAGTGATTATGTTACCTCAGTCAGAAGTCATCATGATGGAGAGTTTGAGCATTCTAGCCTGGCTCAAGTAGCAGATTGTGCACTCTTTCCAGGAAAACTGTATCTAAGGTCTGCTCAGTATAGTTTCATTATAAACCACAGGTTGGCTCTGTGCAGTTGAAGAAATGCAAATGTGCCTGAGCAGCTGTCTGCAACAGGTATTAGGTCATCATCCTAGCTCACTTGGAAATGAGCAGATGGCTATATGAATTAAGATTATTGGGATTAGTATTCTATCTAAGCTGCAATACTATTTTAAAGTTTGGGATTAAAAAAAAAGAAGAAAAAGATAAAGCTATAGCTGAGTGGTTAGAATATCAGCATTCTGACCATGAAGTCTGCGTTCATATCTCTGCCCATGGTCCATTGGGACTTCATCAGAGAAAATATATATCTTTCCTCCAAAACTGTTCTTTATATATATATATATATATATATATATATATATATATATATATGTATCCAGATATGATGAGAACAAATGAAGTATAATTCTACTGTCCATAACATATAATTTAAAAGAGGGCTCAATACAGAGTAGAGCTAAATATTTTTTTCGAAAAAAGAGGAAGTATTCTGTTTTGAAATTAATCATTCACTCATCAGTAAATTTGTAGTGTTGAAACATTGCTATTGTGTAGCAATTTTTAACATTTTGTTTTACTCTGCTATAATAAAATATTATGTGTCTATGTGTGTATATATATATATATATATATATATATATACACACACACACACATGTTTATATACACATACATATGTATATACATACACATGTATATATACACACACATATATATATAAAATATGTATATGTATAAACATATGAATATATACATACATGTATATATTTAAATACACATACATATTATATACATACATCTATATATTTAAATGCACATATGTATATTATATATATATATATATATATATATATATATATATACACACATATATACACATCAATATATTTAAATGCACATATGTATATTATATATATATATACATACATCTATATATCTAAATGCACATATGTATATTATATATATATATATATATGTATATATTTAAGTAATTCATTGAGTCTGAAAGAAACCTCAACAGAATGCAGAAAGCACTGGTCAGCCGTTTCGTCCTATATTTGGGACTCATCAGCAGTGCGCATCCACTACCAAGAATTGAAACCCTGACAGTAAGGTTGTCAAGCAAACAACTGTTCTGATGGGCCTCGGTGATGAAGAGATTGCAAATCAGACTCAATATAGCACCGCTCGCTCACATATTCCGTGGTGGAACTCTTACTGAGTTCTCTCTAACCATAGGACTGTGCCCCCTGGAGCCATGACTACTTTCACCAAGCCACTCAAACTTGAGCAATTGAGCATTATCAAATCCTCCTAATAATTTATATATATATATATATATATATATATATATATATATATATATGGTGGTTGCCAACTCGTGTCTGAGTATGGCCATTACTACATATCTCTTTGGAGAATATCTACTGATATGCTGAACAAATGTGGCTCTTTAGCCCAACAAGGGACCTACATACTCTGGCACAAGCAGGGCAACTTAAGAGGTCCAACAAGCAGTGGCACATTATCATGCAATTTAAAATGTCACAGGAAACCACTTCTGGACCCGCATATCTTACCACAAATATCACATTTAAGTTACTGGATGTCTATGGTTTTATAGACTATTGCCACCTTCCATCAGTGCACTCTCAAGTGACTCTTTAGACCAGCCATTGACAAACATACTCACCAGATCAAGCTGCCTGTGGGTGTCTTCAGAATGTTCAGTGGGGACACCTTTATGCACATCCCTTTTAACCTTTGAGTTCCTCCTCTTCTCATCTTCAATGTGACACCTTCCACTACAAGCATTCCAAACATTGTGATCAGATGCACATTTTTCCCAATGCTCACAAAGAATGTTGCATTTCCACAGTGCATCCTTGATGCAGTCCTTAATGTGCATCTTAGGTTTGATGGCATTTTTCTTCCCAGTTCACAGCACACCATAAAACGATTGCTTTGAGATGCAGCTGTCATCCATTCTGATGAGGTGACCTGTCCACCAAAGTTGATGTTTTAGTGTCAAGAACTATATGTTTTAGTCCTTGATACTAATATATGCATATAGACACACACACACACAGACTCTATTCACTCATATCTCTCCAGTATTTCCATTTAGAGTGACTACACCAGTCTACCTGCATGTCAAACCACTTGCAATTAACCAATATTCAACAGTGTGTGTTTGTGTGTGTGTGTATATATATATATATATGTGTGTGTGTGTGTGTGTGTGTGTGTGTGTGTGTATGTATGTATGTGTGTGTGTTTTTGTGTGTGTGTGTGTGTGTGTGTGTGTGTCAGTGTGTGTGTGTGTGTGTTTGTGTATGTATGTAAAACAGATGTGGACATATGGCCAAGTGTTTAAAACATTGTTCTAAACATTAGCATGCTGACCATGAGACCTGGGTTCAAATCTCCCCATGGTCGATTTGTTAAGGAGATGACTTCTTCATAATAGTGGGCTGGGGAGACAATTGCAGCATGAGACACTATTAGGAAGTACTTGAATGTCATGACACAGGTTGACCCTAGCCCTGTGATAGAAATTGAAGAGATAGAACTGTTCAGAATCAGTTGATGCTTGTGCTAACATGAAGTCACAAGTCATTGTGAGCAAGAGTTTGAGTGTACTGGCCTTGTTCAGAACTGTTAATTATGTAGCAATATCAGTGTCAGCCAATATCTTGTTAAATGGAAAACGTCTGTGCTGTCACAAAAATGATTTCAGATATTTATTTGCCCTGATAACTATCACTTAAGTGAAGTGGTCCTCACAAGGACCATGGAAAACAGACAAAGAAGGTCACTGAATGAAGATAAATTACTTTTTTAGATAAAGATATCAAGACAAATAACAATGTTCTCTATAAGACAGTGGTCACTATCTGCAAAAAAATGCAGAATGATGAGAAGATTGCTTTGGGAAGATACCCATTAGACTGTTCACCTCACTCCTCACCTATGATTCACCTTGGCTTTGCTTGTCTTCAGCAGTAGGTTACAACCCCAAAATAAAATCTTCTTACTGCTACAAATTCCCATCATTTTAATTTGTAGGTAACAATCTAGAGAAAGAATTATTTTTTAAGCCACAAACATCGAAAGAAAATATGTGGTGTTTGGTCTAAACAGCAATGCTACAATTTCACTAGATTAAATGCTCTGTCTCGAAAACTAAGGTCAGCTCAGTTTAGTTGCAGTATAGACAATAGGCTGGCTCTGTGGGTATTGAAAAAACACAGTTGTGCCTGAGCAGGGTGTCTGCAAAAGGGACTAGTTAGCCGCCCTAGAAGACAGGCATACTTGGAAAACATGCAGCCAACTGTTCATTGTATGTAGTCTTTGTTTAATAAACCTAAATTTGGTTTTATTACAGTCACGCATTATTTCCTTATTAGGTCAAATTCCTTACAAAAGAAAAGTCATTAAAAAAAATAAAGTGAAATGTGTTCTAAGCAAATTTGTTCAACGGCAATGTCCATTTTCTTGAAAAGTTGAAAAGATGTAAAGAATAAATAGAACATCAGTGCCAGTCATTGTTCAAAAACGGCAACGTTGTCTTTGACAATGAGAAAGTATGCGTAACATCAACTGCAAAAGACAATGGCAGTTGTGTATGTAATCTTCATTTTTATTTTTGCTCTGTGTCCTAATAAAGAAAAATATTCTTATGTCGATTATTTTTTCAGTCAATTCTTCATTTATTGTTTCTAGCATTACATTGGTGAAACCTCATGGGAGACGGGCAGAGAAAAGAAAAGAAAAATGAACCAAAAATTATTATTTCATTACTTTTAGGCCTGCTTTGTGCTGGGGAGGTGCTGTCAGTTAAAGAAAAGTGATAAAAAATTGGATGAGAGAGGAAGAGGCAAAATGTGACAATGAGAGATGTTAAAATTAGAAAAAGTATGCAGAGGTGGGAGAGAGAACTGAAGAAAGAGAAAGTGAAGCTAAAGGAATAAATAAAACAGGGAAATAGAGGAGAAAAAAGAAAAGTGAAAGGGTGGAAAGAGAGAGAGAGAGAGAGAGAGAGAGATAAAAAGTGAAAGGGTAAAGAAAGAGGAATAAGAAAAATGACTGAGTGGAGAAAGAAGAATAATGAAAGAATGGAGAAAGAGAGAAATAAGCAAAGTGAAAGGGTGGAGAAAGAGAGAGAGAGATAAATAAGAAAAGTGAAAGGGTGGAAAGAGAGAGAGAGAGAGAGAGAGAAATAAAAAATGAAAGTGTGGAGAAAGAAAGATATAAGAAAAATGAATGAGTAGAGAAAGAGAAATAAGAAAAGTGTTAGAGTGGAGAAAGAGAGAACTAAGAAAAGTGAAAGGGTTGAGAGAGAGAAAAAGAAATAAAAAAAGTGAAAGGGTTGAGAGAGAGAGAGAGAGAGAGCAAGAGTGCAAAATAAGAAAAGTGGTAAGGAGGAGAAAGAGAGAGAGAGAGAGAGAGAGAGAGAAAGAAATAAGAAAATTAAATTGAAGAGGAAAAAATGGAAACAAAATGCCAACAAGGAAATAAAAAATTTAAACATCAAACTGGTTTTCATGTATTCCATCTTACATACTTTGTTTGAATATTTCATATCACTCATTTATAGTAACAAATATATATTTATGCTACGTTAAGTAAAATATATTGTTAAAACATTTTATATGATCAAAGTTTTTTATAGAATTGATATTTAGATTCCCATAAATTGTCATAATCAATTGATAGAAATCAACTTCTGTGTTCCCACTGTCTATCCAAAGATATATTTTTAATGAACGGCAGGTGTTCTAACAGGTAATGTTTATAGATATATTTTTAAATTTTATGAACTGTAAAAATTTAAAAATTGGCCACAACATTTTTAAGTAGCAGAGTTGCTATGGTAGCAAGTATCTTTAGATTTTTTCACTTGTTTCTATAATCCTTATAAGAGAAATTCAAATCATCAACAAGAACAAAAACTTAAATGTTCAACTGGTTTTCATGTATTCCATTTTACATCCTGTTTTCAGTTATTCTATATCATATATATATATATATATATATATATATATATATATATATATATATATTATATATTGCACTTTGTGTCATAAAACCTAATAAATCCAAAACAAATTATGGACAATATTTTTAATAGGAACCAGGGCCAGCTCAAGGGACTGGCAATTTGGGCAGTCACCCAGGGTGACATCAAGGCCAAGGATGACATCATCCTGCCATGTCATGTATTTAGGATCTTCCAAAACTAAAGCTTATAAAGACATACTTGCAATCACCCATGACAAGGCAGATTAAATTCTTTGGCTATTTTGTCAGTAAAAAATAGTCTTGTAAACAGTATAGGTGTAGAAAGTACTATAAAAAGATTTGCAGATGTAAAGCCTAGAAAAATGTTTTAGGTAGGATAATGAATGTTTTCTTTAGCTTGTATTAAGTTGCATATTGTAATAAACTTGTTATTATTTTCAGTTTTTCTCCTTGTGAAAATTTAAAAAATATTATACTTGTAAGGATACCAAGGTTCAGCTTGCTTGGGTGTCACTAGGGCTGTCACTGATAGGAACAGATATTTTAACCTGGAACTCATATAGCACGTGTACTGCTTGTTTAAATTTGTTATGGAGTGCACCCCCAATGACTATATGAATTAGTCCATAACTATAAAGAGCCCCAGGTCAGAGATAAGAAGAAGCTGCCATTTGGAGTCAGTCTTCAGACTAATTAATACAGGCACCATAGCAAGTTACCAAAGCATTACTTATAAGTGCTACAAAGTGCATTGTAACAGTGGTAATGAGGGATTCAAAACTCAGGCAATTTATAACCATTGTGATGAAGATTCAGAACTCTTACAAACAGTAATAAGAATTCAAGAATTAATACAAGTTGTAACTGGAGTTACAAGGAGTTTGGAAACTGAGTGAACAAGTATAGAAAATGATATTTGTTTCTTCAGGAACAAGGATACAGGTGACAAAAGAATTTTAAAATAGACTTGGGCTGAGATCCTGCATTGAGTGCCTCTGAAATTGACACTAGCTGCCAACCAGAATTCTTGATTCCAAGACTTTGAACCCAGGCTTCCAGAGAGATTAATGTGGGAAGGGTTTATTTTGTTGTACCAAGAGCTATATAAACCAACTGAAGATTAACCCCATGAATCTATCGTTTTATTTTTTCTTGCAAAGATATTTTTCTTCCTTAATATAGCACCTACCACGGCTTGAACCAGCACTGCCATTATGATGACATTTGATCCTCCACTGCTCTAAGATCAAGAACAAAAATGTGGACAAAGACAGTATGAATCAAAGTGTCCAGCGACCAACAACCAGGATGGACCAATGTCAGCAATGATCAGCGCAGAGTTAGCCCGTGGTTAAAGCATCATTCTAAGACCCTGAGGACTGGACCACTAAACATGGTTACACCACTGGGTGAAAGGTGTTATACTAAGAGAGTACGGACTCAAGCTCAGTGAAGAAAAATGTGAATTGTTTTTGCCAAAAATTAAATACCTTGGTCAAATTATTGATAAAAATGGTCATCAACCAGATCTGTCAAGGGCAAGTGCAATTAAAAACCAGCAAATGTGACTACATTACAAGCTTTTCTAGGACTGGCTAATTACTATCAAATATATACACATAATATGAATAATTTGAGAGCTGCACTGAATGATTTACTTAAAAAAGGTGTAAAGTGGAACTGGAATGATAACTGTCAAAAGGCATTTGACAAAATAAAATAAAGGTTTATATTAGATTTATATCATTAGCATGCTATGATCCAAAAGCAGAAATTATAGTGGTGCCAGATACTAGTGAGTATAGTATTGGAGTTGGTGATTTTACACAAATACAATGGTGATAAAATCAAAGCCTTCACTCATGCTTCATTCTTCCTTCTACCAGCAGAGAAAATTTACAGCCAGATAAAAAAAGAGTCTCTAGCAATTATATTTGCTGTGAAGAAATTTCATAAATTTATTCATGGAAGAAATTTTAGGTCGTAAACAGTCCACAGACCTTTATTAACAATATATGGTTCAAAGAAAGGAATACCTATGCATACAGTTAATAGACTACAACTCTGGGGTAGCATCTTATTAAACTATGATTTTATAATGGAGTACCAACTGTATAAAAAATTAGGACATGCAGATTAATTATCAAGATTAATACCTAAAAATGCAGAACCATTTGAGGACACAGTCATTGCGGCACTAAAAAACAAAATGGAAATAAAAAAAATTTTGAGCAATGTAGTATGACCAGTTACCCTGGAAGAAATAAAAGAAAAAGCGGAAAATGATATTTTTATTCCAAAAATCAAAAAGCAATTGAAAGAAAGTAACAAAGAACAAAATCCAGACTTAATTATTTACTTACTATGCAATGGATGTAGTAATATTGGGTCAAAGGTGTTACAGAAGCGAATATTGAAGGACTTTCATTGAAGACATCCTGAAGAATGAAATCTGATGAGAAGTTTTGTATATTGGACTAGAATGGACCAAGATTTTGAAAAAATAGTGAAAGCTTGCAGAGGTTGTGCTCTGGCAGCAAAACTACCTATCACAAAGATAGAACCTTGGCCAAAGACAGACAAGCTGTGGTCAACACTGCATATAGATTTTGCAGGTCCTATGAATAGATCACATTATCTTGTGGTAGTTAATAGTGTCACTAAATTTATAATTGCAAAAATCCACCATCTTCAGTGACAGTGAATTTCTTGCATGAATTGTTTGTAAAATATTGCATACCAGATCCTGTAGTCTCTGATAATGGAACACAATTCACGGATAAGGAATGAAAAGACTTTTGTAAGATGTTCTCCATTGAGCATATTACTACTCCCCCCTCTATAATACGCAAGGTTGAATGGACAAGTGGAACAGTTTGTGGGAATATTCAAAAGAATGTTGAAAGAAGAAAGTCTTGAGAAAGTAAATGAGGAAGCACTTCAAAATTTTCTGAGAGTTTACTGTGTAACACCTAACCCCAATACACCAATGGAATTAATATTTGCTAGAAAAGTAAAATCGGTGTTTTACAAGTTATTACCAAGTCGAAAAACATGAAGAGATAGCAAAAACAATACCAAAAAATTCAAGGTTGGTGATAAAGTGTTCTTTAGAGCATTTAAGGATGGTAAAGAATCATGGGAAGACAGTATACTATCAGCAAGAATCAGGAAATTGATTTATATGGTAAAAGGGAAAAGATTTCAACATAAAAGGCACCATAATCAGTTGAAAAATCGATGAAAGATCTGAAACATTGGATGAACAGATAAAAATGATATCAATGTGACATCACCACAACAAGTTGTGGAACCTCCAAGAACAAGTTCCATAAAAAGAAAGTAAAGTGAAGAAAAGGAAGTGGAGCTGAGACAGAAAGGCTACAAAGTCACATACGTTGGTGAACTCTCCAGAAAGAAGAGGTGGGGAGATAGTAATACTAATAAAAAATAAAATATTTATAAAAAATATTAATCTCAAAAGTGGGGGATGTTGTGGAGTAAATAGTCCATAAGTATAAAGAGCTCCAGGTCAAAGAGAAGCTGTTTGGAATCAATATTCAGATTAATTAATAAAGGTGTCATGGCAAGTGGCCAAACCATTACCCATATTATAAGTGCTACAAAGTACATTATAACAAAATTATAAGATTATCGTTGGAATTTTAACAGAAATTGCTTAATAATACCAAATTTATTGAGAAAAACTTTACTTACATCCTAATATCTTACATAATATACTGAAAAAAGAATTTTTATAAAGATGAGTGATGGAAAGTTCCAAAAGTATTTAATTGCAATTGGGATGACCTTTTTTAACTTGTTTACAAAATAGAAGAATATAAAAGTGGCATGATAGTTATCATTATGAAAAATGGAACCAGCAGACCAAGTTCAAATTGCATTGAAGCCTGTTGCAATCACCTTGAATTGTCATTTCCTCATAGCTATAGGCTAAAGAGCTAGACAGAATGGGACCCCCTCTGTCTTTGGTCTTATAGAAAGACTACTCTGAATTCAAAACCATGGATAGTCTAGGCAGTAAGAAACTACTCCACTATCTTTCCCCAAAACAGTCATGTCAATTCAGATATTAAAGAAAAGGAAGCTGTGAAGAGTCATGACTGCTGTCATTATGATGATACAGAGTATTAAAAAGATCCAGTAAATTAAAGATAAATCCTTTGAATGACTTGAAAAAAGTTGAAGAGAGTTGATTTCTTTCCTTATTTAGAGAGAAGAACGAAAAGAGAAAGAGGGGGAAATGGAAAGAATAAATAAAAATGGAGAGGATAAGAAGAGGAAAAATACATAGGGGATAAAAAGAGAAAAATAAGTAAAATAAAAGAAATAAAGAAAGAAAGAAAGACAGAAAGAAAGAAAGAAATCATGGAAATATAAATAAAGAAGAAAGAAAGAAAGAAAGAAAGAAAGAAAGAAAGAAAGAAAGAAAGAAAGAAAGAAAGGAAAAACAAAGAAAAAAGAAATCATGGAAATATAAATAAAGAAGAAAGAAAGAAAGAAATAAAGAAAGAAAGAAAGCAGTAAGCAAACAAAGAGAAAGCAATCAATAAAAAACAAAAAGAAAGAAAGCAAGAAGAAAATAAAGAGAAAAAATAAAGTGGAAAGAAAAGAAAGAAGTAAACAAAAAGAGGAAAACAAAGAGAAAGAAAGAAATCAAAAGGATAACAAAAGAGAAAAAAGTGAAAAGAGAAAGAAAGAAAATAGAAAGACAACAAAAAGAAGGAAAAGAAAGTAAGAAAAAAAGAGGAAGAAAAAAAAAACACCTAAAAAGAAGAAAACAGTGAAGCAAAAAGAAAGTCAAAATCTGAGGAATGGTTATATTCCTTAGAATCTGAGTGTGAAACCCTTCTTTGGTCTTCTGTTATTCTTGTCTTTGACAAACAAGAAACAAGCTTCAGAGCCACAAATTGTTTTTGTTTTTTTCATAATTGCCTGCCTTTGTCTTACAAGGAGAAGACAACTCAACCAGCAACAAAAGCATTGGAAAGAGAAACATTTCAGTTGATTCAATACGAAAATCATTTAGAAGAAAAAGAAATTCAATGAAGTAGACAAAAATAGATAATGGCATGTGGGGGCGGAGTATATGCAAATGGAGGCACAAGGGTGTGAGAGTGCATATATATATATATATATATATATATATATATATATATATATATATATATATATAAAGTATAATATTGTTTCTATACATGAAGATGCTTTGAGTATACACACACTGTAGTGAGAATAATAACTTATTTGTTCAGCAGAGGAAGAGAACCTGGTTGTGTTTTTCCTGCCTGGATCAAATTTGCATACTTTGGAGAAAACATGGTAAGCATGATGTGGACACACGGTTTGATTACGGCACCCAGATGTACAAAAATCTGTGTGGGCTCTAAGGAGGATAAATAGACAGGCAAATAGATTGAAATAGATTCCCTGTGTCAATTCTCACCAACCAGTTGACACACACACACACACACACACAACTTGATCAATAATTCAGTAGCCTGACAGTTATTGGCTGAAATTTTCACTGTATACCTTTCAATCTACGTCATTAATGCAGGAGATTAAAATGAATGTAAATATTTTTGTGTATAATAAATGCCTTTTTTTTTTTCATTGTTAGTCTATAGAGATAATTATATTTCTATAAATGTTAACTTTTAGTGAGTACACATATTTGAGTTGCTATTCCTAATTTTTTATTTTCTTAAAAAGTAAAATTAATAAAGATCAGCCTAGATCAAGAAGTTCCACAAAAGAAAAATTGTGCCTCCAACAAAAATTGAAACTTTATCACTTTTACCATGATAGGAATGATTTCTATAACTGAAATATATCACTACCAGTTTAGCCATCTTGATGTCATGGACAAGCTAGTAGCAGAATAACTCAAGAGGCAAAACTTTTCTTTAACAGGTAAAAATTTAAATACAATGTCAATCATTATCTACTGTCTTCCTGGTTACTCTTATGGATCATTTGTATGCAGAAAGTCTTTGTTGACATCAGTTGTTGATATTGCAGTCTCTGTTATAATGATTCTATTTCTCCTTGGGGATCTGTTTGTTTATTACCATAACACAGAAAATATGGCATATAACAATGTTTTTGTTAGGGTAATACCATTGATATTGTAAACACTGTTATAACGATTTTATTTCTATTTGTGGATGTCTTCTTTTTTTTTTTTTTATCAAGTTCACCCCAAGCAAGGCGGTTTTGTTTGTTTGTTTAAAACTTAACGACCCATCGATCAGCAAGAGATCATTTAAGGTCAAACACCAAGCAAGGCAGTAAAGCCACTAAGGCACAAGGAGTTACTGAGTATGGAATAATTACAAACATGATTCTGTTTCTAATTATTCTATACTCAGTAACTCCTTGTGCCTTAGTGGCTTTACTGCCTTGCTCGGTAAAAAAAAAAGTAAAAAAAGATATCCACAAATAGAAATAAAATCGTTATAACAGTGTTTACAATATCAATGGTATTACCCTAACAAAAACATTGTTATATGCCATATTTTCTGTGTTATGGTAATAAACAAACAGATCCCCAAGGAGAAATAGAATCATTATAACAGAGACTGCAATATCAACAACTGATGTCAACAAAGACTTTCTGCATACAAATGATCCATAGTCAAATATAACAATACTTCAACCATTATAGACTAATACTCCAAAAGTGAAAAGATTGTTAAACACCTAAACATTGCTAAACTCTGAAATCCCCTATGAGGTGTGCATTTAAAAAGAGATTTGTTTTTATGACTCTTGCTATTATCATTAAAATAAATTATTTTGTTTCCTCTTTGATCTCCTCTTTTTTCTCAGTGCATCTGAAAGATTAAAAAATTAACAAATGCAATTGATAGTTTATTCATATCTTTATTTTCCACAATGACCAGAAAAGAAAAAAAAAAAAAAAAAACACAGGGAAGTCATGAGGTACATTTTGCTTGGGTAGAAAAAAAAAAGAGAGAACATTAGCTGGTGGGTATAAAAATATTACAGATAAATTAAATAATATCTACATTCAAGTAAAATACATTTACTGTGTTATGGTAAGATAGTATCATGATCAATGAAACAGAAGTGGCAAAACTGGTAATATGAGCACACACACATGCCACTTGGAAACTCATGAAGCTATTTCCTGTTCTCTCAGTAATGGCTTAAATAACAGGGTACTGGGCTCTCTAGCCTTTGGTGGTGTAGAAGAAGAACAATTCTGAATTTTAAAAAAACATATGGAGAAATTTTGAAGAAACTACTCCAAGAAGTCACAGCAATGATAATAAAAAAGCAAAATTAGTGGATAGCTATGATCACCTTCATCTTGAAGGAACAGGACATTTGACCATTCCCATATCTTTCATGGCAACTGATAGATAGATAAATAAAAGGAATCTCTGGAGAGCCACAAATGCAGCTATACTGATGGGACATGACATTATATATATATACCAGCCGAGGTACCCAGCATTGCCTGGGTATATATGGCTGCAATTGTATACCCGCATCCCCCTGTCTAGAAATGTCTCCCTGCATCCCTGCTTGCATGCATCATTCGTTGTTAGACTAAGCTACTACCCCAACCTTATCTTCTTTACAGTATGTCCTTTAGAAGTGTTTGATTGTTCTTAATAAAAGAATTCCATCAATAAAAGCTTCTAGGGTGGTTGTTGCCCAAGGTTAAATTGTTTCAATGTTTTAGATATTCAGTAAATTTCCTATGGCCATAATAACTTTTAAATAGAATGGCATTGTTCACAAATCTAATAATGAAACAAAAATAGGGATGAAGCGTTAGAGCTTTATTCAACTGCAAATGCAAATGCATGAACTCCCCCCCCTCCTTCTTGGCATGTTTACTGTAAAGCTGGGGTTAATAAGAGGTTCTTCATGAATTTTTCCCTTTTAACGCTTCAATAATCCTTCTCAAGCAATCTTTGCATCAAAAGTTGTTTGAATGCCAATGTAGGATGGAATTATATAAAGAAACTATTGGCTAAATAGCAAAAACTAATTTGGGACCTAGTTAGTTGCAGATTTCATTCACTTAACTGAAATAATCTAAACCAAACATTCATTCAAGATAATTTGTGTGCCATATGTAAATTACATGGCAAATTTGGAAAGCACTGGATGAAAAACCAGGGAGTTATGTCTGAAAAATGGGCTTTTTGAACAGATTTTTGTGGTTTTTCATCATACACGGGAAAGTGAACAGGACTAAAACCACATTATCTTATTTTATGGCAAATTTTTTGCAACATGTTTGAAGAAAATCAAAAAAATGAGGACGTTATTCAAGTTTTCATTTTAAGTAGTATGAAAAGCCATATTTTTTTAGTTATTGGCAATTTTTTGTGTGAAGCCAATGTTGCAGGAAAACTATCAAGCACTCTACATAAACCTCGTAACATTAGCCATGTTTTGCATTAAGTGCAAAGAACATCAGCTTATCCAGTAAAAAATTTGTTCATGTGTAACTTTGCCTTGGTTTTCAAAAAAAGTCATACCCACATTCAGTTTTATTGATTTTTCTGCCAAACCCAGGGGGCCTGGAGATTGAAAAGTTGGTCTTGACTTACCTTGGTTAATTTGCAACATGTATACAATTTCATCAAAATCAATCAAGAAATGTGTACGTACATAAATAGCATACAGATACACACACAGACATTTTCCGTTTTATAGATATAGATGATTACTACAAATGAAATTTGCCACTTAGCTAATTGATGTTATATTCAGCATCCCAACTACAGAGTTTCATAGACGAACCTTTTCCATAATTGTTCAGTCCCCTCATCAGGAGGTTTCAGCAATTGATTGCCAATTTTCTCATTTTTCATTATCTATATGCTAAGTTTGACAGAATGAATTTATATGCTAGTTGAGATGCTACGATTATTGGTGTGAAGTTGACATTAATCTTTGTGTGGATGTGTTTGCATTTGTGTGCGTATGCATGTGTGTATGGGTCAAATGTTGTTGTCTCATCTGTTTCTTGTCTCCTAACACTCTTTCCCTTTTTAACCTCTGAGTGTCAAAAACATGTATAGACGTGGGTGTGTGTGTGTGTGTGTGTGTATATATATATATATATATATATATATGGTGAAACTATCAGTTTCTATGCAAGAAACGTTTTGCATTCTCTGACTAAACAGTTAGCATTTTCAGTTGAAATTTTTAAAATCTTCCTCTTAAAATAAGTTTTCAGCAATTTAGGCGTTTCCAAATCTTTTAACTGATATTGCTCTTTCTAATATTATTGGGAGTTTCCTTCCAAACCTTTTATCTTTCATTGTACAGATGGAAATCAACACCTTAATTATATCATTATCTGTCCTTCTTGTTACATGACCTATTTTAGTTGTTTTTGCTGTTGGAAATCTTTCTTCAAGTGATGTAGTTTTTATTATTTAGTAAAACTCTTTGTGATTCTGTAGTGCCTGTCTTGGAGAGGAGATGAGCATCATCATTCTATGTGAAAGTTCATTGAAAGAATCATAAGGAAGAAGAATCAAAGTCTGTTTCTTCTGCCCCTCAACCTACCCAACCCAACTATTGAAGCCATTGAGAGACTGATGATGATGATGATGATGATGATGATGCGCCAGTCTATAGAATCTCTTGAAGGATTGCCTTCTTTAAAGCCAAGAGGATTCAGTTGCTTGAAGTCATTTTAAATCATCTAAATGAAAAAAAGGTTGTAACTGAATGAGTCAGTATTATTTTATTTCATACAGCCTTAGTATTTTAATAAAATTTAAATTGTATATGTGTAAAATTAAAATTGAAGCAAAGACAACATAGCAAAAAATGTGCTGAAAAAAAAGTCATGAGGTATGCTTTGCTAGAGTATATCAAAACTTAACATATAGATAATGAAAAATGAATAAATTGGCAATCAATTACTGAAACCTCCTGATGAATGGAGTGAACAATTACAGAAACGTTTGTCTATGAAACTTCTGAGTTGAGCTACTGAATATAACAGCCTAAATGTTTTAATAAAATTTAATTCTATTTTAATAAAATGTTTGCAGAATTTGTGCATCTTTAATTAAATGTTTCTTATGTCTTTCTTCCTACCCTAACAAAGCATATACCTTATGACTTTTTTTGGGACATTTTTTGCTATGTTGTTTTTTGCTTCAACTTCAATTTTATACATGCACAACTGAAATGAAATGATTAAAATTTTCATTCTTTTCAATCTTTTGGGGAAGCAGAAATGTGAAGTTTTTTTTCAAGTCAATACAAACTCAGCAAAATAACAAGAAAACAAATCAAAAGCAAAAACAACCTACTAATGAACAATGGCCAGATAAACAAGTCATAAACTATTGTCCCAAAATGTCAGTTCAATTGATGTACCAATGTGACCAGCATTTTTCATCATGATTTCTGTACATTTTTATAAATAGCTTTTTACCCACAAAGCAAAGAATTTTAAAATGCTGACATTCATGAGAATTAGCAACATAAGTTCTTGACAAATTTCAAGTATAAATTCTGTATAATTAATTTACATAACATATTTAAAATTTTTAAAAAGATACAATTTTTTTAAAATCTTACCGTTAAAAAGTTTCCCTCTTGAGTTATTATTCTGTTCATACATGCAGAGAATACATAAATACAGAGAACCATTTTGTTTTATTCATTTGGCCAGGAGATTAGTTGTGTTTTGAGACACTCCTGAGAGGCCACCTTTTGTTGTCTCAAAAAGACTATATTTAAAAGTTCATTTTCTATATTCGCTGCACATACTCCAGCTACACATTTTGTTAATAATTTTCATTAAACAAAAAACAATATATTTTTTGTAGTAGCCATGTGCATTATTTGAAATAACATTGAATTTTATAATAATCTGACAAATAGCAAAACTTTTTTAAAATCATTTCATCCTAAGCAAGGCAATAAAGCCATTAGGTCACAAAGGGTTACTGAGGGTTAGAGAATATGACAAAAAAAAAAAAAACACTATAAAGGAGAGAGAACAATAAAAGAACAGGAATTAAGAAGTCAGAGGATAACAATTGAAATTGCATTTAAATTTTTGAAATTCAAACTTGACTGAAAAGCAAGAAGCTGGAATAGAGTTCCACAAGAGAGATTGCTGCCAATCTAGTAATACACTTAAATTCATAAAGTCATACTTAGATTTTTGAAATTTAAGCATAGTACTAGATTGACAGTAATGTCATAGAGGAAAGTTCATCAGAACAAGTTTCATGAAAATGTATATAGAAAAGGCACCAGGAAGCTATGTTATCAAAGTGGGAAAATGACTGAAGCCAAGATATCAGGACCAATAACATTGTAGATTCTTCTTTGGATTTTATCAAGAATCTCAAAATATATAGCAGGAGCACCAAACTGTGGCAGCAATATTCTAAGCAAGTACGAAGGGTAGACTTAACTGTCTAGAATGACAAAGTGAATCAAATTTCCTAATAGCAGACCCAGCAATTCATTCAATATAACTTTTCTACTTCATGTCCATGGAAAGGTGCAAGGAGTCACTTTCCTAGTGGTTAGCATCAGCCATATATTTTTTTGTATATTTCTACCAAAACAGCCTCATTTGAATGTATTCAAAGAATTGCATTTTAAATAATTTGCACATTTCTATCAAAGATAATGTTGCAAAATACTTGATATATCCTTCCTGACATTTTCTCTAGAACTAAATATATAAGTTTGTAAAATTTATATTTTAACAGATTTTGCTGATAAATTGGCGTCGTCAGAAAAGGGAGTTTATTTTAACAAAATTTACATAAGCAAGGCAAAATGTCGCACTTATGTTAATGACATGAATGTTTGATTTTGTATATAAACTGTATTTAAAATTTAATTTCAGATCTGATTTTAATGAATTCCAAAATAGAAATTTTCAAGATTGGACATTTGTGCCTTCAAAAAACAGAATGTCAAAAGAATGATTTTTCCCTTGACACTGCTATTATTTTAACTACCTTCACTCCTCAGCAATGTTTATTGCTTCAAAAAGCAATGATTAGATTTTTATTAAAACCTAAACATATGAAAGTGAATTTATACATTTTCTTTGTTCTTGAGAATTGACAACAAAAATAATAAAAACTATTAGATTATTTATTGGAATGGTTGGCAAAACATTGGCTAATTGCCAATCAATTCAAAATTTATAAAATTGTAAATAATAAGGATTTTCTTGGTTTACATATTCTAATAATTTAGTAAATGCTTATCAATTTACGAATAAAAATTGTTTTCATGCCTATTTTTTTATAAATTGGCAAATGACAAATATTGTATTACATCAGTTCTAATTGTATTAGTTTTTAGAATGTTGTCAATATAAAATTATTCTTGTAAACAGACAATAATGTGAAAAATCTGTCAAATATTTTTACAAAAGACAAGTGTGTTGCTGATCAGGTTTTATTTTCATTATTACCAAAGATTTTAGTTAATTGCTCATAATCAGTTAAACATACTTGCAAGAGTAATGAGGTTAATCCTCATTGGGGGTTCCCTACAAAATTCAACATGAACCCAAATGATGACATGGCATGAAATTAACCAATCCATCTTAACATATTTATAAGGGGGTAGTGAAAATGTTTCGGTCTGAGTCACTTCCTTAAAACAGTATTCTAATGTTTAGTCATTGAAATGTTGAATTGGGGAAGTGAGTCAGTCTGAGAACTTTTCAGCACCTGCTTCTATAGTATATTCATAATATCAGTGAGTGTACTAATCAATCAAATTACATTCTGCGATGCTTTCTCTCCTTCCATAAGAGAGAAAATCTGGACAAAACAAAATTTCCTCAAATTCTTGTTAGAAACAAGGACATAAAAGAAACAATCTTTCTTTTATTGGACAATAATGAAAATAAAAAACAGATTAGCAACACATTTGTCTTTTGTAAAAATATTTGACAGATTTTTCACATTATTTTTGGTTGTTTTTTTTTGTTTTTTTTTAGTTAAATCACTGGGAAAGCTTTTTCAGTGATTTCTTTATCTGACTTCATATTCTGAACACAAATTTAAAAAGAAAAATGAAAACAAGATTTGAAAGCAAATATTTTAACTATTTACATTTTTGGACTGTTGTCCCCATCTTTGTTCCTATATTCATAACTTTTGTCTGTTGTACACTCCAACCTTCTTCAGATGATTGGAACTTTGAACTGAACCCTTTTTTTCATCCATCAGGGTAGATTGTTCTATTTCCATGGGCCATGCCTCTTCTGGATATCTCAGTATTAGTTAACTCTCATTTAACTCAACTTTTTTTGTTCACCTCTGCTGTAGCCAGGTATTGAACTCACAACCCTTTGGGTCAAGTCACTGGATTCAAACAACACTTTTATCAACAGTCAACACGTTGTGGATATAGCAACAAAGATGAGGACAACAGTCCAAAAAAAATGTAAATGATGTTAATAATTACAATTCCTCATAGCAGAAATATAGATACATATTTTAAGTTAAGAAGAAAGAAAATAAACAAAGGAGACTTATTAAAAGTCAACTAATATCTTCATTTGTATAAATATATTGTATTTCTCTCTACTTATCCGAATACCCATTCCATGAATAGAGAAAACAAAGTTGTTGCACAAGTTGTCTTCCCTCTAGAAAATCTCTATATAAACAGCATTTTCCACAAGACATCTATTCTATAAATTTCTTTTTGTCATTATACTAAGTTCACTTGAATTTCCAACCCTGGACAAAACTACAGAGAGTTGAACATGAGAAAAACATTTGAATAATATAATATTTTTAATAATATTAATAATAATGAAAATTAATTTAGCAAATTTACTACTTTTTTGCTTGTTCAGTACAGTTTTCAGAAAATCTAATTAAACATTATTTTGACTTATTTAGATAATTCCATAATTTTTTTCAGAACTGTCTTACTAATTTGTTGTAATGTGAAATATCAGATGACAACAATGCTTATTAGTATGAACACTGCAGTTTTTCTAACTTACAAGGCAGATATTAATAATTTTTATACAAACATGATGAATTATGAAAAAAATTATCAACAGAAATATATGACATTTTTTAAATTAATATGCAAATTAAATATTACTGCCTATGTTGTAAATACAATTTGTCAGTAATACACACACACATATATATATATATATATATATATATATATATACACATATATATATATATATATATATATATATATATATATATATATATATATATATATATATATATATATATATATATATATATATATATATATATATATATATATATATATATATATATATATATATATATATATATATATATATATATATATATATATATATATATGTATGTATATATATATATATATATATATATATATATATATATATATATATGTATGTATGTATAATCATTTAACACCCAGCAAGGCAATAAAATTCACCGGTATGAAAAGGGTTACTGAGAAGGGAAATAAACAGAGAATAATAAAAAAAAACAATGTCCAAGGAGATAGAAGTTTTGACATTGCATTTAAATTTTTGAAGATCATAGTTGACAGAAAAGTAAGAAGCTGGAAGAGAGTTTTGTCTTCTTTATGTGCCATGTCCCCTCAAGACGCAGGCGATCATGGCCCTCCACAATGTCCTGTCTTTTGTAACTCTTAATAAATTTTGTCTTTTGTTATTTCTCCTAAATCCTGATCCACCCTCCATTTACACAAGCTCATTAAGTATGTTATACATTGTTTTCTTCTGTCCTTCTTGTCTTCAATTTGTCTTGTGAGTATCAAATTTTTCATGCCCTTCATCCTTATTATATGCCATAGAAATTTCAAGTATCTTTTCCTGATGTTAAGGAAAAGTTTCCTTTTTCTTTCCATTTTCTCTAAAACCTCATTGTTGCTCTCATGGTCAGTCAATGGTATCGTCAGCATCCTTCTGTAGAACCACATTTCTTTTGCTTCAAAGTCTCTTTTTCATCAGTGAGGTTATTGCCCAGCATTTGCTGCCATACAGGAGGACAGATATCACATAACAGTTCAGTACTCTTTTCATTGTTTCTAACAAAGTTTTCCTGTTGCTTCATACTCTGCTTAGTTTTCTCAATGAGTCTTCAAATTTCAGTGCTGCACTTTCCATCTTCTGTTAGAACACTTCCAAGATATTTACATTTTTCTACTTGTTTGATGTTGGTATCTCTGAACTAGTCAAAAGACTAATAATAAATGATTTATATATTAATGGTATGGGTTGGGTTATTTTTTTTCATTGATGGAATGTGCGGACACATACAAAATTTAGTGTTATCTGAATTTATAAAAGATTATAAAATTTAATTCACAGAATTTAATAATATCCTGTTGTCCCCAAATTATATCTGCACAATATGAATTGAAAACTATTATGAAAAATTTCAACTGACTGTAACACCTCTATTTTAGAGTTTAATCTAAACAAAAAGTTATATACCTATTTGGTTAAAACATTTGTGGCTTTTCTCATCAGATGGCATGAGGAGTATTTAGTTTTTAAGATTGCTTTGAATTATATTGTGACAACTCTAATAAATGTTTATTTTTGAAAAAGAATGTCAAAATGAACATATTTTCATTTACTGATTTGAACATTGGAAGATGTGAGAAAATATCCAGTGATTTCATTAAAACAGATAAATAGCCTAACAAGGGCAGTGGCATCTTAGATCTCTTCAGAGGTTTTTCCCTTGGGATCTCACACACTTATCCCAGGAGAAGATAACACTTTACAAAACAGTTTGTAAAGTCTTCTTTTGGGATCACCCTCATCTGCCTCATCATGATCTCCTTAATCTTGTCAATTCAATGGCAATTTTATCTTTTGGGTGGTTTGATGTTTGGGTGAAAAACCTTGCACAAAACATGAAGAATCTGCTAGTTCAGTTGATCTAAATGTGACATTCAATTAAAACACAAACTCGGGTAATGGCATGTCACAGTCGACTGGGTAACCCTCAATGGGAAAGTATCCGTTAATGCAAAGCAAAATCCATTCTGGTTGACAAATTACTGTAATCCTTTGTATATAGATTGCTAGGGTGTATAGGACGATGTTAAAAAATGCAGAGAAATTCCTGGGAAAAAAAAACTTATTTTCATGTATACAATACACCTGATTTTAGACCAAAGAAAATGATCAAAACTTGTAAAAAAAGAAAAAAAAATGAAAAATAAAATGGGTGATAAAATCACTAAATCACCAATACACATTGAATAAATAATAACTTGTTTTAGTAATTTCTTTTTTATCACAAATTGAATAATATTTCCAAACTCAAGTAGGTGTCTAGACTCAATGAAATCTGGAAAAAGTACAGAACTTTACAGAGAAACATTATGAAAGATTTATTTCCCTTTGTTGCAATCTGCCATTAGATAGATATTATCTTGCCAGTAAACAAAAAAATCTAATTTGATCTGATTTTGTCCATTTGGAGTCCTGGAAAAAATGGGATTGAATTCTAAACTCAAGCAGAAGCTGAAGCAGATTTGGGGCATGGTTTTGAATGAAAACAACCTGTGTCTTATATACACAAGATTATGGTATTTAGAAGCAGTATACATGATTGTTAACATATGCAGAATGGCTAAACATCTTCCAGACAGATTTTGTAAAAAATATTTTCAGACTCTTATGATTTATTTTTTGTTGTATTCTTAAAAAAGATTACAAACAGACAAAGGGGATACTCAAGTGAAAGGAACAGCAACACGGGTATGAAAGAAAGCGAAGTTTATTGTAAAAGAGAATACACTAGTGAAAGACAGGGAATCAATTAGCAGGCTAGTAATTCTTGATGCAAGTCCGTCAGTTATATCCTGTGCACACTATATATATATATCTACTGATATAGTCAGTCCACAATAGGAAGATTCCATTACAACACTTCCCTCCTGAGCTAATTTTCCCATGAAATTTTGCTCAATACATCTTCTTATGGGGGTCAGGACATAGTTGTTCGACTTTTTTCCTCTTCCTAGTACTTCTCTGGCTCACGAGCACAAAACATTTTATGATCTTAAGAAAAGTAAAAAAATGATTCAGATGCAAAACATGATGAATGCAATTTATGAAGAAGGTAATGTGAATGATTGAATATGTCAAAAGTGGTTTGTAAAGATCAGGTTGATAGCAATCCTACTTTATGCCAATATTATTTCATTAAGAGAACTACTATCTCATTAGAAATCAAATGACATTTTGATGACTTTTTACATGCCATAGACTCACTGGACAATCACATATATTGTCATAACCTTTAAGAAAGTAAATTCAACTCTCAATTCATAGCTGATATCTTTCGGATTTTTTTTACAATAATTTTCACTCTGTACAAGGCTCAAGAGTCACTCATGATAGAGGGTGACAGAGTAAGAGGCACAACCCATGAGGATAAGTGGTGAAGACAACGGTTAACCATAGACTTTTTTTAATCATTTCACCTCAAGCAAGTCAGTAAAGTCAATAAGACACAAGGCGTTACTGAGTGTGAAACAATAAAAAAAAGAGAAACATTATTAAGGAGCAAGAACAATAAAAGAAGAGAAATCAAAAAGACAGATGATAATGACTAAAATTGCATTTAAATTTTTTTGAAGATCAAAGTTGGCTGGGAAGCATGTAGCCAGAAGAGATTTCCACAAGCAAGAAGTGTGAGAAAAAACTGTTAAAACCTATGGTTCCATCTACACAATTCAACTCTAAAATGATGGGACCTAGCTGCCAATCTAGTACTGCCCTTAAATTAATAAAGTTCAAGTTCTATACATGAAAGTTCATCGGGATAATTAGCATGAAAGTATGTATAAAAAAAGCCACAGGGAAGCTACATTCCCAGCAATGGGAAAGTAACTGAAGCCAAGATACCAGGTCAGGACCAATAACATTGCAGATTCTTCTTTGAATTTTATCAAGAATCTCTAAATGTATAACAGGAGCACCAGATGTGACAGTAATATTCAAAGCCTGGATGAATAGTAGACTTATAAATATATAAGACAGCATCTGGAGAGAATTGTCTAGCATGACACAATGGACTTTCTTAGCATCAAACCTAGCAATTGATTCAATATAACCTTCCACTTCATGTCAGCAGGGAATCACTTTCCTGGAGGTTAACATCAGCCAACCTAATGGAAAAGCAGAAAATGACCTCTCAGATGATTAATAGAAAAAAAAATTTGTTTTGGAGGTGTTAAAATTAACAAGTCATTCCATGTCCCAGTTAATAACAGAATATAGGTCATGTTTGAGATCCGATGCCAATTTGACCTTATTAAACCAATCAGATATCAGTTTCTTAAATTAAAACAATGACTTCTGTGTGGGATGCAGACTTGATCAGAAGTTAAGAAGGTTACAGATATATATAAAGGATGTTCCAATAACTTGGACCAATTTTAAACATAATTCACATTTAAAATCTGCCCAAGTTATTGGAACACCTTTATATATATATATATATATATATATATATATATATATATATATATATATATATATATATAAAAAGAGAGAGAGAGAGAGAGATAAAGACAAACTGATAGATTGTTTTTTCAAAAAAAGAGAAGAAAAACACTGGTCTAAGATGACAAAAATAGAAAAAGCCAAGTTGATGCACATGATGCATTTCTTTTCTCAAACACAGTCAGCTTAAAACTGCCACTTGACAGAGTCAATTCAAAGAGTTCAAGATTTCATCAGACAGTTTTAATCCACTGAGAGATTCAGACTTTCCCAAAGAGAGAAATGAGTCGCAACACTTTGATATCACTTCTTCAAGAGAATTTCATTTTCCAAATCGAGGGATAATCCACTTGAATTGAATAAGTCAGATTCAAAACTGACAGTAAAAGTAAAATAACTAAACACCCTGGAAATTTTTTCAAAGTCAAAAAACAAACACAGATCAAATTCAAAAATGGTTTTGTTTTTTTTCAAACGTTTTTCCCAATTCAGAAAATGTTGTTTTCAATATTCAGAAATATATTGTTCTAATCCAGATGGATTAGTCCAACATATGGTGCAATATTGTTTCCAACTGGTCAAGTTCATTTCAATTTAATAAAAATAGTAAAAATTAAAGGATAATTTCTTTTTAAATTTTCTTCTTCTTTGTGCTGTGTCCCTTCAGAATGTTCATGATCATAGCTCTCCACAATTTCCTGTCCATGAAGCTCTTAATCAATTTTGTCTTTTTGTTGTCTCTTTTAAATTCTGACCTATCGACCATTTACTCAAGCTTGTTAGGCAGGTTATCCATTGTTTCCCTCTCTCTCAATTTCAATCTGTTCTGTGAGTATCAAATTTTCCAAGCCCTCTTTCCTCATTATGTACCCTAGAAATTTCAACTCTCTCTTTCTGATGTTAATTGTAAGTGTCCTTTTCGTTTGCATTTCCCCTCTACCTTCTTCATTGCTGATATGCACCATCCATGAAATTCTCAATATCCTTCTCTAGTACTACATTTCTTTTCTTTTTTCTTCATCTGTGTGATTGTCCAGGATTCACTGCCATATAGGAGGACATAACATTTCAGTACTTTTGTCTTTGTATCTGATGAAATTTTCCTGTTTTTTAACACTTTGCTTAGCTTTTGGAAGGCACCTTTTGCTATGACAATGAGCTTTTGGATTTCAGTATTGCACTTTCCATCCTTTGTTAGAACAATTCCCAGATATTTGAATTGATGTATTTGTTTGATCTTGGTATCCTAATTTGTAATTTGCATGTTAGGCAATCCTTTTTTTCTAACAACTATGCATAGTTTGCTAAATTAAAAAGAAGAGATTTTCTGTTTTCTATTTACAAAACAAACAGACAACAGCTTTCCTCTCAGTTTTGATTTAAATAATTTTTTTAATCATTTCACCTGAGGCAAGGCATTAAAGCCACTAAGATACAAGGGGCTACTGAGTGCAAAAGAAAAATGGGAAACATTATTAAGGAGTGAGAACAAAAGAGGAGTAATCAAGAGGACACTTGATAGCGATTGACATTGTATTTAAATTTTTGAAGATTAATGTTGGCTGGAAAGCATGGAGCCAGAAGGGAGTTCTACAAGAGAGAAGAGCAAGAAATTTTTAGTATAGAATTTACTCAAGTGCAAATTAATGAGAGCTCAATGTTGGTCTCGTAGGATGCTTAAATTAAAAAATATCTAGGTACCATAATGAAGAGCTCATCTGAACAAATTCCATGAAAGTATTTATAGAAACGGTGCAGGGAAGCAATCTTATGGTGGTGGTTGGAAAGTGACTGAAGCTGAGATGCCAGGTCAGGTCCAATAAAAACATTATTAACAATAAAAGAAGAGGAATCAAGAAAACAGTAGATAACGACTGACACTGCATTCAAGTTGGCTGGAAAGCAAGAAGCCAGAATAGAGTTCCAGAAGTGAGAAGTATGAAAGAGGAAACTTTTAGTATAATAATTTAATAATTTTAGTATTTATAATTTTGGGAGTAGAATATTCTACAGCTATAGTTAAGCTTTTAAATTCTATGATGTTTTGTTTTCATTAGTTGCCAAGACATCATGTGTATATTGGCATTAGAGTTCATGCCTCTATCAGTTTTTAAATTCTTTTTTGTTTACAAAGACAAAATCACTATCACCTGTATACACATGATATTGGAACATCCAGTGTAAATAAAACAACATAAAAATTGAAATATAACTCCAAATTACATCCAGTGTAAATAAAACAACATAAAAGTTTAAAATTGAAAAAATTACAACAACATAAAAGTTTAAAAATTGAAATATAACTCCAAATTACATCCAGTGTAAATAAAACAACATAAAGTTTAAAAATTGAAATATAACTCCAAATTACATCCAGTGTAAATAAAACAACATAAAGTTTAAAAATTGAAATATAACTCCAAATTACATCCAGTGTAAATAAAACAACATAAAGTTTAAAAATTGAAATATAACTCCAAATTACATCCAGTGTAAATAAAACAACATAAAGTTTAAAAATTGAAATATAACTCCAAATTATTCCATTTGCAAAATTACTGATGAAGCTAAATAAATAGTGAAATGCCAAATTTATAAAGATTTCTTACTTGTTCTTTATCTAATCCATATTTCCAACTCTTATACATATCTATATCTATATATAACTTGAATTTAATGTATTGAGGCAGCAGATCATTATTCAAACATATATTGTTAAATATAACAGACATTGAATGTCTATCATGTCTGATCATGAGCCGTTCTAATGTTCCTATGTTTGCTCTAATTTCGGGTAAATTATTTGAGCCGGATGATTAGACGAAGGAACATCTTAATAAAAAGTATCCAAATGTTGGACAATTTTTGTCTTTATTTTCACCCAAAATTAAAGCAAACATACAAACATTAAAACGGCTTATGATCAGACATAATAGACATTCATTGTCTGTTATATTTAATAATATATTTTTGAATCTCTCTCTCTCTCTCTCTATATATATATATATATATATATATATATATAGATATAAAAAGTGAACATTGAAGTCAACACTTAGAGACAACAGTCTATTTCATGCTAGACTCAGTCGTCAGGCCATATATATATATATATATATATATATATATGAAAAACTTTGTTTCAGAATAGATGCTAAAATAAAAAAAAACATTATTAAATGGAGAAGTCAGTCTAAATAAAGACGACAAAAATCATTTTAAAAAGATTAGATTGCAACATTACTCATACAGACAATCTAACTGCAATTGAATACAATAAATCACATTTACTAAGTTTTTTTGTTCTCTTTGAAAATAAAAAAAGATAACAGACTGTTGGCTTAACCCCTTAAGATTAGAGGGACCCAATACAGTAGAAGAAAGTAATGGATTTTTTATTTTTTTTATAGTCGACTTTCAGCAGCTGATTGAACGAAAAACCCTGAAAGCATTAGCCAGATTGTAAAAGAATAAAACATAGAAAGGATGAAATAAAAACTGACACACAAGCATGAAAATAAAAAATCAGATATAATCAGAAGAAGTAGTCTCTCAAAGATGGGGCCAGGAAAAAATCCCCTCAATGGCTGAACTGATGGCAACAAGCGCACTAAATCGAGGTACCAGGCAGAAACAGAAATGTCAAGAACAGAAATGAACTGATTCTTCAAAAAGCACTAAATCCAAAAGTTATCCCAGAGTGATTCCAAACAATGGAGTTTTGTGTTGAAAAACATCAGAAGCTACTGAGACTATGCAAAGATCTTTGGGAACGGGTTCCATTTTGGTTCTCAAAAAGATCTTGTCAAAACTATGCCGAAACACAAGCTAAGGAAACTATAGCAAAAACAATAGATAAAGCTTCAGAAACAACATATCTCATGAGTAAAACGAAAAGGCAAAATTAAAGACAGTGAGACAAACAATAATTCTCAAAACAAAAAGAATCTTGCCTTCAACATGCCCTATGAGTGTTTCAGCTAAAAGAAAAGATTAAATATTCATTATAAAAACATAGAATGCATGGTAAGCAGCAAAAGAGACAAACCCAAAATGCAAATTACGCAATGGGGATGTCAAAATCAAGCAGTTGAAGAAATTCAACTAAACGGGTAATGTAAATCCAAAAATAGATAGGAAGATAAAAAGATTATTTTCAGAAGCTCAGTAACATATTCACCTTTTATGTTCCTCCAGGACGTAGGTGATCATGGCTCTACACAACTTCTTATGCTTTGTAACTCTTAATAACATGTCTTTTTATTATCTCATATTCTTAAATAACCTCATTAGATAGAGATTTTTATATGGATTCTATGCATGGCACCAAACCAAGTCAAAAAACATATCTAAAGTGTCAGCAGCTCAATACAAACATTTCCTAAAATCAATGATGAAAAAAGGTACTGAGAAAATAAATCCTGAGGGTCTCGATAAACATCACCTTACTTTGAACATTGTGGACTGATGCTACATATTCACAAATAAAGATCTGTATCAAATAATAGAAACGACATCACTTGGGGACTACCAACAGCAGTAACATCTAAAATGGATAGGAGAAAAAATAATGACATTATCAAGATTCTGACATTCTACAATACTTCAAATAAAAGCTTACAAAGGAAACCCCTATCGCTACTGGAACTGAGTAACCCATTTTCCTAAAAAATTGTTTGAAGAGAAAGATTTTACAAATTTCAATTGAAAGTAGTATTGTTTACTCAGTTAATGAATGCCAAATGTTTCCTTATAGGGAAACAGCTAATATTACCATTACCATTCTGACATCTAGTCATACTTCAGGTAGGTGGCCCTCTGCTTTCTCCTGTTCCTTCAATATATCCGGCAAGTATCCTATTCTCCAAGACAAGACCCCTGTTTTCATTATGTGTTCAAGAAAGTTCATCCATCTTCTTCCTGATTCTGTGTAAAAATCTACCTTTGACTTTCATTTTCCTAAAGACTTCCTAATTGCTCACATGTTCTATCTATGTTATTCTTTTCTGTTGAACCACTTCTCTGTTACTTCAAGTAAGGGATCAAAAAATAACACTTAAAACTAAATTGCTATATAATGCCTACTCTACTCCTATACAGCAAGGAAAGCCAAATGGTTTTATCACATATAAGGAAAAGATTTGAAGCAATTGAGATGTGATTCTTCCAACAAATGCTGAGAATAACATAGAGCATGTGAGAAATTAGGAATTCTTAAGGAGAATAGGAATTTCAAGAAACTTAATGGTGATAATCAGAGAGAGATAAGTTGAAATTTCTGGGACGCATAATGAGGGAAGAATGCTTGAAGAATTTAACACTCACAAGACCATATCGACCAGAAGAGAAGCAAAGAAAATGGCACATAACTTATTTAACAAGTTTAGGAACATTGATGTAGGAACAAGGACCATGAAAAACAGAGTGGAGTCATGAAAGAGAAAGTATTTCTAAGAGCAAACAAATGAAGGCAGATGTGGAGAGCCATAATCACCCATGTTCTGAAGGTACATGGCCAATTGAAAGAAAGAGTGAACTTACTTGACAAGTTTATGCAAATAGATGGTGGAACAAGAACCACAAAGACAAAGAGGATTATAAAGGTGAAAGTATTGTTAAGGGCAACAAAATATAGGAAGCTGTGGAGAACCATAATCAATCATGTTCTGAAGGAACATTGGACATTGAGAGAGAGAGTGAACCTACTTGACAAATTAAGTAAATGGAAGAACAAGTACCACAAAGTCAGAATTGGTCTTGCTCAGAGTAACAAAATACAGGAAGACGTGGAGAACCATAATCGGCCATGTTCTAAAGAGGCATGAAAAAGTGAAAGAGAGAGTGAATCTACTTGACAAGCTTGAGCAAATGGATGTAGGAACAAGTATTAAAACGATGAAAAGGGTTATAAAGGAAAAAGTATTGCTGAGAGCAATAAAAGTCCAGAAGCTGTGGAGAACCATAGTCACCCATGTTCTGAAGGCACACTAAAAGAAAGAAATAACCTACTTGACAAATTTGAACAAATGAAAGAAAGAACAAGTGCCACTAAGACAAAGAGGAGTTATAAACAAGTAAACATCATTGAGAGTAAAAGAAAGGAAGCTGTGGAGAATGATAATCGTCCATGTTTTCAAGTTGCTGAAAGAGAAAGTGAACATATTTCATAAGTTTCAGGAAATGGACAGAGGAACAAAGACCCACAAAGACAAGGTTATAAAGATGAAAATATTGCCAAGAGCAACAAAAACAGGAAGCTGTGGAGAACCATTAGAATCCACATCTTGAAGGGATATAGCAAATAAAGAACTACTTGGTCGTTTTATAGAGAATGATTACAAACAGAGGAAATAACTGTGGTAATGACAAGCAAATCATACCATCGAGATATTCAATAATCATTCATCTTTCCTTTGAACTTGGGAAGAAAAGGAAGCAGAAACCTTTTTCATTCATATTTTTATGATACAACAAAGAATAATTCATTCCAAAGAAATCCTTGGAGAAAAAAAAATTCTTTTGGTCAACAATGTTTCAAGATAATATCTCTGCCATAATCATTAAATCTATAATATCTGAAAGGATAAAAATAAGCATTTTTGGTTCTCCAAAATATGCTTCTTCACAGCTTCCATAATAGAGAAAATGCAGGAGAAGAAAAATTCCCTATATTTTCAGAAAGGCAGCGGATAAACAAAGTGGGTTCAGTGATTGCTTTCTTTGCATCTGGGAAAATAATAATAAATTTCATTAAAATTTGGGGACTTCAAAGAACTCACACAACTAAAATATGTTAAACCATCATGGGAGATATATAGAATGTATTTTCAAAATGTTTTCTTCATTAAAATTAATATGGATTGGTCTTTTAAAAACCTGTGTTTAAGGGTCCTATTCAGAATTTGCTTGGCCATTGATGCACTCTGTAGCCGAGATGTCAAAGCATGTCAGATCTAACGATTGTTTCCTTTTAGAGGAACACAGGTTCAAATCTTTCCAGAAAATGCATATTTTTCTTTAATAATATTTCTCAAATATTCAGGCTGGTAGATGTAAATAAATATACTGCTTAATAAATAAAAGGGCCATCTATTCAAATATGAGTATCCACTAAAAATAATGTTTAAGTAATAAAAGTTACAGAGTAAGTAACCTATCTTACACTTACTCCAAAGCCGATTCCAGCTTACAAAAAAAAAACATCCTTACTACTAATTGATCTACTAATTGTTTCTATGTACTGGCTTGCCTGAAGTTTAATTTCAGTAAGGTTGTGTTGAATGTGTTCTCTTTTTTATCATCAGGGAGCAGATACAAAAATCTTGTTACTGATTATCTGCATCTGTCATAATTTACTATCCACAGCTTGTAAGTGTTATTTGCTCATTTACTCAGCTACTATGCCTGCACAAATCTGGTAAGATTGTTTTCTTAAAACTGGAATAATAAATTTGTTATATTTTAGAAAATTTATAATTTGCTGTTATCAGTGCCTATAAAATAGAGTCTTAATTTCCCATGTTAAACTGACCAGCCATTTTCTACAAAAAGAAGAAAGCTTACAGAGTGGTAACCAACATATATGGCCATACCTTTTCTTTCTTTTTTTTGGTTCATAGAAAAATCCAAATTGTTTTTCTACAAACACTCACACTATTTGTGTGTAAAGGCTAATTAGTTCCCAAAAATCTGAGGAAATAACTTCTTGTGCTGAGGTGTTTTCTGTAAAGTGCAAATATTTTTCAAAGTGGTAGTTCAGGTGTCAGCAGAACAATAGCAATTACAAGCAATTATTCCACCCGTAGTCTCAATCTGACTCTGATTTAATAGCACATTCAACAAAGAATTAGTAAGTTATTTTTAAGACAGCCAGCAATATTCAAGACATATTTATTAATTCCTTTGATAATTGATGATAAACTTAATGACTTTATGGTCAAAAAAAAAAGAAAGTTTACTTCCAGGTCAAATAAGTAAGCAATCAAACATGTTTCAAGTCCAATAATAATAGAAATATAAGTATTTCTTTGTTAGAGGTTAATGTCTATTTTCTTGATCCTTATTGCTCTCATAAATTCATCTTTTCTCTATTCCCGACTGAATAAGAGTTAAATAACAAGATAGACTAGGATCTCTGCACTTGATTCAGCCAATATTAACTGATGGTGTCCAGAATAATTTCTCATTATAAGATTTAGTCTTGTGTTCATCTTAGTCTTTACAATAATAAACATTTTTATTCAGCTTGAATACTTATAATTCTTCTTTTATGTGCCATGTCCCTGCAGAACATGGGTGATAATGGTTCTCCACAACTTTCTGTCCTTTATAGCTCTTAGCAATAGCTCTGTTCTGCCAACCATTTACACAAGTCCATTAGGTAGCTTATTTCTCTTCTTTCTTCTGTCCTTCTTGCTTTCATTATATGCTATGAGTGTCAAATTTTCCAAGCCCTCTTTCCTCATTATGTGTTAGAAAAAAATCTATTATTATTTATAATTGTAAGTGTAAATGTCATTTCTGTGTCCATTTTCTTTCAAATTTTGTTGTTGCTGACGTGTTCGGTCCATGGTATTCTCAGCATCCTTCTGTAGAACTACATTTCTACTGCCTCAAATCTCTTTATCATATACAATGAGATTGTCCAGCATTTACTCTCATATACTGATATTACATAACAGTTCAGTACTCTTTTCTTTGTTTCTAACAAAATTTTCCTGTTTCTTAATACTTAACTTTTTTAAGTCATCTTTCAATACTTCCAATGCACCTTTGGATTTCTGTGCCACATTTTTCCTCATCAGTTAAAGCCTTTCCTAGATAAATTTTTGTACTTGTTTGATTTTGGCATCTCCAGTTGATAATTTGCATCTAGGGTTGTTCCTTTTGCTGACAATTTTACATTCTCTCTTCTTACAATTGATTCTTAGTCCTTTTTTCTTGCTTTTCTGTACTGTCATTTACTTTCCATGTTTGCACATTCATCAGAATGTCCAGGTAAATATGCTTATAACACTTAGATGTGTGGGTGGTTCAATGGATAGCAACTAAGAATAAGCATCTGCAAACCAAGTTCGAATTCCAGTTCATTACATTCACTTTTTGCACAAACTTAAAAGTATGAATCAATCTTTTCTCCCACCTATGTGGTTAATAGTAGGGCAGACTGAAGTCTTCAGCTTTGCTTGATAACTGTTCTAGCAGACCTATGAACGATAATGGTTATGTTCCCATTCACATGAATACAGTAGTAAATACTGTATGTTGGTCTGCAGTTGGAGATTCATTGTGGAATTCACTTGACTCACTTCTAGCAGTTGACTAATTCTTCTACATGCCATTCGCGAATGTTATATGTGTTGTTCTTGTCATAAGTATTATCATTCATTACCAAACTTTGTGTGATTATTTTATTCAGTAACCTTTTCTAGGTTACAACAGTAACCAATGTAGGAGAAGGACAACTCTGAATTCAAATTCCATTTGGGCATGGGGCTGATGATTCCATACTTGTAAAAGCCTACTTACTATGGAAACAATAGCTTAGCCTGTTGCAATCTGTAGCCTCATACTCCAGTGGGGTCTACAGGATTTGTGTAAGTAATGCTTATAACATCCAATTCCTCAATTTAAAAAAAAACAAAACAATCGCCTTTTGCATCTGAATGATATAAATATATTTATAATATTAGGAAATGTCTGAACTCATCAAGTAAACTCTTATTTTTAGCTTATGTCGAAACTTTTCTTTATCTAAAGGTTTGAACTTGTTCAATCTGTTAGAAATGCTCTTGATACTTAAGTGCTACAAACAAAAATGTCATTTGTTAAAACAATCATAATGTCCCGATAAAACCATGATTGACTGCTTTTTTAGACTTTGCCTAAGCTTTTGGTACTCAAAGGCTCAAAATGCTCAATCAATTGAACTAGCCGTAAAATCACTGATATTCGAGTGATTGAAATATTGCCGGAATTTCATTTTTATCCTTTATTTGCCATTTCCAAAAGATACAGTCTCCCGATGAATTCTTTTTACTGCCTCGTCAGATCAGACAAAATCTCTGACACAGTCAAGATGGGAATTTCTCTAACAGACAAAATTCATGGTGGTTGACTTCACCTGAAGCAAAGAATCAGTCAGATTATGAAGCAACTTTCTCATTTTGTAACCATGCGAAAATTCCTTTCTTTTACGCAGACCAACCACTTAAAAGATACTTTAAAAATCAAGAGTTATCAGTGTTTTAACAATCAGTTGATCAGTCAGCGAGATTGCAATAAAAGCAAAAGTTATCTGTGAGGGGAACTTTGAGAAACAAAAGCTCCTCAATTCAAATGAAGCTCAGATTAAAAAAAAAAATTATGATTTGGGGTAATAAATTATTTTTGATTTTTGATTTGGGGTAATGTTCAAATAAAAAAAGAAATTTTAATTTTTTTCTTTATTTTTTTGATGTCACAAAAACAAATCTAAAAATTATCTAGAAGATTTTTTCATAAAACATTCACCCAATAGAAGGCCTAAGAGCCACTCAATATAGATTGTTACAGAGTGAGGTTGTTGTATGGACATAAGAGAAGGAAATAGGTAAAGATAAGTAGGATAGATCGTTGTCTGTTGTAAGTGGGGAAGCATCCTCTTGAGAGTCTGATCCACAAAGTACTGATTTTGAAGAAGTTCTTTGAGTGAAATTTCTCTCTGACCAATGGAATACAAAAGGAATGGATATAATTCACAAGTTATCAAAGACTCCTTCATAGTATCTCTTCAGTATATTCAACTGACAGTGGTTTCAGACATGAGATTCTTGCAAGGCTTGGAACTGAGTTAGAAGCAAAATAAAAATAAAGGCTACAATTCTTACGTGATGACTTCAAAATAAACATAAGAGCAGATGGATCGTTTTACATATAATCAGAAAGAGAAAGAGTTGAGTTCTTGAAATTATAATGTGGAAAGAGGGCTTGGAGAATTTGGCACTCACAAGATATGTTTCATGCAAAAGAAGCAAAGACAAACAGTCAGTTACATACCAAATAAGCATGTGTAAATGGATGGCAAAACATGGACCTGAAGAGATAGTAAGGATCTAAACACTGCCTTGAGAACAGGAAGTTATGGAGAGCCGTGATCACCTATGTCCAAAGGGATATGGCACATTTCTTGACATGATTTTAAATAAGTTAGAAACAAGTTGCCAACTTCTTTCACATGCTATGTCCTTTCAAGACGATCATGGCTCTCCACAACTTCTTGAATAAAAATGTCAGCTTTATTTTGAGTAAACCATTTGTGCCAGGAAACTTTATTTTAAAATATGTAAGCATTTTGACAAATGTGCATTCCATTTGTAGTTATAAATGGTGGGTAGGGGATGTCAGTTCCTCCCCTGAAGTATATTCTTCATAACCCCCCCCCACACACACACACACATCACTTAATGGGTCCTTTAGTCCTTCCAAATGAGCAAGCTTGTCACCACGCAGTGTCTAAGCTGTCTGCTCAGGCATGATTGTTTCAAACTCAAGAATTTCTGCTCCTTTGATTCCTGGATAAAAACCTCATTTACTTACTCTTGACTTTGTGTGGCTTGGCTTTATGGCCACATCACATTGAAACACTGGTTCCTGCACAATCACCAAAGTTAAGCAATGTCGAGCCTGGTAAGTGCTTAGATGAGTGACTGCTTAGGAATACTAGGTACTGTAAGCTTAGATGTATGGGTGGGGTAATGGATAATGGCTTGGAATTGTTAATCAGAGAGCTATGTTCCAATTCCAGTTGAGTTCGTTATATTCATTTACATGCAAATAACTTTGGGAAAGGTATGAATCCACCTTCTCTCCCCCAGTTATGGGTTAATTAGTGAAACTTGTGTCATTTAATCATTATTATCTAAAAAAAAAATTTTCTGGTTTTAAATAACCTACAAAGGGCTGATAAACCGTAAAAAATGAATTAATCAATGAAATACTGATTTGCTACACAGGCATGTCTTTTAGATTTATTTATATTCTCTGGAATATAAATGTATATAAAGTACATTGGCCACAAATTGAGGGATCAGTTCATGTATCGATCTTAATATAGTATTGATCCCCCACTTTATACCCCATCATAATTTTTTGTTTGTTGATAAGCTATAGAAAACGAGCCAATCAATCAATAAAATACTGATTTGCTACGCAGGCATATCTTTTAGATTAATTTATATTCTCTTGAATATAAATGTATAGAAAGTAACATGACCACAAAGTGAGAGATCAGTTTATATACTGATTGTACTATAGAAGTGATCCCTCACTTTATATCCACATTACAATTTCTTGTTTATCAAATTCAAAATATTGTATGAATCCACATCTCCCCACCAGCTATGTGTCAATTAATAAGACTTGGATCACCCCAAATTCTTATAATCTAAAAATATTTTTGGGTTTTAAATAACCTGCAAAGCTGTAAAAACAAATCAATCAATCAATTGAGCAGCTCTTGGGCCTTGTATTTGGTGAAAAATTTTGGATGAAGAATCTATAACAGTTACATGTTGACACATTTTCTGAAAGTTTTTCTTTTAGTTATAGAAACTGCAATAAAAAAATTAAAATCTTATGCATTCATTAAATCTAGGCTACAATACAATGTGTTTATTTTTACATTAAAGGAAACCTCAAGAGGCACTCAAAGTAGAGAGTTACTGAATGAGGTGTGTGACAGGAATGAAAGAGGATGTGAATATTATGAGGATAAGGAGGATTGATAATGACTGACCCTTGACTTGAAGAGGTCAGAACTGTAGTATTTAGAAAAAATTTGGAAAAAAGATGTCTGGATTGAGCTTCCTCTTTACAAATGGTATACAAAGAAAAAGGGACTGATTCAAATCTGTTGATGTAGCATGGTGAATCCTAGCTGTAAAGATCTGAACTGGTGGAACTAAAGAGTAGTTCTCATCTGAACATTTGCAATGGAAATGACAAGTGAGTAGCAATACGTTTACAATATTATGAGGAAAGAGCCTGTAGAATAGAAAATGAGTGATTAACAAGAATGCATAAAAGATTTTAAACTTTATCAAGGCTACAAAGTGAGATAACTTTATTGGTTATGCATCCTGATATCCTCTTCTTAGTAATGAGGTATTCCATTGTTATGGTAAAAAGAAACATTCTTCTTTTATGTCACATATCTTTTCAGGATATGGTTGATCATGACTCTCCACAATTTCCAGTTTTTTATTGCTCTAAGTAACTCTTACCTCTTTACAATTACAATTTTTCTTTATAGTCCTTGTCCTACTATTTATTTTCTTAGAACATTACTCTACACCAGTGTTTCCCAAAGTGGGCAATAGTGCCCCCCCACTTTGGTGCTCTGTTATGTTGAAAGGGGGCACTGGGAGTTTTTTGTTTTTATTTCATTTTGGAGGCAGTGAAAATACTCAGGTGGTAGTGGGCATGTATCCATTTTTGCAGATTTTCAAAAATTATTCAATATTGGCTACAAGAGGAAATTTCTGAAAGTGCTGTGGAAAGCTATCAAACTTTACTTCATTGCTTTTTTAACTTCCTATATGGCTAAATGTGGTTCTAACCCAGTTACAGAGCTTCTTATTAAACAAAGAAACTGCCTGAAAATTACAAAACAAGGTGATTTATGATGACTTCTAAGCAGCATGGAACTTAGAGTAAGAGACTTAGTCAGTAAACACCAAAGTCAACCATTGCAGTGAAAACATTGAGATAATCTATCAAATAAAAAATTTTTTTAGGATTTTAATCATTGGCATTTCTAATAGAAATGAAAACAATATTAAAATTATTTTTTCACTAATACCTAAGTGTTATCTTGTAAAGGAAAGATAAATTCAGTATAATATTCAAAATTTAATTTGGCGGGGGGGGGGGACAAACTATTTGTGCCTAAAAGGGGCACTAGTTAAGAAAAGGTTGAGAAATGCTGCTCTACACCATAAAGCAAACATGCCTTGTGTTACCATAGATACGGAATATCTCATTAGTAAGGTGAGGAGACCAAACTGCTAATACAATGGTTTTGTTTCTTTTATTTATTTGGAATATTTTTACATTTAATGATTTAGAAAGCAGAATTCTTCTATTCCAAAATTACATCAATATTAAAATCTCTTTCATATCTAAATATGAAAAACATTTCAGTATTGACATAATTTTGGAATAGTATTTGTAACTTAGTGATTAAATAATTTGTCATTAATTATTTAAAAAGCTAAATTTTTTCTGACATGAGACAATATAATTGTCTTCATAAAAATCCTAAGTAAATCATGAAAAATATAGCCAATACAATTGAAAAATTAAGTTGAGCCATCATTTTTTATGGTAGAAGATGTGTTAGCTTTTCTTTGTTTATTTTTACTTTTTATGATTTAAAAAGAATAAATTCTTACATATTACTTACTATATTACTACTTACTATCTTACAGAATTATTTGTCTAGATAAAAATGCCAGATTAATCAGAGAAAATAGAACTAATGCAATTGCAAAATGACTTCAATTTGCTGATACTTTTTATAAAGTCTGATTAAACTAGTTCTGTCATATATTTCTCTCTCTTAAATAATGAGAAGATAACCCTCAAATAAAAAAGAGGAAGAAAAAGAAAAGACTGAACCCAGACAAAACACCCCCCCAAAAAACAGCACAAGTTCAGTGAACCAGAGTCTAGTCATTTGTGACTAGAAATCTATAAAAAATAAGAGAGGCTCCATGCATGACTTCCAATATATATATATATATATATATATATATATATATATATATATATATAATAAAAAAAAAAAAAAAGGGGCATTGAAAAAAACAAAATGAAGCCAATCAAAAAAATGGACACAAAGAGACATTTGATGTTAGCCAAAACCAAGCTTTGTGCTAGTAGCCTGGGAGCCTTGTCAAAAAGGATATAAACAAGTATTCAAGATGCAGAAGAAGAAAAGGGACCACCAGAGAAACCAGCCATGTGTGTCAAGTTAATCGATCATCTGCTTAAAACATTTTTCTGCCCTTCTTAGAGCTGAGAAAGGACAGCAGATTGTCACCGTATCTATTTCTAAGATGACAACTACTACCAAGGTCCAACTTCTAAACTGTCAACTACTAAACCGAAACAGACTTTCTCCTGACTGCTATCAAGATCAGACTTCAAAACAAACTCTTGCTAAACCTAATATCAAAGGACTCACTCCAATGTAAATCAAATATATACATAAATTATTTATTTATAGCTTATATCCAGTTCATTTTATTTCAAAGTTTCCAATAAATAACACCAAGAATATTCTAGAATTATATCACCTTAAAATTTTACATTTAATTCAGACTCACTATGGTTTTTACATTTGAGACATTAAATATATTTTTCCAATTAGTGGATCAGCTTATTACTTATTAACAATAGAAAACTGATCCCCCATGTTTTGTTCAGTAAATCTTTTTCTTAATAATAACTTACCCATTGCTGTAAGAAACGGACAATATAATTTTTCTAATTATTATATTATCATGTGGTAATTCCAGAAGGAAATTTAAACACTTACATGTGCACACCTTCTAATCATGGTAAAGATTTAACAAAATAAGCCGTGACTTTCATGCGTGGAAAAGTCAAGGCTTATTTTGTTAAATCTTAGAAAAAGATATATTTAAAGACATGTAAGTCTTTAAATATATCTTTTTCTAATAATTATATTAATTTGTAGTAATTACGGAATAGAATCAGTTTATTATTTAATAACAATATAAAATAGATCAGCCACTTTATGATCAATAGAATCTTATATTAACATTAGTTTAACCATGCTGTTAAAAATGAGAAGTCATTAAGTAAATCTTGAGTGATCAGTTTATTACTGAATAACAATAGAAAACCGATCCCCCACTTTATGTCAGTAGAACCTTATATTAATACTAGTTTATCCATGCCGTCGAGAAGTCATTGTTAAGTAAGTCTTGAGTGATCAGTTTATTACTTAATAACAATAGAAAACCAATCCCCCACTTTATGTCCAGTAGACTCTTATAGTAATACTAGTTTACCCATGCTGTCTACAATAATGAGAAGTCATTGTTAAGTAAGTCTTGGGTGATCAGTTTATTACTTAATAACAATAGAAGACCGAACCCCCAATTTATGCCCAGTAGAATAGTATATATAGCTTCTTGTTTAGCTAAGCCATAAAAAATCATGGCATATTTTGTTAAGCAAACAAGCAAATGTCAAGCTATACCCGGAAAAAATCTCCTTAGTTTTGGTGGCATCTGGGAGGTATCTGCAGACCTTTCTGGTTGGTGTAATGATTACCCCAAAATAATATCAAGTAAAGGTCTGCGATCAGATATTGTTCTTCTGTCAAGGGTGAACTATAAAATCATCCTGGTTGAATTAATAGTACCATATGAATGCCGGATGGAACAAAGCTACGATTATAAAACTAATAAATATGAAAATCTAAAGTCAGAGCTAATAAAGGAGGGGTATAATGCAATTGTTAGAGCAGTGGAAATTGGAGCAAGGGGTTTCGTTTCAGGCACTCTGTACCAATTTCTGGGCCAAATTGGAATCAAAGGGCATAATAGGGCCAAAAGTATAAAACACCTAATAGAAGTAACTGAGAATAGTTCTATGTGGATATGGAAAAAACGAAATACTCCATGGAGTGTTTCAGCGAACATGACGGCATGACATGTCTGATCGTGAATGCGTAATGAGGTTCACATTGCATTCTCAGGACACAAGGTTTGCTGTTTTTCAGAATTTTCATAAATTTAATTTTGCCATTACACATTTGAACTAGTTTATCTACAACACTTGTATATCGTTATAATGGGGCCTCACATCAGTGAGGGGGGCCGGTGTACAACTGAAACCATTGAGAGGAAGGCCCCGAAACGGTGCACATTCTCTCCTGATGACCCCAGTTTAAATATAAATTTGAGAGGAACACATCAGATTCAGTGAAGTCATATGCCATAGAGAAACTCGGTGGAAGTGTCATTGGCATGAGGAGCATTACACATTCAGCTCGCTTCAGGTGAGTTTCAATTACTTTTCAAGTAATTTCTTTCTTTAAGTCTTTACTATGATTAAATGGTTTTCATAGGTGAATATTTAAATTTATTTTTTTGAATTATTATACTAATATATAATAATTGTGTAAGGGGATCAGTTAATTACTTAATAACAATAGAACAGTGATCCCTCACTTTATGTCCAGTAGAACCATCTATTAATACAATTTTATATATGCTGTAACAAGTGATAGCTTTTTGTTTCTTTGCTAATTAATTCTTCTTATTAGATTTTCACCAATAAGCCTTATGTTAGTCACCTCAAGTTTAAAAATGGAAATTCCCCTCATATCTGCCTCACACAACAACTGAGCTACAACTGTGCCACACTGCATGCTACCCACCCTCACTGACTCAGGAGAATAGTGGGAGGCAGTAAAAGAATTGCCAAAAACAATTGCAGTAATGAGAACTTGGGAATCCAAAAATTCAGGATTGCAGGTCCGGATCCAGCCCAGAATGTTTCTAATTTGCCCAAGGAGTCGCCCCAATTCCAAAATGGTATGCTATTTTGGGTGACAACCTCTAGGAGTAAAGTTGAAAAAGCAAGACATTCTGACATCTGCATTTATTTGTATAGATTTAATGTTAAAGCACACACACTGATTTCCTTCATTCAAATCCAAGAAAGACTATCTAATAATGACAAAATTATATATATATATATATATATATAAAGTGAACATTGAAGTCAACACTCCAAGACAATAGGCTGTTTCATGATAGACGCAATCGACAGGCCTACCTGACAATTGCGTCTAGCATGAAACAGTCTGTCACTTCTGAGTGTTGACTTCAATGTTCACTTTTATATTTACATATGCTCTATCTCTGATATTGAGCACTTTATCCCATAAATATAGCATACCTTAAAACTATATTTCTTCAACTATATTTTGACATATGAGGATCTGACAGCTTAATTGTTTCAGTTATGAAATTTGGTGCGATAAACTTAAGTGGCACTTAAGACCCGCTAGTGATTTACAAAGGAGGCCACATATGAAGCAAGAGTGAGGATTGCGAGATGAGATCACTGTTAGATTGGCTGACCTTTTAGATCTTGCTCTCGCTTCTTGAAGATGATTCAGACAAGCAGATTGAAAACTACCGAGTCCACTAAAACACGTCGATCTCCATTCTACCCACTACAAGGCTAAGTGTTTGAGGGTGTTATAATGTATATTGACAGCTGACATGTGGATAAGAACGAATCAAGGAATCAAACTGCCAGAAAACCCACACATGTGATTTGATTAAAATGGTGAAGGCCCATATGAGAGAGAGAGATAGAGGGATTATTTTTTATCAAACTCTTGTGGCAATCTTAAGTTGAATTTTTAATCTCAGAAGTGTCATCTAATTTTGAACTGGTCATTATATTTCTAAATACAACTGTTTCCTTTCAAAAGGAATACTTGTAAAATTTGCTTGTGATAATCATTAATATTTTCGATGAAAACATCGCAAGGACAGTTTCATCAAGTCCAAAATTGAATCAACTGTCTGATAGATGTCAATGAACTCTGAAGAATTTGAAAATATAATCTAGAATTATCAATAATTCAAAATAAATATCAACTTTTGTCTGTACCCGTTTTTATTGTCTATGTTTGAAAATTCTGTTTGCTTTTCTCACAAAATTATAGATGAAAGATGTAAACATTCTATTTGCCAAATTGAAAAATTGTCTTGAGGAAACTATAATTTTATTTGTCTAAATGCAAACAAATTAATAAAATATTTGTTGACAATATATTATGAAAGAGCAAGCTCATATTACATACAATTTGTGTTGATGTAAGTGAACGTTAAAACAATATAAACTTTTAAAACAAATATTCCTCCCACTCAAATGTATTCATGAAATAGTAAAAATTAATAACTTTGTAATATTCCTATTTTTGTGGAATTCTAAGAGACTACAGGTTGGAACAAAAGTTCATAGCATTTTTCAAGAATTACAATTTGAACATATGATTTCTTTTCAGGTGTGACTGAAGTTTATATATATATATATATATATATATATATATATATATATATATGTGTATGTATTCTGAAAGATTATATTTCAACACCATTTTCTATCTTGTTTATCAGTCATGAACAATCTTGGTGATCAAGCAAAGTTGAATCATGTCTTATGAACTCAAATTTCTTCTGACATCCTCAAAACATCCATATCTGCTGAGTTTTGTATTCTAATCTAAACAAAGCCATTTCTAAAGAAATAATGGATTTTTTTATTTATTTATTGATCCAACAGATTTCACCAGTCAGTCAGTTATATACCATGTGTGATACATGCTTAGGCGATGATGTATCTTTCGATACATGACTGATGAAGCAGATTTTTTCCCGCAGTAGGTCAGATTTCATCACTGAAATATTATTTTTAGTTGAGACTCATATTTGAGTAGACATTTTATTTATTAAGCAATATATTTATTTATTTTTCATCTACCAGCCAGAATCTTCATGAAATCCTATTAAAGAAAATCAAGAATCTTTCAAGAAATTTGCACTTATAAGGACCTATTCGACTTGCTTCATTTGGTGAGACTGTTTGTGGGCCGAGTTGGTCTAAAGCACATTAGATCTAATGACAGTTTCTCCTGCTAAGGGGGACAAAGGTTTGAATCCTGTTGGGGACCACATCTTTTCTTTAATAAGATTTCTTGAATATTCAAGCAGGTAGATGAAATTAAATAAATAAACAGAAATGTGGGTATCAATTAAAAAAAAGTGATAAAATCTGTCAGATTAATAAATAAAAAAAATTGATTATTTCTTTACAAATTGCTTTGTTTAAATTTGGATAAGAAACTGAGAATTATGAATGTTTAAAGAATCTTTGAAGAAATTTGTATTCATAAGGTTCTATTTGACTTTGCTATATAATTTATTTATGTATTGTGAATTTTAAATGTTTTTACATTACAAGGAAAAATGGAGAAAACTAGAAAGTATTTTCATCATTTGTTTCTCTTTTATTTCTTGAAAGGAAGAAACACTGTACAAGCAGCAAAAAATATATGCGCCATTTACAGAGTTGGTGCCATAGCTGGGAGTATTGTTTATAAGCAATTCACTGAGTTGGGGAAAGGAAATTTCAATTTGGAACACAGAAAAGGATCCAGCAGGTCTTCAGTCATTGATGATAAGCAATATGAAAGGCTGATTAAAAATAATCCAGATCAAATGACACAAGACATCACAGAGGTACTCCACATATCACTTGTGAGTCTTGTAAGAGAAAACGCTTGCATATGTGAATCACTATGATGTTTCTTTGATTTTGTGGACAACATTTTCATTTGCAACTCTCTGCTTAGACGTAATAAAAACAACCCATTCATGAAAAAAACAATCATAGGTGATGAAAAATGGATTGTTTACAACAATATGTAGCAAAAAATGTCCAAAGGAAAATGAAATGAGTCACCATTAACCATTCCAAAAGTTGTCTGAAACCAAAGAAGATGGTGCTCTGTATCTGGAGAGATTGAAAACTCTTTATGTATCACAAGCTCTCTTTCTGCAAAATCAGATGCTGAATTCAAACAAGTATTGTTCTTAACTGGATTTTGATTAAAGACAGATTGATGCAAAGCATCTGGAATTGGCAATTAGAAGGGTATCATCTTCAATTAGGGTAATGTCAGAAATCATATATCTTCAAGAAAGACTTTTCATTTTTTTAAAAATCATTTTAAACCTTAGGTATCTTGAATCTGTGATGGTAGCTATGTAAAAACCACTTAGACTAGTTCATCACCTAGAAATAAGCCAAATTCTAGGAGGATAGAATTATGAAGTTGTCTCAAAGATGGCAAAAGGTACTGGAACCAAATGGCACATATGTTATTCCAAAGCCAATAATTACCTGATTTTTTTTGTATCTTCTGAATTAAAATGCACCACTTTGGATTCCTTTAAAAAAAAAAATAAAAGAATCTAAAATTTATAAAATTACTGAACACTAAAATTTGTCATATAATTATTTCAAGTTAAATTGAAATAATTTTCTTTAGCATCTTAAGAATCTTTAAAGCATTGCAAAAACGTTTCATAAAAATGGAAAACGAAATCCATAAATTTAGGATTGAAGTTAACGGATAACAAAACATCAGCCATCAAGGATGATTTTAATCTTAAAAATTCTTTATGACATAATATCTAAGTGTGAAATAACTTGTGTAAGGAAATTATAATTGAGTATGTAATTATTAAACATCCTTGACTATCTTAACAAGATTCAGATCAGATGAAGAATTGCTGCAATATCTGGACTGGTGCTACATAATCTTCACTGTCCAGCCTTGACAGAGTTCAAAAGTATCTTTGAGGCCTTGCAGTTGATGAGTTATTTCCCACCCTGCAACCTCTAACCAACAGGCAAATGGTGACAGGTCCTTCATTGCTATTACTGTAGCATACATCCAAACAAACCACATTCCTTAGTTCCACCAGTTCAGACCTTCACAGCTAGTGCCATGACATGTTTACAATGTTAAATAATTCCCAATTCCTTTCATATTTCTTTGGTAAGAAGAAAGTTTCAATCAGCATTGTCCACTGAACTGCTAAGAGGGTGACTTCAGGACCGTGACAATCTTCAAGTCTAAGATCAACCAATATCTATCCTACCTATCCTAATAATATGCACATTACTTTCTTCTGTTGCTCCATCCCTTATGCATTTGCAACAATTCTTACTCAGTAACTCTCTATTTTGACTGGCTCTTGGGCATGGTATTGGCTGATGTAAAGAAAAAAAAGAAAAGGAAAGAAAGATAGAGAAAAAGGAAAGAAAGAAAAAAGGAGGAAAATTACAGAAAAAAGAAAGAAAAAAAAAGAAAAAAACAAAGAAAAAAAAGAAGGAAAAAGAAAGAAAAAGAAAGAAAAAAATGAAAGAAAAAAGAAAGTAGAAAAAAAGAACAAAGAGAAGAAAAAAATGAAAGAAATAAGAAAAAAGAAAGAAAAATTTATTTGTAAATGAAAATAATTCCTGAGAATGTCCACAATAAGTAACCATCTTGACTAGAATCTTTCATAATATCTGAAAATTTGACAAAATGATTAGATACCAGAAACAGATATGAAAACGTTTTTCTGATTTGGTGGTTTACAGACCTGATGGAAATTGTGGACTGAAGCTAAATTCTCAGGTTATCATTTTTTCCTTGATTACATGATCTTATAAGACTTTCTAATCCCAATTATCCCTAACCTCCACTGCCACACTTTTGTGGTTTTTCAGTTCATTGAAGAAGCCATTATGGAAAGAGCTGGTCATCTCATCAGAAATGAAGGACTAGGTAAAAAAGTCAGATAATTTTATCTTTAACACCCAGAACAGAGTCTACGCTAGTAGTTCTCAACCTATTTTGCTTGATGCCTCCTTTTTACCATAAGTCAGGATGTCATTCCCCCACCCCTTTTCCAAGATAGTCTGACTCAAAAGTTGCATTCCAAATAATATATATGTATTATTGAAAATCTTCATTCTTTTCCCTATTAATACATCGATATGGATTATTTTTGTAGTAGCAAAAAAAAAAAACACCATAGTTAGTGGAAAGAAAACTTAGCATGGGATCTGAGTTGTACAGACCAATGCACATTGCAGGGGTTGTGCCACCTTGGGAAGTTCGAAAAGTTAACATTTTGATTCTACCAATCTGTGGCCCCAATACCCCCCACCCCAAGACACACCAAAACCCTGAAATTCCCCCCTGGTTGAGAACCCCTGGTCACCACAATAATCTGTTTCACTTCAAAGAAAAGATCATATTTCAAGCTTATTGAGATTTTTCTTAAAGGTTTTGTAAACATTATAATGTAGACAACATGGGCAGTTCAGATTGGTGTAATGGTTAGCAAGCTTGTCTCACTAGATCAACTAAAACTGGTTTGTGAATTCAATCCTCACTGAGTGCACCATACTTTTGGCCTTGTGTCACATCTATGCTTATAAAATCGTTAGGGTATTTTGACATGGCATAATGTTTAGCAAGTTTGACTTATGATTTTTTGTTGTATATGAATGGCAATGCATTCTTTGGAAATATAGTTGGGAGTGGTTTCCTGTTAATTTCTCCATACTTTGGAATTCAGAGGTTTCCTTCTCTTAGACTGGTTGTGCAATTCAAGGCTTAAAGTGCCGAGTCTACTATTTAACCCATATTTGGCGGGAAGAAGAGATAGATTCACATTTTTCCTTTTGTGCAAAAGTGAATGCAACAACTTACACCAGATTTTGAACTCATCTCACTGATTTTACTTCCTGAACCCACACCTCCCCATATTGTGTATAATTAATCCATCAAGTGTTGCAGAAATTTCTCCCAGTACAAGGCTCGAGAGTTACTCAAGGTAGAGTGTTACTTTTAAAACAGTCACAATGAATGAGGAATGATATGAGTAAAAAGAGTGGTGTTAAGCAGTGAGGATAAGGAGGATAGATAACAATTGAACCTTTACTTGAAAGGTGAGAGGTAAAGAGATACTGCTGACTCTTTAAACACAGCAATTTGACTAAAAAAAAATCAACATTTTTAATGAAAAATTTGGTAGTTAAAAAATTGTTCTAGCTATTTTAGACAATATCATTCATGGCACACATAGCCCTTGTTTTTTTTTTTCATGAAATTACTTTCTGTAGCCTGAATGAAGTTTACAGCAGTTGCTGCAGGATTGAAAAAAACCCAGGATGCGGCTGATGGTGAAACAAAGTTAGATATTGTTATAATGGAGCAGAAATAATGCACTTTGATTAGATTCGAAAAAAAGAAAAAAACAATAAATTAACTTTCCTCTTACTTAGTAGTCATTGAAAAATGAAAAGAAGAAAAAATATTAAAAGACATTGATTGACCAAAAATAAAGGGAATACTGACTCTGTAATTATTTGAAGAACAACCAGACAGGATAATTTGTTGGAAGCTATTTGGGTTTTTAAAACATAAAAATCAAGATGAAAAGGAAGAATAAAAAAAGCCTTGTGTGAGTAATTCATTTTTATTTTCTTTTTATCAGTTGAAAGATTAAAGATATACATCAAAATTCCAATAAAGTTTTTTTTTAATTTTTATTTAGAAAAGGAAGAAACAATGGAAGGATTAAGTTGCTAATTTTTACTTTATTTACTTGATTTCTTTATTTGTTTTACACACACTATACAAGGCTTGAGAGTCATTCAAAGCAGAGGTTTATTGTTAAAAGAGTCAGGAAGAATGAGGTGCAAAGAAGGAGTGAAAGTGGACATATTAGGAAGGGAGGATAGATAAATGGTTGACCCTTGACCTGAGAGTCTTTTACACAAAATAGCAGTTCTTGGGAAAATGTTGCCTGGATAGAACTTCCTGCTTACAATTGGAATATGGAAGAAATGAGAGTGATTTGACTCTGTGAAAATAGCAGAGTAAAGGGCTGAACTGATGGAACTAAAAAATGAAAGTCTTTGGAACATTTGCCATGGAAATAGCAAAAGAATAGAGATAGGCTTGCAGTTTTATGCCTTTATGGAAAGAGGCTGCAGAATGGATAATAAATCACCCTCGCAAGTCTGTATAAACATACTGAACTCTGATGAGTGAAGATTGAGTAGCTCCAGCCTGGGTATGACAGCAATGTTCCAGTTTTGGTTTAATCTGATTCGTTGTATTTGGTACCAGGTGATAAAAAAAGAGAAAACAAAAACCAAAAATTTTACAAAAAAAAAAAAAAAAAAAAAAAAAAAAAATCACACAAATTTTTTGTTGTCTTCAGTACATCATTTTTTTAAAAATACCTCGTCTCTTCAGGAGATAGGGAAGGATCATGACTTTTTGCAGATTCTTTTTTATTATCTGTGAATTTCCATGTATTCTTGAGAAAGATAGTGAAGTAGTTTTTCCATTGCCTTCTCCGCAGTTTGGATTCAGAGTTTTACTTCTCTTAGACTGATTGCAGGTCAAGTCTAAAGAATCTAGTCCATGCTGCTATTTAACCTATAGCTGGTGGGAGAAGTGGTGGATTCATATCTTTTCAATAGGCATTTGTGAAAAAGTGAATGCAACCAGACCAGAATTTGAACTTTGCTTGCTGGTTTCCCTTTCCACGCCAATATTCATTTCACTATCTGCCCATGTATGTCTTACAATCGGATAATAAACTTCTAGATGCATGTAAAATGAAATTCTATAGTAAATGAACTACTAAATTCAGTTCATAATTTTTCTTCTTTTTTTTTTTTTAATTTGCTTCACCCATAGCAAGGCAGTAAAGCCACTAAGACACAAAGGATTACTGGGCATAGAAGAATTAGAAAACAAAAACATTATGAAATTGCAAGAACAATAGAAGAGTAATCAGGATGATTGACATTGCATTTAAATTTTTGAAGTGTGAGAGAAGAAACTGTCAGCATAGAACTTACAGTTACATCTAGCCAATTCAATTGCAAATTAATAAGACTTTGTTGCCAATCTAGTATTGTCCTTAAATTAATAAAAACTAGGTATCACAGAGGAAAGTACATAGGAACAATGACCATTACAGTATTTATAGAAAAGACACAATGAAGCTATGTTACAATGGGGGGAAAGTGACTAAAGCCAAGATGCCAGGTCCAGATCAATAATATTGTGGATTCTTTTTTAGATTTTATCAAGAATCTCTAAATATATAGCAGGAGCGCCAGACCATCTGCGGCAGCAATATAGAAACATTTAATGAAATTAAAGATAAGTTTTCATGATTATTTATACTATTTACATGCAGACTATTGTCCACAGCACTCATCTGCAGTCAGGTTAGGTTTAAAGCTCCAAGTTATCCACAGGGAATTGTCCTACAGGACAATAGTGTAGTGGATTAAAGCATTGGTTGGTAAAATTGCATGATTAGTTCCTGGGCCAGGCAGTGTACTTAGACTCTGAAAACAAGCAAGCAATAAGTGAGTAGTATTAAAATGAGTAGAAGACAATGACTAAGGAATGTGAACAGTTCAAAATTCCCTGTAGATTACCTGGATTGTAATACACCTGATGAAGATGATAAAAACAACAAAGATGAGGACAATCGTCAGCATGTAAACTCTTCATCCCAGAAATTCAGACATAAACTCTCTATGATGTTAAGAACTGACTTGAGACTGTCTTCATATTACACACATGACCCCACCCCCATCACTGCAACCATGTCATCAAAAATAATTTTTAAAAAAAAATCAATATTTTTCATTTCGGACAAATGTTGTGAAATGAATTCTAATCTACAAAATTTGTTCCATAAAAATTTATTGGGTTTTCCACAAGTAGACATGTTAATAATGTTGACAGATAAGGCATTTAAAAAGAAAAAAAATCTAAATTTGCTGATGACTGAATGCTTGAGTTCAATAATGTTTCTGGAATGTAAAATCTTTTACAGACAGCCATGACTGACTGCAAACATGGTTATCAGTAAATGTTAGTTTCAAGATATTTCATGGAGTAATTATGTACATTTTTCTGCTAGATTTTTGTGAAAACAAAAAGCATCCTTCAAACATTTATAGCCAGATGCATTCACAATATAAAAAATAACTAAAAAATCTCAGTATTTATACTTGGTTATTTTTTCCATGTGATTCATGCCAGGAAATAACAGGTCAGAAATGAATCAGAAGTCCATCAGTAAACTTTTATCAAAGAGGAGCTGATCTGTGGTGACCCCAATAGGTACTGAGATTACCCTAAGAGATACCAAATTAGCTACCTGTTTATGTAGTAAGTGATTCACACCAGGAAATAATGTCAAACCTTTGAAAAAGGAAGAGTTGATCTGTGGTGACCCCAATATATACTGGGTTGATGAAGATGCCAAATTAAGCTTTATATTTGGTTTCACATCAGAATGCCCAAAAAGCTAGGTGCCTCAGACAGCTGACCTAAGAGGCAAACCTCAAAGCTACCAAACAGGTGTCAGTAGGTGGGCTGACATAAGCAAAGAAATAAACCTAGGTGAACTTTAGAATAGACAAAGACACAAAAATGGATGACAGGAACTTATATAGCATCCATAACATCCTCATGAGAAGATGATTGAGATTTTGAAGAAAGTCTTAAAACCACATACCCTACATGGCCAAGGTTAATTTAATGGGATCCAGAAGTAAATAAACAAATATTTTATGCTTACATGTAACCTCACGTTCCTCATCGGATGTTAGCAGATGAAAACTACATAAGTATAGCCACAAATTCAAGAACATTATTTTTCTTATATTTGTAAAAAAAAAAGAAAAAAAAAAGAAAACCTTCAAAAAAAGGTAAAAAACAAAACAAAAAGAATCAAAGTTTCAGGAATGTGGAAGTGAGGTAAAAATGAATAAATAAGGAAGTGAGGTAAAATGAATAAATAAGAAAGTGAGGTAAAAATGAATAAATAAGGAAGTCAGGTAAAAATATAAAAGAAAAAAAATGGACATAAAGAGAAAAAAGAAAAAATTACATTAAAATGAAAGGAGGGGGAACAAAATTTCAGAAATAAGAAAATGCAATAAAAAAGTAAAAGAAAAATGAACCTTATTGAAAAAAACATTACCTTAAAAGGAAAAAATCAAAGTTTCAAAAATAGGAAAGTGGGGTAAAAATGTAAAAGCAAAAATGGATCTTGTTGAAAAAAAAAAACATTACCTTAAAATGGAAAAAACAAAAATTAAGGTTTCAGAAATAAAAAAAAAACAAGGTAAAAATGTAGAAGAAAAACTGAAATCATTACGAAAACAAATAATTTTCTCTAATTTAAATGCACCTTTTTCCTTAACCAATTTTATAAACTAAAATAAATAAATAAAACGTAAACAAATAAACAATAGTAGAAACAATATAACAAATATTAATTTCTGACAGGATGAATTAAAATTTCAAAAATAATCCAAAAAAGAAATCATTTTAATGTTTTCACTTGTTTTATTCTTAATTTGCTTCTTTTTTTTTTTGTCTTTTACAAATGTTCTGAGTATTTCTTTGTTCATGCTAACCTACAGGAAGCATTGTATCCTCTGTAGAGTCAAAGAATGCTAAGAGTAGCAGGAATCAATCTGAAAGCAAACCTCATTTCCTGGCTCTTGTATCTGATATTAGTTGCTTCAAAAAGATGTTCCACCAATTGCATATCACCCTTGTAAATAGAACGGATAAATCATAAACATATAAAGAAAAGGAAATCAGTAGAACAACAAGTGAACAATAAACCTGTTGTTGCCTGTGTCAATAATGTAGTCAAATTGTGTCATCTTGCAAATGAATAACTTTATATTACTGACAAAACAACAGCCTTACCTAAGCTCTCATAATTCAGCCTCAACACATAAACAACAGTGATATGGCATTAATCTCATAATAATGCACTGAACTGAAGAACAGCTTGTGCACAAATCATAAATGCAGTTTCCTTATAATTCACACTTTACTTCACTCCCTGGGCATTGGCTAAGATCAAAGTGTAGTATCTGTTCTGTCAATCTGGTAATATTACTTGTTTCCTTATATGGAAACATTCAACATTCATTGACCGAACAGCCAGTTCTACTCAAGTTACACTTTTCTTCATTCCCTGTCCATCAGGTTAGGATCAATATGTAGTACCTGTTCTTTTAATCTTTAATAATAATATTAGCCATTTCCTTATAAGGAAACATTCTCCATTCATTGATGAAAAGCCAGTGCTACTCAAATTACACTGCCTGTTCTTCAGACTAGAATCAAAGTGTAGTATACTTACTACACACCACTGGCAAATCTTGTATGTTGTCCCATTTCCAAACTTTGTTTTGGTTATTCTTATTCGGTAACCTTTTTTAGGTTACAACATAAAGTAAACAAATAAATTTTTCTTTTTGACTTAATAATTTTTCTTTTGATATTCTAATAATTTATTGTCAAAAAGATTTAGCATAAATGGCTACAAGTTGCCCAAATTTATATGTCAATAATTTTCTCTTTACAAAGATTTCTGCAAAAAAGTTGTCATGTTTTTCCTAAAATACAACATTTGACTATATTCATTGAGTGATTTATTTTTTAAGGTTTATCAGCCCTTGGCAGGTTATTTAAAGCCAGAAAATATTTGTGTTTGATTGTAAGAATTTTTTGAGATAATAATTGTTTAGTGATAGAAGTTTTACTAGTCGACCCATAGTGGGGAGGAGAAGCAGTAGATTCATATAATTTCCAAAGGTATTTGCATGTCAGTGAATATAACAAACTCAACAGGAATTGGAACTCAGCTCTCTGATTAATAATTTTGTGCCCTTATCCATTAAGGTAAATTCTGAGTCTTTATCCATTACACTACTTGCACATACTTGGTATTCCCAAGCAGTCACCTATCTTGGTACTGACCAAGATTGGTGTTGCTTAACTCCAGTGATCAGACAAGAACCAATGTTTGAATGTGATATGGCTGTAACCTGGCATGACTTCCTAAAAATCTTCTAAAATATAATCTGAGACATTAAATTTGTTTTTTATGCTGTAGAATAAAATTATTGTTCCATTTACATTTGATATTTGTACAGGATTGCAGAAATTAGTCACTTTCTATTTTAAAAACTAAAATGACTTGTGGTGTACTGGAAAGTATCATCAGTGATCTTTATTCCAGATGTCATTGCACTTTTAAAACATCTCTTAAAAACATCAGAGAAAACCCAACCAGGAGCAATGACCTATGGTCATTTATTATTTAAATGTATTATTAGAATTTTTTTTGGAGATAATAATTTTTTTACTACCTAACCCAGGGAGAAAAGGTAGATTCATACCTTCACAAGGGTATTTGTGCATAAGTAAATATGTCACTGAGCAGACAGGGGAAATCATCTCATCCTTACTCCTATGGCATCTTTCTGGAGGTGTCTTCTCATGTAAATTGACTTTCCCCAGAAACCATAGATCAGGACTCAGTGTTGGACATTGGGGATCTGGAGATAGCAATTCAGGACCAAACAGTGTGGAATGAGATTGTCAATGGAGTTCTGACCAACCATAGGGAGGTCGAAGGATGATGGTGATGTGGAAATATAATAGACCAAACACAAATTGGAACTTGGCTCTCCAATTAACAAATCTGAGCCATTATCCATTACACCACCTGCACATCCATGCTTACAGCACCTGGTATTCCAAAGTGGTCATCTATCTACATTCCATTATAAAAATATTATAAATGTTGTTATATTCATATATTCATCGATACCAGATATAAACTACATCGTGGTGATTTCAGTTTTCAAAACAAGAAACATCAGAGAGAAAGCAACAAGAGTAACCTGCATGGTATAAAATATTTCAAGTATCAACATTAACAGAATTACAAAATAGAATTTCATATCCTCACAAATTCTAAACTGATTATTCCAACACACATAAAACTTGAAAAACAATTTTCAAATAGAAATGCCAGTTTTCTCTTCAAGCACTTGTACGACAATCAATCTGACGTGAACAAAGAAGAATTTTGCCAAAAAGTTAACATTTACCATTAAATGCCAAACAAATTGCCAGTGTCACAAGATGAAATAGAACATCTTCTACAAGTTATACTGCAGATAAGACTCATACATATTTGGATTGTCTTGATTCCAGACAAAAAAAAATTGTAGTCTCTTCAAGAAGAATTGGAAAACATTTTTTTGTCTTTACTGACATTAAATTCTTCAGACAAAAATATAGAGTAAGAAAATAATTATATCAGGATATATCTTAATATGTATTTGTGCATTGTTATCTCTATTTCTCTTGATGGGTTTATTGCCTGACAACTGAGGCATCTCCCCAAAAGGGGAAGTGCTGAGGAACCTTGAGCAATTTTTTCACAGTATTGCCATTTTAATCAACTTTAAGGTGACCTTGTGTTTCATTCAGTAGTGAAGAAGAGGCACTTAAAAATTCCCCCCCCTCTCCCTCTCTCTCTCTCTCTCTCTCTCTCTATATATATATATATATATATATATATATGCCTGGACTGCATTCAAGTATGAAACAGGTTGTCGCCATTCGATGTTGACTTCATTGACCACTGCTATATTTACTGATGCTCTGTCCCTGATACTGAGCACTTTACCCAAGAATAAAGCATACCTTAAAACTATATATATATATATATATATATATATATATATATATATATATATATTTGGGCAGAAACCTTTCTTTGAAACATCTTTTGTTCAATATGATAGACAAGGAAAATGTTATTCATTTTTTATTCAGTTTTTCCAGTGTTCTTACATTTTTATATTTGGTGGGAGTGAGGAAATACAAAAACTGTCCATACCATCCATTGTTTCAAGCACTTTTGGCCATTTCTTTAGTCATTTTCAAGAGAGTTTTGTGCTGGTGTTGTCAGTTTCTCATCCTGTTTGGACTGTTTGAGAGGTATTTTGTTTTTGTGTTGTTTCAAATACTAATAGGAGCATTTATTCCAGGCCTTTGTGTGTTGAGTGCTGCTGGAATTCAAGTGAGCGTCTTTCTATTTTTTAAAAATCTTTCATGTATATATATATATATATATATATATATATATATATATATATATATATATATATATATGGGAGGTGGTTGTAGGCTTAAAAGAGCATATACACATACATATTTCTACATTCTATTAACACACACACATGTGTATATATATATCAGTTTATGTTTGTATTATACAAGTCAATATTCTCACAATGGAACTGGTATTGACCAAGTGATGTTAGTAGCATTTTATATATATATATATATATATATATATATCAATCAGACAATGTTAGGAGTATGTTAGTTTGTATTATACAACTCAATATTCCCAAAATGGAATTTGTATTGACCACTTGATGTTAGTAACATTTTCTATAGACACTTGTATTTATCATATTAATATATCCTGAAAATTTCAGCTTATTTGTTTGATTTGTTGTTTTTTAATCATGTCACCCCAAGAAAGGTGATAATTTCACTAAGATATGAAGGGTTATTGATAGTGAAAGTGAATGAGAAGATTTTAGTGAAAAGAAAAGACAATAAGAGAACAGGTTTGAAACTGGAGTGTTTTTCAGCATACTGCATATGTATGTGTATATATATATATATATATATATATATATATATATATATAGGTCCCATTTGATGTCTTCCACAAAAGAGTCTACATCAATGTCTGTAGCCTAATGATGAAAAAAGGATTTATTTTACACAACAAATATTTATTTTCCAGTATAATTCTCTTTCTTGTCAATGCATTTTGTTGAATGCATCTTAATTAATCACATATGCAAAGGCATCAATAAGTTTGTCACCTGATTATGAGAAAAGAATTTATTTCACCTGACAAATGTTTATTTTTCCATATGGTCTCTTTCCTAGTCAAGGCACTTAATTATGTGATGAATTTTAATTGCATAGATCGAACGTTATTAAGTGAAAATTTCAGACCAAAATTCAGCTTTAACTACAAGTCAGGCTGCAGATTTATTGATCCACCCTTGCATCCGTGTTTGTATGTGTCAAGACAAAAAGAAAATTATAACATATATGGATCTCCAAAGCATATGGATCTCCAAATGATCACAACACAAACAAATGTATATTTAAATACAATTTTTAAAAATTCCCAAAATGCCCTATTTTATTCTTTTTCTTTATTTGACAATTTATATATATATATATATATATATATATATATATATATATATATATATATATATATTAAAAATGGACAAAGTCTGACAATTATTTTAAGACATTTTCTAAAAAGAATGTATAAACATAAAATGTCTTAAAATATATATATATATATATATATATAGACAAACACACACACACACACACACACACACATATATATATATATATATATATATATATATATATATATATATATATATATATTTGTTTTGAATTTTGTTGTTCCTATTTTCTCTTCCGTATCATTTTTCTTCTAAGTAAAAAGTTGTTTGATGTTGTGAGAGAAAATATCAGTTGAAGATTGGAAAACATCTGCATTCAAAATATAAAGACCAGGCATTTATTGTTTGTTTTTATTGCTTGTTAATATTTATGTTTACAACCTTTTCACCAAGTATCTTACCTCAGTTTAGATCTATTTATTGTTATTATTACATTTTTTTTCTGTTTTTTTTTCTTTGATCCAAAAATGTCTGAAGAAAGAAGTCAGTTGCTTCATTGGTAAGAGTGGAACAGTTCCATCGTTTCGAAGGATCTTGGCAATCATGATTCTTAACAGGTGTTTTACTTTCCGACAAAGTCTTGCACTGTTGCAGCAGACATTCATTACAACCTTTGGCTAATATGTTTTTTTTTTAAAAAACACGCAGTGATTTGTAATTTCTTTATCAAATCCAATGTTGGGTTGGGTTCTGAAAGGTTATCAGCCTGACTAAGTAGGACTGAAAAATAAAATGAAAAAAGAATTTGATATTTAGTCATTTAGTGATATTTTAGAATATAGATTGGATCAGAAATGTTTCAGCATCCTCTGATAAATATTTATCTATCTCGGTCCATTCATATCTCTCTATATACCTCTCTATCTCGGTCCATTCCTATCTCTCTATATACCTCTCTATCTCGGTCCATTCCTATCTCTCTATATACCTCTCTATCTCGGTCCATTCCTATCTCTCTATATACCTCTCTATCTCGGTCTGTTCATATTTAATCCGTTATATATTTCCTTCTATTCATATTTATCTCATTCAACAGAATTAGATAGATAAAAATAGAGAGATTTTTATTACTTTAAACATTTTTAGCAGTTACCCATGTTTGAAATACGTGGCCTATTTTTATTTTAGTGCGTATTACATCTATTGCCTTGCACACTCGAGAAAAATTAATCAAGAAAATTTGTTCTGTAGCAGGGTTTGAACCTTTGTTGGAGAAAAAACATTTAACCCAGAGTGGTTTAGACAACCTCCAATCTTTGTGAAAACAGTAGCTTTGTGAAAACAGATCTTAGGTTCTCTGGCCATTACAGGCTGTTTGTTGGCTGCTTCATACTGTGTACTAAATCCATGACCATTTCCAGCACTTTGTTGTGATGTCACATGTACATATGTAGTGATTTTGGGGATGCAGGGAGCACATGATATAAAGTAATTCAATCATTCTGGCATAATGTGTGTACATCAATGTCAGTGTACCCCCTACAGCTCAAGGTTGATCGCAGAAGGAATGATATTGCCAATGACATCATTGCAATCAGGGTATTCCATGATAGCTTCATTGAATCAATATCACTCCATGTTGTCCAAGCACATTGTTTGGACTGAGAAACAGCAGTAGCTGTTTACTGCTTTTCTTCAAAATTCCTGATTTCTTCAATCAACATGTCTTGTTTACCATTTAGACCCTGTTCAGAGAAAAACAGGTTCCTTATGCTGCCCAGGTCAGCTCAATTGTTTTGGGTCATCCCCATAATCTCCTTGTTTTGCAGGCTGGATTCTGCTTCTTCGGTGGCTTCTACTACCAACCATTTGGTGCCAGTTTTGATATCTGCCAGTAACCTGTGGACAAAGTCATTGGTTGAGTTCCTCATCATCATGTGGAGGCACACCTTCCTGACTTTGAACTCCTCCAGCAAATGAGCAGATGGAACCTTAATATAGAGTCCCCACCATAGAGAAACAGGCGGGGGCACTCCAAGCCACTTATACAGGTACTTGATGATACACTGCTGCATGTGAGACAGAGTAGTATTATACATCTGCAACAGTCACAGAAGCTGGGGCAGCAAGCCTTCAGTTTGCCAGAGAGATAGGTTCTGTCAATGAATTCAAGTCCATCTAGTGTCACTTTCTGCACCTCTTTACCACAGTGCCGATCAGTCAGTGGAATTTCATACAGCCAACCGAGGCCCTTCACTGGCTTCTCTTTGACTGTCGGGATTATGTCATCTCCAATACAGAAGTGAATCTCCCTGACAGAGCCTCTGAGCTCCAGCTTTTCTTGGGTTTAGCTTTCATTCTCACCCACATGAAGAGTTTATGGTAGCACTGCAGCAGTTCATTGGTATTGACTTAAGATGGGACCACAATGGTGATGTCATCTATGAACGCTCTGGAAAGAGGAAGGTTCCATCGTCATCACTCTGCTTGCGGTGTCTGCTGCACCCCGTAATATGAGTTTAATGGACATAATGAAAAGAAGTGGTGAAAGCATGCAACGCATCATGATGCTGACCTCAAGGACTTGTAGTTACCAACGTTGAGTTGCATAAAGGCTGCTCTGAAAATATTTCATTATCATTTTGCCAACCTTATTAGGGAAAATGAAAAATTCAAGGGACATTCAAATTAACACAAGAGGAACTGACCCATATGCATTTTCAAGATTAAGCGAAATCACATGAAGTTCAGTTTTATTTTGTTTGGCTGATAGGATTGAGTTCTGAATCCTGTGTGAATAATGCAGACAGCTGGAGATGCCAGGTATCCCAACCTTTTGGACAGCTGTCTTTAAGTAATGGTTGCCTAGCAGGAAGTCTGTCATATGATGAACAAGGACCCCAAAAATTTTTTTTACCTCTACATTCAAGAGGGGAATGGGGAGGAAATATGCAATGCCTTTTGTATTCTTTTCCTTAGGCATCCAAATGCCATCCACGAGGCACCATTTTTGTGGCACAATATTTTGTTTCCATGCCCGTTGGAGGAGGATGGTGAGTTGGTTGAGGATGTTTGGACAATTCTTATATAACTTGTAGGATATTCCATTTATTCCAGGTGTACTACTGGCATGGGATTTGCAGACAAATTCCTGAACTTCTCTCAGCTTTAGTTCATTGTCATTAAACATGACTTCCCAATCTTGGGACCTAGGAAGGTCATTCATGGGAAGGATTGAAACATCTTTCCAAGCATCAGAATACGTCAACCTCAGGTGGTTCTTGAGAACTAGTGAACAGCTTTTTAGCAAAGGTGTAAGGATTATTGTAAAATGATTTCTAAGACTTTAATATCTTTAAGCAGGTTTTTAAGGCCTGCCCTCTCATGAATCGGCGCTTCACAACTCTCTGCTCTTAGTTTGCCCTTTTAACAACAATTCTATTTATTATTTTTATTCTTAATTATTCTATTATTAATTCAATTAATTCTATTTAAGTCTGTTAATGTTTATCATGACATACAGACACCAACAAAATACCAGATCTTACAGAGTGAATGTCCGTTTGAACTCGTAAACTTGTAAAAGTTAGGGAAGTGCAAAATTCTTCTAGTTTGAATAAATAACAGACTAAGTTGTGAATAAACAAAAAAAAGTATTAACAAAATCACTTTTTGTTGATCAAATATTAACTGTAAGTATCATTTTCAAAATGAGTTTCATTTTTTATTTTAAAAGTATTTGAAAGTGACGGCTTGATCTGTATGAATATATGCAGAGGAAAAAACAAATTATGAACAACGTTTTTTTTTTAATTTCAAAATTTCTGTATTTCATATTTTTCAGAAGGCCTATAATCATTGCTTCTTAATTTCATAAATAAATCAAAAAGTTAAAAATGGAAAAAATCAAATATAAACAAAATCGAACACAACAGATCCGTGAAATCAGAGAGAAATACAAATGTCGTTTGTTAAGATTTTAAAGCAATAAAAAGAAGAAAATTTTGTCAAAAGTGACAAACTTCAGTTCAAAAATGACATTTTAATATTATGGAAGTGTCACACAAGTCACTCAAAATTGTCATTTCAGTGCAAGATCATTGTTCTATATATAGATGAAGTTTTTTTTTTCAACTTTAGTTAAGATAAACAAGAAATTGTTCTGAAATCATCCCAAGAAAACATGCCTGTATATTTTATATTTACATATGATTGATTGATTGGTGATACAACTTCATATTTTATTTAAATATTATCAGAGATGGAAGCCTTCAATCATTTTGAATGCATTTCTCTTCTCTCTTTCTATAAAACTTTCATACTTTCTACCCTTTCTCAATTCTATTGTCTTCTTTTATTGAACATGACTGCTTTTATGTTTTCTTTTTACAATGATTTCCGCCCAATAAAAAGCCCAAGAGCCACTCAAAGTAGAGGGGTACAGAATATGAGGCAAAGTTTATGGGGATATGGGGGAAGGTAACAGTTACGCCCTAGACTTGAACAGGCAAAGAGGGATTAGGGAAACATCTCCTTGGGAGTTGGTTGCACAAAACTGTACTTTATGGGAAGAAGCTGCTAGAATGGAAACTAACATCTCACCAATGGAATACAAAGAGAACGAGGATTGCTTTGCCGCAATGTGTGTGTGTGACATGACGGGTCTTAGCCATCAAGATTAGAACTGGTAAAACTAAGGGATGTGGTTCGTCTAAGCATTTTCCATAGAAATAATTATAGAGCAGCAAGATGCCTGCAACATTTTCTTTCCTTTTAATCATTTCATCCCACGCAAGACGAGAATGCTACAAATATGCAGGGAATTAAAGGGAGTGAAAATGAAAGAAAAGACTGAATATAGGCAGGATTGGGGCGAGAATGACAGATGAATGGGGTTTCATGAAGAGAGAAGATGGAGATTGATGTTGCGTTTAAATTTTTGAAGATTGTGATTATCAGCAAAGTAAGGAAACAGAAGGGAGTTCCACAGGAAGGAAGTGTGAGAAAATAAACGGTTGGAGTAGAAGTAGCAGTAACATTTAACTATTTCAACAGTAAAAGGGTGGGACCTAGATGCCAATCTATTAGCACACTTAAATTCATGTAGTCAACCAGGAAAAAAATAAAACTCATCAGAGCAGTTGCTATGAAAATATTTGTAGAAAAGGCAGAGGGAAGCCACATCATGTTGATGAGAGAGTGACTGAAGTCAAGATGCCTGGTATTTTGTCTGCAAGAAAGGGGTTGTAGGGTGGAAAATAATTTTGAATGACTGATACCAAAATGTCCCACTGATCAGAAGGTCCATTTTATATTTAAAAGTGTTTTTTTTTTATTTACCTTGTATTCTTCTGACAAAATTTAATTTAGATTAGACAATCTGCTTGAAGCTAAAATATATAAGTCTGGTCCTGACTCAAATGATACTCTTGATGAAAAATTAAACTGCATTTATTTAGTATGCCATTACCTTTTCACAACATCAGAGTCAGGTCAGTTTTATGTTAAGATGCATTTTGTAAGCAGATATGATCGACTGATAAAAAGTCATCAAAGACTGTGTGTTTAAAAACATTAATTTGGACTTAGCTAACCAGAATCTTCTCTATAGCTAAATAGTATAGCACGTCAAATCAAATGACAATTCTGTATAAGGACACAGGTTCGTTTCTTGTTGAAGAACAAATATTTTCTATGAAATTTCTCAAGCATTCAGGCTGGTAAATGTATTTAATACTGTTTAATTAAAAACAGAGCATTTACTTAAATAAATTATATCTATAAAAATATTGTATAAACAGAAAATATATTGAATAATTGTTGAACTAAGCCCATTTCATTGTATATATATGTATCATCACTTGTATTGCAATAAATTCAATGAAACCAAGCCGTCTTTAAATAAGTCACTTATAGCTGCACATATTTGTTGAACATGTGCATGATGGAAAAAAACTTTGTAATAACATTGTTGCGATAAAACAGATTTTATGGAAATTTGAAGTTGATCAGGAATGTTTGAAAAAGTTAATTTTTGCCAAGTCTCAAAATCAGAAGACAGTTTCTTCCAAAGAAAAGCCGAGCTGTAAGCAACATTGACTGGTTTGTTTTTTTATGGCTTACCAACCCTTTATGGGTTATTTAAAGCTAAAATATATTTTGGATTGTAAGGACAATTCTTTTGGGTTTTTTTCTGTTTTTTTTGAGTGAATACTGCATTAATATATATTCATATAAATCAGAAGACAGTTTCTTCCAAAAAAAAGCCGAGCTGTAAGCAACATTGACTGGTTTGTTTTTTTATGGCTTACCAACCCTTTATGGGTTATTTAAAGCTAAAATATATTTTGGATTGTAAGGACAATTCTTTTGGGTTTTTTTCTGTTTTTTTTGAGTGAATACTGCATTAATATATATTTTTTTCCAAATAACACTGATTTTTCCTGATACAAGTGCTATTGTTTAACCAGTACCTGTAGTGGGGGAGTGATGGATTCATGCCTTTCCGAAGTCTATTTGCACATAAATGTATATAAAAAAAACCCAACTGGAGTTTGAACTTGTCTCTCTGATTTTTCATTCCAAGACGTTATCCATTACACCAGCTGTACATGCACTTGCAAGCAGAACATAAGCACCATTCTCTACTGTAAACATACAGCCACGTCTCTCCATCAGTCTTGCACCAACTAGACAGCTTTACCCAATGATGTATTTTGATTCTCATTTGTGCTGGTGTAAACAAAAACTAAGAAAGCTTTGGTATAAGTTCAACGTAGGAACGGAAGGTCGAACAACACGACAGTGTGAAAAGAAAACATTAATCTTGTTTTCAATATAAGAGACAAATTGTCGCCTTGGAACAAACTTTTTAACCAAACAAATATTCAACTTTTTTTTAAAATCAATTTCTCCCTAAACAAGGCAGTAAAGCCACTGAGATACAAGGGGTGACTGGGTGTGGAAGAATTAGAAGCAGAAACATTGTCAAGGAGCAAGAAAAAAAACAAAAGTAATCAGGACCATATTAGATAGCGATTGACATTGCAATTAAATTTTTGAAAATTAAAGTTAGCTGAATTGCATGGAACTGGAAAGGAGTTTTATAAGTGGGAAGTGTGAGAAAAGAAACTGTTAGTATAGAATTTACAGTTACAATCTATAGCCAGTTTAACTGTAAATTAATAAGACCTCATCACTAAAAAATAGGTATTCATAGTAGCACAATAATTTACAACTAATGCTCACCCAATACAAAGCTCAAGAAGTACTCAAGGTAAAGGTGGTGTGTGATATGAAACTAAGAGGAGGTAATAGGAAGTAAAGATCATGAGGATATCTAGGATGGATAACAATTGATCCTAGAATTGAAGAGGTTAAAACAAGTATTCGTGGAAGCATCCAAAAAGAAGTCTGTTTTACCGAGTTGCAATTCTTGAGAAGAAGCTGAGCGAAATTTCCTTCTTACAAATAGAATATGGAAGAAATGAAGATGATTCAACCCTGTGAATGTGGCAAGTCAGTTCTTGTCTGGAAATGTCTAAATTCGTGGCACTAAAGAATGGAGCTTACATGAACATTTCCCATAAGAATAGCAAATAGAATAAAGAAAATATTTGTCTGAATTTCTAGGATTTTATATTCAGACTATTGTCCTCATCTTTGTTGTTTATATCACAACGTTTCGGCCTTTGCACCCTCCAGCCTTCCTCAGGAGTATATTGATCTGGGTAATCTACAGGGAATTCCGAACTGAACCTTTTATTTAATCTACGGGACAATGACCAAGTGGGTATAAGTGTTGATTTGTGAATTTGGTGACACAGTGGTTGTGAGGTCAACAATGATGAAAGCCAGAAAAGTTTCTCCTAGACCATTAAAACAGAGCAGTTTCATTTTGGAGTCATGAAAAAAAGCCATTCCTAGTTCCAGTTAACAATAGATTGTAGGTCATTTTTTAAATTAGCTGTCGATATGACCTTATCGAAATGATATTATTAAGACAGGTAAGTAAATAGTTGTATCATCATCATAGATATCATGTTGAGAACTTTTGATATCAGAGACGTTGTTGAGGAATACAAGGAACAATGTAAGTACAAGGATAGAGTCCTGGGCGGTAACTGCATTAATGCAAAAACTTCTAGAAGAGTGGCTGTTTGACAACTTTCATTTCACGATTTGATAAGAAAGATTGAATCACTTTAAAAATTTATCCAGAAATACCATGACCTTTCAACTTGTGAAGAAGACCAGTATACCAAACTTTGTCAAATGCTTTTGAGATGTGTCCAAAGCAACACCATCCTTATCTAAAGCTTGATAGGCTATTTTAGCAATTGTTAATATATTAGAAGTTGACCTAGAGAAGTGAAACCAAATTACTTATCTGAAAGAAGACCTTTCAAAGTGAGATGCTTAACCAATTCAGAGTTGATTAGAGCCTCTTGTACTTTGCCCAAAAGAGTAATTAGAAGGACCAGGAAGCTCACCTGAGTTCTGAAAGGCCGTGACAACAAAAGAGAATTTCCGACAAGCAGGAAAGCAAGAAGCAGCAAGGCATTTATTGTAGAATTGTTATACTAAAACATTACCTATTCTATTGCAATAGACTCTCCCACACATAATAAGTAGTAGTAGTAGTAGCGATCGCCAGTTGGGCTCAGTGGAGTTGAGTGAGTCAGTCGATGTCGGACATTGAAGTATCAATGACCACAACTAGATTGCTGCATCATTAACTGTTATTGCAAATTCTTAACATTTTGTACATCGAACCTAATTTAGGACGACTTAGTGAAATACAAGCCTCCATTGTGAAAACTACTTTACAACAAGAATTTAGAAAGAACAGGAGCCAGTTCAGGAACACATTTCTTAAGGACTCTTGCAAGGATATCATTGAGTTCACATGCTTTGTGGGGATCCAATTTAGAGATGACAGCAGAAACCATGTACAGAGTTATATGCATATCACTCAATAGAGACTCAGTTTGAAGTGGAAAGTCAGGTAAAGATATTCCAAATGAGTCAAGAGAATAATTTGAAGAGAATTTACAAGCAAAACATTTTGCTTTATCAGATTTTATTGACTCAAATTGAGTAAAGAAAGGAGGGATAGAAAATTTACCTTTATTTAAAACATTATTACACAGCCGCCAATAGTTATGAGAACCAAAGAGACTTAACGTCTTTGAGGAAATGTTTACAGTTATTATGAACAGATAGAAAAAAGCATCCATTGTGGTCAAATCTATCAAACTAGTACAGTCAGAAAAAGTTATTTCTGTGGGGTTTAACAGCTAAACAGGTTAGTGTGAGCCAATGAGAAAATTCTCATTTAATTAAATTTTAATTTTATTTCAACTTATTCATTGCAACCACGTTCCATCCATAGTATTCTCAGCATCCTTCTGTAGAACTATATCCCTATCACCTCATGTCTCCTCTTAATCTGTAAGGAAATTGTCCCACATTCGCTGTCATATAGGAGGATTGCTATTAACAGAACAGTTCAGTATTCTTTTCTTTGTTTCCTGTTTCTTAATACTTTAACTTTTAGAAGGTAATCAGTTTTCTTCATAGAACGACTTGTGCAAGTGACTTACAAAAATAGAGCAGTAGATCTTTAAATGAGTTAACCCCCATCATAATCTCTAAGCTATACATGCAAATCCAACTTCGTTAATTGCTCTTTCAGTTTCACAAAAGATGCGTATGTTATCTGGCCAAACCTAATTGGTAAGTAATTGAAGTGCTTATGAGAACCAATTATACTGAAATTTTAATTAAGGTACATGTAACAGATGAAATTTAAATAAAATAAACAGCCCAAAAAATTCAAGCAAATACATATAATTTTTTTCTTGTTTTTTTTTTTCTCCAGGCAGTATTAAACTTCCTTGTGACCAATTCTTTCAATAGAAGTGTTAATTAGCTATGTTTTTGATGGCAAATAATGTAATGATTACAATTCTGATTTTGTCTAAGACAAAAACATTCATGATCAAACGCCGTGAAGATGATTAATAAAACCCGACCATTAATGATGATGAGTAAACTGTCAATGATTAAATGAAATAAAGAATATTAAAAACAGATAATTATCTTAATGACATTTCATGATAATAAAAATTAAAGAGAAAAATTAAAATGATTATAATTAGGTGCAAATGTCTGTACATGACAAACAAATGAGATTATATGTTGTAAGAAAATAATAACTTTCTTGAAAAGGAGATCCAAATCCATTTGGATTGAAAAAAAAAATACGTTGTCAAGAACATCAGCAAAAATCAAATATGAAAGTAATTTTTCTATTTCCTGTTGAAAACAAATCTCTCTCTGAAGAAAATAATTAATGATCAGATATTAAATTTGTAATGTTATTATATACACATTACAAATAACAGAAAACAAAATCTTTCATACATAACTCTTTATTCAAAACACCAAATTTCATTAATTAATATCAGTGAGCAGGTGTGTGACTTTTGAAGTTTTCTCCAAAACATAGATTCTATATTCTTGCAGGAATATAAGAGACTCTCTTCTTTACCTATCTTCCTTTTCTGTCATCAAGTTTATCCCATGGGTCAAGTCATTTCTGGATTCAACCAACACTTTTATCCACTGGGATAAACCAAAGTTGTGAGTTCAATACCTGGACACAGATTTGGAGAGTTGGTTTACTAAAGAGAATTATCCAAAAATGGCATGGCATGTGGAATTAGAACAGTCTACACCCCATAGACTAAATAAAGGGTTTCATTCAAAACTCCAACAAATATCACTTGAAGAGAGTTGGAGCATACAATAGCTAAAACATATAAATAGTTACAATACCTTATCTCAGAAAGGATACCAAATTTGACAATTTTGATATTTTTGAGATTTAATTTTTTAATATATTTTTTTACCAGTGCTCATATTGCAATTTTTGCTGTTATCATTTCATGTTTTTACCAGAGTTCATTTAATATTTCTGAGATTAGGTATTATGTACACTATTTACATTATTCAGACTATTGTTCTCATCTTTGTCACAATGTTTATTACAATGTTTCGGCTGTTGTACGCTCCGGCCTTCTTCAGGTGGTTAGAATGTTGAACTGAACCCTTTATTTCACTCACTGGGTTAGACTGTTCCATGTGCCATGTCTAATGGATGTCAATTAGCAGTTATATCGTGTTAATTCCCCTCTCCAAGTTCTCCACCACCTTAACCAGGTATCTTTGGGTCCTGTCATTGAATCTAACCAACGCCTTTATCCACTGTGCCATGTGTCCTTGAGGGCATCTGGGTATGAATTTCTGGGTATTATAAACATAATGTCTTCAGCAACCATTTTTTACCAGTGCTCATATTGCAATTTTTGCTGTTATCACCTCATGTTCTTACCAGAGCTCATATTGCAATTTTTGTTGTTGTTATTACTTTTCTCTGGTACTCCTTATTACTGGTTCCCATATTGTATTCATTTCTATGCTTGGTTGGTTCAGGAGATTTTTTTGGCCTAGCATATGTGCTGATTCCTTAAGTTTTTGTATTTTCCAATGATGTTCTTTGTCTATGATCTCAACCTGATCCCCTTTTCTCTCCATATGTGGTCAGCCATGCCTGATTTTTCCACTTCCCCTCGTGTTATAGCTTTCTGGTGTTCTTGAAGCCTTAGCTTAAAGGGGCAGCCTGTCTCCCCTTTATATTTCTTTATATATTTAATTTTTTAATTTTAATATCAAAAGGTATGAAAAATATTCTGAAAGCTCAGTGCTGTGTAAAAAATATTTCAAAATCTTGAAGGAGTACAAGCCTTGAGATAAGTTACAAAATGCTGTGATAGTCCTACCAAAATCAATGACCTTGTAACTGACCACAGTTTCCATATTCTATGCTATTCTTGAACCAAGCTCAAGATTATGATCATGCTTCTCATTGGCTGAAAGTCATGTCTTTTTGCATTTGTTGCTGACAGAAATTCTCTATTTTTCATTTCCTCTAACAATTCAATGAGGAAATCACTTTGTTTCATTCCTGATTAGCAAATAATTGCAAATTATTGAATCAACAATTCAGCACATGGGTAACAGTTTGTGAATTATCCCAAACACCTTTCTGGAAATTTTCCTAACCAGCTGAAAATGTTTAGCAAAATATTCAGCTTTTGAGCAAATTCTCTGGTGTTTGACATGAATCAAATTCAAAATTGATTCCTTTTATGTAAAGTTCCACGGCAATGCTTACTGGAGAGATTAAAGTCATTTTTGTTGAAGTTTAGCAAAGCATCTACAACAAAAGGTTGTGGGCCACATGCGGTTCTTTGACATTTAACGTGTGGCTTATGAAAATATCATGGCTAAGATTTTCCTTTCACAATTCATAAAAGAGGTAAACAAGAAGGAAATTTCATACTTGTTATTTATTACTGTGTTGATGTCACAAATTGATGTAGTCAATCGGAATTCTGTTCTTGAGGTACGGTGTCAACAAGACTAATCACAATTCAAGAACTTTTTGGAGAATCATTGCAGATTAAATGATGGAGCTCTACAATCATTTTCTTTTTACAGTAAGAGTCACCTTTTACAAAGCCTGAGAGCCACTCGAAGTAGAGGATTATGTTAAGGGGTAGTTTATATGGATAGTGGGGGAAGATAATCGTGGACCCTGGACATGAACAGGTTAAAATTGTAGTAATTAGGGAAACAACCACTGAGGAGTCTGTTCCACAAGGCAGTGGTTCACAGGAAGATGCTGTTTGAGTATAACTTACTTCTTGCCAGTGGAATATCGATGGAATGTAGGTGGCTTGCTACTATGCAAGTGGCATTGTGGGTCCTAGCCATGAAGGTTAGATCCTCAATTCCAATTCTTTTTGAGTATCTTTCAAGTGCACACATTATTACAACGATTTTGTTTTCCAATCAGGTTTCATAGCCTTTTCAACTCCCAAGTGAGATTCTGGTATTTTTCTCTCTTTTACAATTCTTGGAAGACCACTATTGTATCATATGGCTTAGCAAAGTCAATAATTTGACACTTGGTATTCTCTTTAAAATAATAAGGTCAGGTATTCATGCTTCCATGGCATGATATTGTTCCACAAATGAGTAGTGTGAGAAAAGAAGCTGTCAGTATATAACTTACAATTGCATCTAGTCAGTTCAACTGTTGCCAATCTAGTACTGTGCTTAAATTCATAAAGTTGAGGTACCATAAGGAAAAGTTTATTAGAACAATTCGTAATTACTATCTCTCCTTGTTCTGCCATCTACTTACTCAAGTACACTAAGTAGGTTATGCACTTCCTTCCTCTCTCCCTCTTGATTTCAATGTCTTATGAGCATCAAATTCTCCAAGCCCTCTTTCTTCATTATATGCCTTAGAAATTTCAACTATCTCATTTTCATGTTAAGTATAATTGTCCTTTTTGTTTCCATTTTCTCTAAAACTTCATCATTGCTCATATATTCAGCCCATAGTATTCTCAGTATCCTCCTGTAGAACCACGTTGCTCTTTGCTTTGTCTCTCCTCCATCTTTGAGGAGATTGTCTAGCATTCATTGTCATATAGGAGGACTGATATTACTGTACAGTTCAGTACTCATTCTTTGTTCCTAACAAAATTTTCCTGTTTATTAATACTTTGCTTAGCTTTTGTAAGGCCTCTTTTACTATACCAATACCCCTTTGGATTTCAGCATCACACTTTCTGCCCAGATATTTAAATTGATGTACTTGTTTGCTTTTTGGTATCTCCAATTTGTAATATGCATGTTGGGCTGTTTCTTTTACAATATTAAATACGCCCAATACAATTAAAAGACTCATTTCACAAGATATTAGCAGTATTTGATTTACAAGTGTAGTGTAGTGTTACCGACTCACAGAAAGTATCATGCACTCAACTGCCTCATGAGTAATATTGTACCTAATTATTATAGACTTTGCGACTTTCAATGTAAATGAGTCACCTCATCTCCTTGTACTGAAGATGTTTTATCCTCTTATTTTCCCTGGTACTTCTTCTGGGAGGTTTTATTTCCTCAATGTAGTTTTTGGGATTAATGAAATGAGGGAAACAGTTTAAAAATTCAAATATTACAGCAAACTTACATTTGTTGATATTTATGCAAAACTTTTGTAGCAAATGTGTATGAAGCATATAAATTTTGTCAATGTCTTCTGACTCTCAAACATCTGAAGTTCTTATATTAAGCAAGTTTGGCCGCTCGTTAATTTTCGCATATTTAGAGACTCACTGAACCAAGATACATGGCACAAATCTTTCTCAAAGCCACTCTAACTGCCTTCACAAAATTCATACATTTAGCAATCACAGAAATGACAGTCATTCAATTTCTTATCAGCCACAAGTTAAACATTGCTGCAGGGTGAAAATAACATACGATCAAATGAAATTGAAGCATCAAAACTGGTCATTGTCGCTTACATTGCAATTTAATCACCATTTTGGTTGGGTGAACTTAACACTGAAACTTCCTGATGCAACATTACATTCTCAACAGTCTGATACACATGGAATATTATATAATTTTATAACATACTGTTTAGAATACGCAAACACATAGTGTGTGTGTATATATATATATATATATATATATATTCTGTATGTGCAGCACTTATTGGGAAGTGCTCAATATCAGTGATAGAGCTGCCTGATGATTGCAAAAGCATGAAACCCAAGGTGTGTGTGTGTGTGTGTGTGTGTATGTATGCATGTATATTTAGACAGCATATCTTCATTCAAATATGCTTTATTGAATAATAAATATATACTGTGTATAATTATGTTTATACTGATCCTTTCCAGTTGTCTGAAATTCATTGAGGAAGGCATCATAGTTCTTTTGAAACTTTTGACATTTTCTAAGATCAACTTCAGGAGTAAATTAGTAAAAAAGTAGGTACATATATCAGCTTGACAACCACAACATTATCAAGATGTCTTACATTTCATTTGTCGGATACAAGTTCTATTGCATAACATCTAAAAAAAAAAAAATCCTCTCCACTTTCAAAATACATAAAATTACTTGTTGACAATATACTACATCATGAAAATAATAAACAGAAATTTCAAATACTCCAGATCCTCTGTGTCAAAATCAACCAACCAAGACTCAACAAAATTTATTATGAATATAGAAACAACATATTGAAGTGCATATAAAATTTAATGCCATTTTACATTTCTATCACTTACCAGTTAGCTCCCTTATATTAGAACTCTTGTTTTGTAAAAAATTCTATGAGTACAATGGATAAATATTAAAATTCTAAAATCACTCTAATAGAGCATGTCCATGCATCTTTTTTTAAAAAACTAAAACAATGGAATGCAGATTTTATCACAGTTACAATAAGTTTGATTTGTAATTTACCCCTGAAGATGTCCTTAGAAGAGGTCAAAGGCACTTGTGTTAAAAAAAAAAGTTCTTTGATCAATTTCATTTTAAGATCAAGAAACTGATTAGACAACTGTAAAGGATCAGTATAAAAATAAGTAGGCACAATATGTCTATATTATTCAATTTAAGTGCCTTTGAATGTCTAAATTCTGATAGTGTAAGATTATATAGAGATGATGGCTAATTAGTTGTTAAAAAGTCTACTAAAATTAAGGTAGACCATATTAGGAAAATGATCCATAGGGAATTTAAGGATTTAGATCTTAGGACTATAGTTACAACTAACATTAAACAAGTAGATTTTCTGGATGTCACCTAGACCTTACTAGCAACACTTTCCAACCTTATGTGAAGGTTAATTCCAACCCAGTATATGTGCATCCCGATTCCAACCACCCCCACTTTGATTATCAAGCACATATCCTTCTCCATTGGATTTAGGATTAGTACTAACTCTTCTAACAAG
>CAHIKZ030000757.1:1490000-1500000 GCA_903632075.3 Acanthosepion pharaonis | reverse complement strand
ACTAAGTGTTCTTAGAGCAATGTGAGATGTGTGAACAGATTTATTTCATGGCAGTCAACCTAATGTGTTTGTGAGTTCGTAGAAAAAACCTTAGTCAGTGGCTGCTGGCTGTCATCTCTGAATTGTGTGTGGGTGTGTGTATATGTGCATGTAGATCAAACTGGCCTCCGAAATTGTTTTGAACCCAGAGAAGCATTAGGCTTTTATTTTTATATCTGTAAGGGGGATCCAAAATCTAATTTCACATTTTTGAATAAAAGGTTTTCATTAGTTAGAAAATAATTTCACACTGACTTGCAAAAATCTTTTTCTTTAAATTGTTTGATGAGAGAAGGGAGTTATTATTATCATTTTCTAAATGGTTAAAAAATAACATGGTAGGTCTACAACTACGTCCACAAGTATTTGGGCAGCATTAGCCCTTGTAATGCATGTTTATCAAGCAAACCTTCTGATGAGATTTATTGGTTGAAAAATATATATAAAATTTAATTCCAGTGTAAAGGTTGAATAAATCTTGTTAGAAGACATATTCTTGTCTTACACCTCTTTTTATATTTGTAGATGTGTTGAATTCATTTTCTATCCATATGTCACCAGGAAAAATTCAGGATTATTCTAATAAAATATTAATGGAGGATAATTGTTTTAAGGCTGGTAGATTAAGAAACAGAGCAATTAATAGTAAATAAATGAATAAAGATTCAAAGACTTATTTTCCAGCTCTGTGTTTTGTAGTAATAATTCCACACTTTAGAAGCAACATAAATGAATTAATTGTTTTGAATACATTACACAAAAAAGCCCATAACTTTTTTTATGGCAACTTAATTTTAAATTTGTTCTTTGTAAAGATAAACTATAATTAATGAGAATGATTTATGATTACTATTTACTTAAAATTTTCTTCAAACAAATTCCTATCATGGAAAAATTATCTAATTCACATAGATTCAAACAATTTCAAATTAGATTATGTCATTTGCTAATGTCCTCAATAGGGCAGGCATGGAAATCAATACCCATGCTGCTGGCCGTTTATAACAACATACACTCTATCACCAATCGATACTGAACATTGTCTCCCAATAATATATCAGAAACTTTAAACTATATATATATGTATATATATATATATATAAGATCCTTTGGTTATGTCGATAATCCTGAGGAGTTCCTAAATAATGAATATCCAGGTAAAACTCCTAATAGAGAATTCAATGTATGAGAATAATAACAAATCATACAGAGCAATAGAATTAAGAAAAATTTCAAAGAAAAACCTTACATTTGAATTTTCCAGTTATAAATTAAAGTTATTTTGTAGTTGGTTTATAATGCAACTTCAGACTGGTTTAAATGCACAAAACACAGGAAATACATTTATATATATATATATATATATATATACACACACACACACACACATACATACACACACATATATATATACATATATATACATACATACATACATACATACACACATATATATAATATATACATACATACACACACATATACATACATACAGACACATATATATACATACACACACATATATATACATACATACACACACATATATATATATACATATATATATACATACATACACATATATACATACATATATATATATACATACATACATACACATATATACATATATATACATACATATATATATATATACATACATACATACATACACTGAAATTTTTCAAGATCAGCGTTCCGTTTCAATATGATCACGTCGGCGTCACGTGGGCGGTGTTATGAAAACGTATTCTTAAAATATAGTATTTTGAATGAAAAATGAAAAGAATTTTATTTTAATCTAAAACTTATATGTACGTTTGTCGAGGATTAATCTTGCTAGAAAAGGGGAAATATTAAAGAAGCCAGGTCTAGTATTCACCATGCGTGAGATAGATATTATGCCTGCCTCATATTGAAACGGAACGCTGATCTTGAAAACTTTCAGTTGTCTGTTTTGATTAGTCTTACTCTTATGTCCATCATCTTTTCATGCTGAATTAAATATAGTCTAATGTTAATTATGTTTTATGAATATGTCCTGAAGATGGTCTACTAGAGCGAAACATCCGACGTTGACATTATATTAACATTAAAACAGCATAATTGCATATTAGGATTTTTGTTTGTTTTTTCCGTATATTTTTCTTCATACTATATCCATATATTTGCTTATATATATATATATATATATATAGCAAAGAGGGATACAGACTCAAATTCTGCCAGAGGGACAATTTTCTTTAATTAGCTTTCTTGCAAACTCCAGAATTTCATAGACAGACTCATCTGCTCACTCTTCAGGAGATATCAGCAACTGACTGCTTATATTTCTTGATTTTTTGTATAATGTATTTATCATTGGTTTAAGTTTTTTCTATATTGCTTAATTTGTGTGTGCGTTTGCTCATGTGCAGTCATGTGCCCATCTGTGCAGATGTCTATTAGCACTAGTGCACTTGTCTACGTGGATGTGCGTACATTTAGGGTATTTTGAGCATTTGTCCTTTACTTTTTCTTTGTTTTTTCCCCACCCTTTACACCCACTCCTAAGCTCTTTCTCTTTATTTTTCCTTTTTCTCTTTAGCCATTTATGGACAATTATTTCTGGTATGTTCTCTAGACATGTCACCAGTTTCAAATTTTCATTCTTGTGCATTCTAGTCTTTTGGGCTACAAAAGTGGTCTTTCATTTTTACATAAATAATTGTTATTAATGCTTAAATTATATATATATATATATATATATATATATATATATATATATATATATATATGTATGTACAGACACACATACATATATGATATTAATGATATTAATGCTTAAATGATATATCTATCTTCACTAGACTATTATATCATTTTCTTATTTGATTTAATGGTATCTTAAGTATTAATTGTAGAAGGTTAGATGTAAATTGAATTTTTATTTATTATTGTTTGAATTTATGTGCATATGCCTGTATTTATACACTTGTGCATATGCACACATGCACATTCATGTATGTATATAGGTATAAACACATGCATATATATATATATATATATATATATATATATATATATATACACACACACACACACATATAAATGTGCATACACAGTCACATGTACACATTTGTCTCTGTTTTGTTATTAATAAACTAGTGCTTAAATGGAAAAATTAAATTTTTCTATTTTTAGAGTATTAATTATTGTTGATTGGGTTAATAGAATGTTTTCTTTACTGTGTGAATATATATATATATATATATATATATATATATATATATATATATATACAGAGAGAGAGAGAGAGAGTATATACTCCCACACACTAACACATCTGTATGCATGCACATATATGTAATTGTTAAATAGTGTATATGTATTAAATTAAATATTAGCTTATATTATTAACTAATGCTTCATTTTTATTTAATGCTTTGTAGTTTGTTTTATTTGTGTACATATATATATATATATATATATATATATATATATATATATATACACGTTTCATTAAATAATATAGACAAGTGTTGTCTATTTATTTTATGTAAACATAAAATAGACAACACTTGTCTATATTATTTAATGAAACGTGTATAAATGAAAATATGCTGCCTAAATACACAATATATATATATATATATATATATATATATATATATATATATATATATGCACACACACATGTATATGTGTGTATATTTAATATTTGTTCATTTATTTATTAATAATATTTTTAAAGTTTATATAATATTTAATTTATAGTGCTTAGATAACAAAGTAAGTATTTTTTATATGCCTATGTTTATCCATTATTTCACTTTTCTTGTTTAAGAATTTATTTAAGTTTTTAAAACTAATTATTGCTAGATATTTTTTTTAAGTAAAGATGTATGACAATTGGAAAACATTTTGTGACATGTTTCATCCATCAGGACTTCATCAGATGAAATTTTAATGGATGAAATGTGTCACAAAATCTTTCTTCAATTTATCATACATCTATATATAGCAACAAAGACTGCGTTTCACCAATTATTTTTTTAATTGGTGAAACGCAGTCTTTGTTGCTATATATAGATGTATGATAAATTGAAGAAAGATTTTGTGACACATTTCATCCATTAAAATAATCAAACAAAAATATTTCATCCATTAAAATAATCAAACAAAATATTTCTGGGAGATAATGCTTTAAGACGAGCATTAATAATAATAAATAAAATTAAATGTTCATGTATCTTGTCCCTACTCAGAATTTCATAGAGATTAGATTATGAAATTGCATTTATTTTCAGAAAAGACATTAATTTTCCTAAAAAGATATTAATTTATCATGCAAAGATGTTTTACTTTGTTCTATATAATCTCAGAGGAGGAAAAAGATAAAACATTTAATATATATATATATATATATATATATATATATATAGGTCAGAGCTGATAAACCATGATAGTTGGGGTCCAAAACTTCTATCCATGATTTAGATCATCCATGGTTTAGATCAAAAGTGAGCTGCAATGTCAGGATTGCCAGCTTAGTCCATCAAAAGAAAGCTTGTCAAGCCCATGGAGTTATCTGTGAAAATGGGCAACACAGTAGTTTAGCATGCAAAATTCATATTCATATTCAATACTAAGAGTTGAATATTGGCAGTTTTGAAAATCATTTATTAAAACTATCCTTTAATTTCACATAAAAATCTGCACCAATGTGAATAAATTTGAAAAGACGACAACCTAAAATGATTCCAATTATAAAGCGCTATGTCAACAAATCCATCATCGATGACAGCAAAAGATGGCAGAAATCTTGTAAGCACGAGATTTTAACATTTTAACAAGAAAAAATAAAATTAATCTTTTTATAGTTTTATTAAGATTTTGAATAAAAACATTACAATACATTGTATTGTAATGTATTAATAAAACAATACAATGAAAAAGCACATTATCATTATTATCTTTTTGAAAAAGCACATTATCGATATTAAAGCAAATCTCATTGAGTAAATATGTAAAATTTTGAAGTTAGGATAAAGGTTGCAAGCTGTATATTTCACACTCAAAATGTCCGCAAAGTGCTAATCCAAACCACTACACAATTGCGAATGTGAAGTGCCAAAGCCTAAACAATAGTAAATGTTCAGTGAAAATATGGATATGCTGAAGGAATTAAAACGCAATTTAATGAATTTATTAAAATAAAAGATCATACAGAAAAAAATCAGACTTTAAAATGTCTCAGAATCAAGTCTGAATTTGTTTCAAATTGGGATCCAATGATGATTATGATTCTAATATGAACATGACAAAAAATTTGAGGGTCCATTGCATATGCATGGCATAAGTGACATTGTGGCTTATTGGTGCATGGCTTAAAGGCACAGACCTGTATATATATGTTATGTGTTATATATATAGTCATCCAAATACATGGCTAGATATCTGAATGTTTTAAGCCAGCATCGGTCAGAGATCCTTCTCCAGAGCTATCAGCACACAACAAAGAAAGGGAAATTTTAATGTATTATATACGAGATGTATACAAATGCCAGCAGCCAGAGGATTCAATTCATTAATGAAGAGCAGTGTGATAATAGCAGCGGTATATACACGTTTGATTATCTTCCTATCCCATCCTTTAGCTTTCTATAGAAAATTGAAGAACACATATCTGTCAACAATTATGATACAATGTTGCCACTAAACACACACACACACACACACACACATATATATATATATATATATATATATATATATATATATATATATATATATTTATATTTTAAGATTTCTTTTTGAATTTGTAGCTCTGATGAATTGGATTGTGATTATGATTCCAATGTAATAAATTATAACCATGGAATATTAGTGTTTGAGCCTTTTATATTATATTCTTGCACTGTCCTGGACAGACGAAGAATATAAAATTATATATTATATTATATCCTCTTGGAAATATATATATATATATATATATATATATATATATATATATATATATATATACCTTCACACACGTTACCGTTAGATATCTGGATTAAAACCAGAGCAGTATTCATTCATGCAGAGTGTGTGTTGGCAAAATAGACATGGCTGTGACCATTCTCTAGCTACTTAACCTACATTTCCTGTTTTTACAAGTATCTATACTCTAATTTTAATTGCTATCTGTGCAGCTAATCTGTCTAGTTTGAATTAATGACAATAATTAGCAGCACAATAATTTTACTTTTCCAATTTGTACACTTATTCCCAATCAATTTAACTTTAGGGTTAATATTAGTTGGTCCTAGCATTCCTATATTCTCAAAGATGTGTTAAATTTCCAATATCCAGCCATTTTAGTTTTAACCTAATCTTAGTGTATCTGAATAGGAAACATCATATGGTCTGAAAACTTGAAGAGTCTAGTTGGGTTGACTCTCTCAGCTAAAACTAGTTAGGTAGGGATCTCCTAACTAAAACTAGTTGACTTTTCCAGCTAAAACCAGTTAAGTTGACTAAAACTAGTTAACTTGACCCTCCAAGCAAAACCTCAGCCAATGTAGCTGAAATACAACACTGAACCAGAGAGATGTATTTAACGTCTATGTTAGTGAAATAGAAAAAGTTGTCAGTTTCAAATCTTTTCATTTGTACCCCCTTACTTCATAAAATAATAACCAATATTCATTTTTATGATTGCTATTGCAACATTTTATTAAAGTTGTTATGCTCAAATATTTAATGATGGAATTTCCATGGATATTTAATGCTCTTAGATCTTGCCGTGATCTTGTTCAATCATTAACTTAAAAATTAAGATTCAAAAGAAAATTCAAATAGGAAACCTGTGAAATTTTCATGGGTATTTCTAGTAGAATTTATGGGTGCAGAAGTATTTAAGAAAACAAATATCTTTCAGTAATAAACTATGAATCAAAATAGATTGTTAGAAAGCACTCAGGAACAATGAATAGAAAAAAACACTGGAATTTGAACTCAGATCACCAGAGTGCAAACACAGGCAATTCCATTTTGAATAAGTAGCTCACATGATGGTAAAGGAAGTGTATATATGGGAATTAGCATGGTGTCTAAATGATCACTATATTGATTACTATTTGGATCATTATTCAGTGGTTACTATTCAAGCGAGTATTATCGAGCAAGTACTATTAGTGCGAGTGTTATTCAAAGGTGTCTGTCACTAGCATTGTTCAACAGCATTACTATAGTTGTATCTGCAATTACAAAGTCTCTACTACAACGAGCATTACAAAAGTGGCAATGAGTGTTCGTTGACATCAGAAAATTATGGAATACAAGAAATTTGTTAATTTTAAGCTAAAATAAATTAAAAAGAAAACTTGTTTTTAGCTGAGGATCTTTAAGCCAAGAAACCTTTGCTATTTTTTTTACTGTATTCATTCATTCCTTTAGTCAATTGCATAGAATAATGATTACTTTTTATTCAAATTGAAAATGGTTTGAATGATTGGTTGATGGTCAGGTGCATAATAAAGTCTTAAGTATTGTCTAACTACTCACCGGTAACTTTATCATGCATATAGTTGACAATGAACAGTAAGCAGACAGAGATATATTGCAACATTACACCCGAGAATGGCAATTCAATTCTATCAATAGAATGGATAATAATGAAATCACATTAATCTGTCCTCTCTAAGATCTTTCCCAGGAAATAAATCCTTGTAAAATCTTCTTTTAAGTTCAAGATGAAAGAATTCTGACCTACTAAGAAAAACTGTTGAAACAAGACAAATATGACATTTGTTTTATGGTTTTTTGTTTTTGGTACTTTGAAGAGTAAACGACTTTCTTTAGACTTCTGAGATTAGAACTCTACAAGAATGCAACTGGAGAATTTCTTTCCTTGTATAAGAATCAAAAGATCAGAGAAAGTATTGCCCAGATCCATTGATTGTGAAGCATTTTATTGTATACGGTGTTTGTAAATGATTTATCTTACAAAAATGAAATAAATATCTAGGGTAAAAAATAACGTAATCTTTCTATAATTCATCAAAAACCTTTTAGCTCTCTCTCCATCTGTCTCTCATTGACTAACTCAAGAACAACCAGAATTGTTTAATTTACTATGCTTACTAACGAAACTCTGAATCATGGAGTTTATTAGTTGTTTTTGAAAATTCCCAAACATTTTTATTTTTTAGCATATATAATGGTGTATAAGGTGACTGTACGTATAAGACAATCCTCAAACTTTCAAGTTAAAATGTGGGTTTCAGGCTATATTCAGTCTACAAGACAACACCCCACCCCGTATTTTAAAATGAATTGTATTGGATTTATTAAACAAATTCAGTAAACATATACTTTCTTTACATTCAGATTCTAACAAAAAAAAAAATGTTGTAAGAAGAAAATGTGATAATGTTTAAAAAAAAAAGTGTAAGTAGAAAGAGTGATAATGTTTAAAAAACAGTGAAAGTGAAAGTAGAAAGAGTGATACTGTCCAAAAAAAAAGGAAAATTTAAAGTAGAAAAAGTGATAATGTTTAAAAAAGTTAAAGTAGAAACAGTGATAATGTTTAAAAAAAGAGAAAGTGAAAGTAGAAAGAGTGATAATGTTTAAAAAAGAGAAAGTGAAAGTAGAAAGAGTGATGTCTAAAGAAAGAAAAATTGGAAGTAGAAAAAGTGATAATGTTTAAAAAAAAAAAGAAAGATTGAAAGTGTAGAAAATAAGAACGAGAAGATGAAAACTGTAAACAAAGCAAAAGACCAGAATGAATGACATAAAAAGAGAGTAAAATTGTTGTGAAAGTGAATTGGTCAGTTGATTTTGTTCAGTGGCATATCAACTTCTTTGGGTTATTTAATGATGAAAACTAAAAATGGATGGCTTCAACTAAATATATTTCGAATGCAATTATATGCCTCAAACTACAGATAAAATGCATTGTTGGTCATTTTAGTAAAAATAGGCATTGTTGGTCATTTTATGATAAATAGGTATTTTTATACATTCATAGTGTTTTGTTTTTGTTTGGGGGTTCACATTTTGCTCATAGCTGGGACCCTAACAGGTGCTACCACCCAAGGTCAGGGTGAACCTAGGAACAACATCAAATAAGAACTGGTTTCATGCTCCTCAAAATCTCTAATCTCCCAATCAGAGGCCCCCTTACTGACAAATGTAGTTTATTGTTATACACAGGACTATTATGAATATGAAAGTAGAAAAATAAAAATTAAATTTGAAAAAAGATCTCATGGTACAGAAAAAGTAAAAAGTGGATGATTGCTATATATTTAAAAAATAAAAATGGTTGGAAAGGGAAAGCGAAGAGTAAATCATTTTTAAAGACTTTCCAGAGATCAAAATCAATGTTACCGCAGCCAAAAAAGACATTGAGTACCAAAATATAATAGCGACCCAGGCTACTTTACCCAGAGATTACATCTTTCACTTTTGAGACACTATTGATGGCTGTTTACCAATTATATCCTTTAAGAATTTCATTCAGCAAACTTCACGGTTATCTTTGAGTTGGTTGTCTTTGTTTAAAGACATATCAACCTCTATGGATTGTTTAATGCCAAAATCTGAATATTCAGTAAGCAATTTGTTATTTTTATTTCTTGGAGATAATAATAGTTTGATGATTCAAGTCTTACTAATTAACCCATAGCTGGAGGAGACGTAGAAGATTCATACCCTTCCCAAGGGTATTTGTGCATTAGTGATTATAACAAAAACAATGAGAACTGGAACTCGGTTCTCCAATTAATAATTCTGAGATATTATCCATTACACCACCCACACACCCAAGCTTACACCACCTGGTATTCCCAAACAGTCACCCATCTAGCTAGTGACCAGGCTTGATTTTGCTTAACATTATGGATCTTACAGGAACCAGTGTTTCAATGTGATGTGGCCAAAAGCTGTTATCTTTGAGACATTTATTATTTACTAGCAGTAGAGCCCGGTATTG
>CAHIKZ030000757.1:1447500-1487500 GCA_903632075.3 Acanthosepion pharaonis | reverse complement strand
AGCAAAACTATAGTCGCATGCCAAAATGTGTTTTCTCTAATCTGATGAGCAAAAAAAAAAATAGTCAAACTAAATTCACCATGGAAGCAAACATTCTAACCACTAGGCCATGCGTCCCTGTGTATATATACATATATATATATCATGATCATATACAATATTCAACAGTAAATAACCCACCAAGGGTTGACATGTTATAAATGCAACAAACCAATCAAATATCCAATATGTTTTCTCTAAGCCGATGTGCAAAAAAATAGTCAAACTAAATTCACCATCATTCAAAACGTATTTGAATTTTACATTTGAAACTTTAAAGTCAAAATGAAAATACAGAAGTCACATGTAATCAAAGTTAATAGACTACTTTTAAACATGTTCTGGTTTCAGTTTTCAATGTCGTTAAAAGTTAAAAGAAATATTAGCCTAATATTCAATAAAATTCAATTGATACTTGATTAGTATCAGCTGGGTCACTGTAGAGATGGGATATGATGTTAAAAGATCTGAAATCCCTAATGATTGTTGGCTAAAAGCATTAATTAGGATGTGTGCCAAAGCATCAGACGCATTTCATGAAACAAAAGCACTAATCTTCTCATAAATATTAATCCATATTCACCTTTTGTCAGTTTGTACTGATGCCTACTTTTTCCCATCTAATGCAACCATTTTTTTGAACCAATTCAATCCAAGCAAGGCAATAATGCCACTAAGATGCAAGAAAGAGAATGAAAAAACTTTATAAGGAACCAAAAACTCAATCCTAAACAAGAAACAAGGAATAAACCTTTACTCTTCAAGCAAGATGTATGTATGAATGTGTGTTTATTAAGTTGACCGATTAAATAGGTCAATGTCTGATCTTTGCCCCCTCCTTCCTCAATATTAAGTATTGTAATAAAAAGAAATATAAAGATAAATTTTTAAACTCTCCCTTCCATCTCTAAGATCGACCATGTCTCTCACACCATTACTCATCACCCTCTAATTCAACTTATATAAGCTTAATACTGCCCGTCAAAAGTGTAAATTTTAAATTCATTTTTTCGTTTCATCTTTGAAAGTAAATTCTAAGGATCCAGAGAAAAAGTAAAATTCTCTGGTGAAATAAATTATTACTATGGAGCCTTAAAGTGGTCTGTTTTTTTTTTAAATTAAATTATTCGCTCTGACTAAACACTGAGCTCTTGGGATTTCATCCTCCTTTGGATTATCCATACGGATTACAAAGATTTCCATTATATATATATATATATATATATATATATATATATATATATATACACACACACACACACACACACACACACATTTATGTTAATCAATTCCCTCCCCTGCTTCATCCTCCCCACCCCACCCCATCCCACTAAAGTAATGAGATAATAGCACTAAGATGCAAGGGGCTACTGAGAGTGAAAGAGAATGAAAAGACGTTAGAAGAAATAGGAAATTCACTCCTAAACTGGAAACAAGGGATACACCTTCTACTGCTGTTGAAAAGGCTAGGGAGGAGTGTGAACCAGGCAATCATTAAAGTTTGTATTTTTTTGATTTCAGATAAAACCTATATAGTTTAGATATATGGGGAAAAAAAGATGGTGTCAATTTAAACTGACACCATGAGGATATGGGTTAAACAGATGTCTTCTTTTTTTTTTCTAGGGATCATTTTGTTTGCAGTTTATATTTCTTAATTTCAAATGAAAACTTGGAAATTTTTCCACAGATTTCAGTGAAATTTTTGCTTTCAAAAATTATAATTTATGATTACATTTGCGAGATATATTAGGTGTCAGTTTAAAATGATGCCATGATGATACAAAGTGATAATAAAGTTACAGCAACTTAAAAAATACTTCCTTAAGTAAAGTCAAGAATCAATGAATGAAGTTTCAAACATATTAGGAAAAGGATAAAACCAAGAAAGAATTTGGATAAATTTCCAGGATGTAATGAGTGTGTATGTGAAAATAGTCGACAAAGCATTTTATTCTTTCCTTTAAAAAGATCAAGAGCAAATGATTCCAAGTATAGATTCATTAATCCATTGAGACAATATGCAATTCTGGTTGCTGCCATATTTAGAAATAGCTGATTGTATTCTTCTCTGCATATATGCCCATGTGAAGGGCTCAAAAAATTGCACTTTCAAAATGAGGATGCCATGAAGCTCATGCACTTGAACACACCTGTCTCTGCAAATCTTGTGATATTTTAAGATAAAATCATCTGATATGGATTTGTTATATAGTAGATATAGTAATAGATATATTTTCTTGCAAAGTCTAATTGTAGATAATGAAGCAAATATGTAAAAAAAATTTTTAAAAACGACGACCTCTTTTAGCTGATTAAGATCAATCAATGAATCAATGAATTCTGTTTTAGTGATATTTCAAATAACTTTCCATTACAGGAAGGTGAGATAGATTAACGTTTAATGAAACTGGCAAGCTGAGTTCAAATCCCAGTTGAGGCAGTTTGTTTTCACCTCACACTATTAATTGCAATAGTAACATTAATTTTTTTTTATTATTGTTCACTAAATACAAGGCCTAAGTGCCAGTCAAGATAGAGGATTACTGAGTTGTAAAGGCATACAGGGAGGTAGAAATAGGTGCATCTTATTAAGGATATGTAGGATACCACAACAGGTTAAGAAGGTAGTGATCGGGGAAGTATACCCTGGGGAATCTGTTCCATATTGTAAAAGTTCTGTGAAAGAAGCTGTCTGAGAGGAAATTACTTCTTGCCAATTGAATAGGAAGGTAATCAGTATAAGTTCACTGTGTACAGGGTATGGGGGGTCCAAACTGTGAACATCTAGACTGGTGGCAACAAAGGAATGTAGTTCTCAGGGATAGATTATTATGAAAGAATATGATAAATAAACTCTATATATCAGTGGGTAATTGAATAACAAAATGAAAAAATCTTAGGTAACATGTTTCATCTTGCAAAAGGACTTCTTCATTCTAAATAAATTTTTTATTGGTGGAATCATATATATATATATATATATATATATATATATATATACTACCAGCTGAATTACGCCTTGCTGGGTGTCACGCATTTTTTTGTAAGAAAATGATGACTGATTTTAAATCATTATTATAATTTGCAGAGAAAAATGATGCATTTCAGTATTACTCAATGATCTTGCCAATGTGACCTCCATCTTCTGGTTTTCTCCTTCTATATTTTCAATAGTAGTCATTCCCTTGTTCAAATTTAAATTGAATTTAAATTGAAGGAAAAATATTTTCAGTGAGGTGGGGGTGCAAAAACAGATTGATCTGACCCCTTTGATATGTATTTGATACAATACTTGATTGAATGAATTGATGAGCAGATTTCAACATTGATACGACTGTTGAATTGTTGTAACAAGTATGGATTGTAAGGAACTACCCCCTGATTGGTGATTTCTTGCTCAACTTGACGTCCATGTTGTCTCATTTTGATCTTGCTGATGTGACCTCCATCTTCTGGCTTTCTCCTTCCATATTTTGGATAGGAGTCATACCTGTGTTCAAATTTAAATTTAATTTAAATCAAAAGGAAAAACATTTCACTGGGGGCTCTGTGCCCACCATGGACCTCCTTTGATCAAAATGAAATATACTTATTCAAGTACCCTGGCTAATTTAATTTCAAGAGAAAGAATGAAAATGCAGGGACGCTTTACTTTTAAGACTTAGAAATCAGTGCACTTTCTGTATCATAATTATCTATATTTAATTCTTTAATTAAAACTGCATTCTTCAAGTTGGAATTATGCTCAGATTTATTACACTGAATGACTTATACACTGAGTGTATTGTTTCACAAAAGATATCCTTTATGTCCATATATTCTTTTTTTTTAATTAATAGAAGTCTCATCTATATTTTTCTTGTGGCTATTTTAACAGTCTTTAGTATAAATTCCTGCTATAGTTTTTTCAGTTGATCTGATTTTGTCTTGTATTAATTAAATATTTTATTGTTTTTGGAGAGGGTATAAAGAAATGTAAATTTTTATTATGTGTGTGACATTTGAGTTTTCAAAAAAGAAATAATGAATGTCCCTCAGAAAACTTTTTAATTTCTAAAATGAATCTATTGCTTTTCCCACTCAGCTATAGGCTAAATAGTCAGGTAATGTTGATTGACAACCAATCTAGGAGAAAAAAACAACTCAGAATTAAAAACTTCACAGAGAAAACAAACTACATAATTATCTTTATGAAGAACAGTCATAGAAAAATAGAGCATCACAATTTGGTAAGGGTGTCTATAATAATAAGGGTGTCTATAATAATAAGGGTGTCTATAATAATAATGGCAACACAGTTTTAGTCAGGTGACTTCTCTGCCAGCAAAAGTGATGCTCCTGCTTTTATTCACATGGGATTGAAATCACAATTACTACCACTGGAGATTAAATATCTAGTGTGTCTGAACACAATGGCTGAAATAGTGTTTCCGTTTACTTAGTTCCTGGTTACTTCACACAGTTTACAGATATTAAAAGAAATGGAAGCTAAGGTGAACCATGATCCTCTATGTCCAGAAGCGACATGACACTTAGAGAGAGAGGGAGAGAGCAAGAAAGGGAGATCCTTTATAGATAATTAAGAAAATATATTCAAGAAAATATAAGGTTTTAGGAAAAAAAGATAAGTTAAGAAGAAACCATTCAATCTGAGAAAAAAGTGGAAATTGAATATTTTACAAGAGACATTAAAATTAAATATTACATAAGACAGAAGAACTCAGGCCCTGCAAGAGAGGAGTGTTTTAAAAGGGAAACTGGATTTCTTCAAGTACGAATTATTACAAGATGGTATTGGAAAGTTTCCAGATGTGAATCTCTTGGCAGACTCCATAATTGATTTCATTCATGTAAGAGAACTTATGGATTGTTCAACGACATTCCTCACAGATGGATTCACAAATTTTTCCACCATTTTCTGGCATTTTACTGTAATTGGTTGCCTTGGAATCTCATCATCAACACTTGACCATTCTTGAAATGCATGTACCAGTCAAAATCTTGTGTTCAACTGAAAGAATGTCCAGCAAAATCTTGGCAGCAAATTAACCAAAGCTTTACTTAAGATTTGTTGCTTGAATCTTAGAAAAAGTTCATACAATAATTAAACATCTGAAGCCAACTGGCAGACAAACCCAAAACTTGCTATCAATAAGGATTAATGGTGCATGCATTTCTAATGAAGAGTACAATCATAGAAATTTTTAATGCAACATAGTATCTGGTAAGAAAATGGTAAAGGTAATATTTACTGTTTCCTTATATGGAAGCATTTGGCATTCATTGACCAAGCAGCCTATGCTACTCAAGTTATGTTTTTCTTGACACTCTGGCTGGAATCAAAGTGAAATATCTGTTCTCCTCATCTCTAATGGCCATGGTAGTATTAGCTGTTTCCTTATAATGAAATCTTCAGCATTCATTGACCAGGGCATAAAATGCTACTCATGTTAAACTTTTTTTCATACTCTGACCAAACGCATCATTTTGACCATTTTGAGCTCCAGCCTTCAAGTTGATCTGAGTAATCAATAGGCTAATAAAAAAACAGACAAATGATGGCAAGTCTTCAATGGTAGAAGCAGCTGTAACAAAAGAGAAAAGTTTCAGTGAATGTAGTCAAGAATGACGAGCAGCAGCAGTATCACTTATCAGCAGGCATTCTTATTAAGTTGTTGGCTTGTATTTACTTTGATTATTTATATTTTGTTGTTGTTATCACAACGTTTCGGCTATTATGCCCTCCAGCCTTCATCAGGTGTATATCAATCTGATTAATCTCCAGGACAATAGCCTAGTGGATTAAAGTGTCAGTTTGTGAATTTGGTGATGCAGTAATTGTAAGGTCAGTCCCTGGACCAGGCAGTGTGTACTTGGACTCAGTGGAAACAGGGTGAGCATAAACTGAGCCTATCGCCGAAAATTAAATGAAGTGTTCAGTTTTGAATTCCCTGTAGGTTACCCTGACTGATATACACTTGATGAAGGTTGGAGAATATAACAACCAAAATGTTGTGATATCAACAACAAAGATGAGGATAATAGTCCAAATGTAAATAGTGTAAATAATGATAACTCTTCATTACAGAAATTCAGACAGAAAGTATCTGATTGAATTTAGCACCCTGCATAGCATCCATATGAAAGTTTTTATGTGCCGAGACTATTTAAGTACATATTACTTCAGATACTGAGAAAATGTGATGGATTGAGAAGATAAAAAAAACGAAAAAGGGAAAACTAACAAAAAGACATTAAAAAAAAATCGAGTGACAAAACTTTTCAAGAATGAAGAAACTCAAAGAAAATAAGTTGGACCACTGAAAAGGAACATTAGCATTAATTAAAGAAAATGGCTACCTAAAAAGAAACCGCAAAGAAAAATTGTTTTAGTAGAAAGAAAAAAATGGGGCATCTCTTTCAAACATGGAAATTTAATTGATTAGTGAGTTTCCAGAGAACCAAAAGTGGCTGCCTCTAAAATCACTTCTAAAATGTACGAAAACGTTGGCTGATAGAAAGACTAAGTGTGGAAGGAGTCTAATGATAAGGTCTTCACATGACCAATTACTAAATGACAAGCTCGAATATTTTAATAATCTGTACTTATTGAAATCCAGCATCCCATTTATTTTTTATCTCTCCTTTACACTTTCAGAAGGTAATTGAATCAATTTCCTATGGCAAAGTGACACATTCCGTTCTTTGTTGTCAAATTGCAAAAATAAGGCTTTTAAAAACTTTTCCAGGATGAAGTCTTTCCAACTTGCCAGACATTTTGGTCGGCATTAAGTAAGTAAAGACATGTGTACTTATAAAAGTATGAAGCAAGAAATCATATTTGAATAAATCAAAGATTCTTATAAAAGAAACACCTTATGAAATTTATTCTTCATCTTCTATGTGTCATGTTCCTTCAGGACATAAATGATCACGGTTCTCCACAACTTCCTATCCCTTGTGACTCTATATGGTAAATGATGATTACACAAAGTAAAATACCAAATGAATTCTAGTAGCTTTATTTATGGTAGACAGGAATATTATCAATAGGAATCAACAAAATTGGGGAGCATTATAAAAGCACATCCCATTATTTGTATATAAATTATTTTGGTACATGATACTAGAAGAAATTATTTATAATACAACAAATAAAACTTCTTTTACTGAACATTTATTAATTATTCAAGAATAATTTATTTACAATAAAAAAAAAAACATTGACATACAATGAAGACCATTTATTTGCGATAAAATATGTTCACGATGATGTCGAATCCTGTAATATTTAACTCGGGTAGGCCTAGTAGTATTGATCAGAAATTGAGATCACATTATACACAAGCTATATAAAAAAATCAGGTTTTTCACTAAATATTCATGAGGTTGCCTTATACATGAGTATATATGGTATAAGTCCCACTTGAGGTCAAGATTGAACTTGAGACATGATAGATATTTAAAGCCTCATTGGGGATAATAAAGAATATGTTTTTCTTTCAAGTTCATTTGTAAAACAAAAAAGTGTTAAAGCACATCCTAATCAATCTTAAATAATGTAAATAATAATTAATATTAATAATGCAATCCCCCCCTACCCCACCTGATCAACTAAAGCTGAATTTTGTGTTTTGCTTTTGTTAAAAAATAAAAAGAAAGAAAGTGACTTGCTTTTTCAGTTTGTTTGAAGATTTTTCATTCTTACCTGAAAATGACAGGCTCAGTATCAAAACCCCAGCCAATGGATCAAAATGTTCAATTCATGTACTTACCTAAAAAGGAAAGAAAAAGAAAAGACAAAATATTAATATAGTCAGAATTACAATTCATTTTTACGATTCATCTCATTCTAATATATAATTGTAATTTTCTGTCTGTACATTTCACTAACATAATATAAATTCAATGAAAGTATCCTTTTTTATGAAATTTGACACAAATCATGGAAACACTTTTACAGAAATCTTAAAATGGTAATTTTCCCCACATCAAGTCAGATTAGAATATCAGGATTCAAATTATATATATATATATATATATATATATATATATATATATAGTTATAGTTATTCATTTTTATTTCTCCCCAAGTACTTTTGATATTTTCCAGTATCATCATCATCAGGGTTTTGATGCCTAAGACAAATAATTGTGTTTGTCCAAAATAAATTTTTGTTTTGTGGTTAAACCATTAACAATTCAGGTCATTCACAAAGTCACAAACACTGATTTTAACAATTTTTATGTTGTAAGAGAAATTCTTTGTGGTTGAATTATTATAATTGGGAATATGCTCATGAACATAACATCAATTTCATAATTTAAAAAATTTTAATGTAAGTGAGGTAACTCAGTTATTAATTAAAATATTAATAGAAGGTTATAATTTACTTGTTTTTAAACTCTTTAGTTGTAACTTGGATATATATATATATATATATATATATATATATATATATATATATACACAAGGTTTGTTGTCAAGTTTTTCGAATTCTCATATACTTGTATTTTGATTGGTCATTGCAGCTTATGTAACAGCATTTCCCCTATTGAGGGTGTTTTAAAACTCTTTATTCTACATTCAACATCGTCACTTGATAAGACACTAGTGTAGTGATTTTATAACAAATATTTTAGAAAAATTTATGATAAAGTAGAAAAAATAAAAAAACAATTTAAAAAAATTTTTTTTTCAAAATCATGAAAAAACTAAATGACATCAGTTAGACTATATACTGAAACACATATTTAAAACAATTTTTTTTCAAATTTAAATTTCAAATTACAGCATTCCCTTTCCTACAGACACGTGTGTAATCACATCAAATTCAACATCACTTTTGTTTGATGAAGCTCTAAAGAACAAAATGTGTCACACAAAACATTTTTCACTTTGTCATAGATTTTCATAAAATTTATATACCTCTAAAGTTTCAGATAGATTATATCTGTAAAAGGACAAGAGGAATAAAGATGAAATACATTGGCTAAGTCTTCCTTTTGCTTTCATATATATATATATATATATATATCTCAATTACGATTGTCTAGCTGTTTAATGATGCTAAATCAGATAAAGTAACCAAATGAACAATTCATAGTCAATGATCCAAAGGCTATTTTAACCTGGACAGTACAGGAAAATCACGCAAACTAGTCATAATATTAGACAGACTGAAATGAACCTATTCCTTCAATTAATTATATATATATATATATATATATATATATATATATATATCAATTGCTTTTATTTGCCAGAAGGAATAGATTAAATACGAAGAAGGTATCTGTGTATTGTCTTCTTCATTAAACACACATAATAAAACATTGATCTCAGCCAACTTCCAAAAACAGCGTGTGTTCAGCTATTGATTATTTAAACTTTTTGTCTGTGCTTCCAACAGAAAAATAGCATCTAATATGACTTTATCAATCTCATCTTACATATTTCATTCACAATAAATAGAGAATCAATTTTGAGAGCAGGAAGTCAGCTGACCAACTTGTTAGGTAATCTTCAAGTCACTGTTCATTGAAAAGTACAACTTTGGGGATATTGACCTCAAAAATATAGACTGATATGAAAAGACATTATTAACTTTGTTCTAATCACCTTTTCCCCAATAACTCATCAGCTTGAGAAAGTAATATTATCTAAGGTACCATGACTGGCTGTTGCAAAAATGTTCAAGATTTCTCTTCATGATTTTAGACAAGAGCCCAAAACACAACAGTAAAATTTAAAAATTAATGATACCAATTTACACACTGACTTATACTATTTGTAGATTGGTGTCTCAAGACAGATTTTTTTGTTTTTTGGTTAGTTGATAAACAGGAGTGTTCATTTGGGATATGATAGGATGGAGACAAAAGTTTGGTTTGTGTATTTTTATGGTTCTATAAATGTAACCTGGTTTAAAATCACCAATTATTTTGGGAAGTTTTAAATTGTTTTGTTCTGTATTATTGGCTGGAATTAGTTTGTCGATTTTTAATTTCAGCTGGTCAATAGGATTCCTGTTCAGTTTTTGAAATTTGGTGTGGTCATCAAGTATTGTCCTATCTTTGTATTATAATCAGATTTGTTTAAAAGTACAAAGATAATTGTTTTGTCTGCTTTTAGACAAGAGCCCAAAACACAACAGTAAAATTTAAAAATTAATGATACCAATTCACACACCGACTTATACAATTTGTAGATTGGTGTCTCAAGACAGATGTTTTGTTTTTGTTATTACAATTCAGTCTTGATTTGGTTCCCCATTTGATGTTTCTTAATTCTATAGCCATTGAGCATGGGTGATTTTTGTGAAAGGTTAGGTATCTTATTGTTTTTGGGTTTTTTTAAATTCAGGATGTGGAATTAGTAAATACTAAATACTTCAAATTCCACATCCTGAATTAAAAAAAAAAAGTAGATACCTACATTCCACAAATACTAAACATTTCAAGTCACTTTGAACACTCTGGCCAATCCTGAAGATCAACAACCCTCTCACTTTACAAGATCTGGATCTTCAACACTAACGTCAAATCGGTCCTACTATACGCCTCAGAAACCTGGTAGGTAATCAAGATCAACACCCAAAAACTTCAGACATTTACCAACTGATGTCTCAGGAACATCCACAATATCAGGTATCAATATTCTTACAGGTTTTCACACCAACTTTACATACACTCTATCCTTGATATTGAGCATTTTCTCCCATAAATACAGCATACCTTAAAATTATATATATATATATATATATATATATATATATATATATATATATATATATATATATATACACAGTGTATGATGGATAAATTTTTAAAATTATACAAAAATGAAAATATCACTGACATCTAATTTTCACAGATATATTTACCAAAATTTCACAAAAATATCTTGAAAGACGAAAGAATAAATTCCTTTAATAAATTTGCCACTGGCTTCCATGATGGCCTCCAGATAATTTCAGAATCTCCTGCAACTCTTCTGAATGGTGTCTTTGCTTGAGTTGGTGAATGCGGCAAATAATCCTTGCCTTCAGTTCAACTTTGGTATCACAAGGAGCTTTGTTGGTCTCTTTCTCAACTGCACCTCACACATAATAATCAAGGAGGTTGCAGTCTGGGGAGTTAGGTGGCCAGACGTAAGCAGGTGATGTGACCACAGAAATTGTCAGCCAGCTATGACTGGGTTCTCCTGTTTGTGTGGCATGGTGCAGAATCCTGTTGCCAGATATGGGATCTTCCAGCAGCCACCCTCTTGACTCAAGGCAGCACTACCTCCTCAAGGCACTCAATGTAGGCCTCTGTTTTGAGTCTAAGGCCCTGTGGAAAGATGAATTGAGGCATAATGTCACCATCACTAGTGATCACACCAAACACCTTCATAATCATCATTAGACTCATCCAACTCTTTCAGAATACTCTGCACTGTACTCAGATTGACATCCGAACACTCTGAAATGTTCATACTGGAGCTTCCAGTGCAAATGTCAAGCAGTATATCATCTTGTTTTCAAATTTCTGGGCAAGTGAATTGTGGCATAGTGCACTTTTTCTTACAGATGGTGCACAACTGACCCTACTATACTGTGCAGTTGACAAATTCAAAACCAAACAACACACATGCATGAAATTAAAAATATAAAATGGCGACAATTTACCCATCGCAACGTGTGTGTGTGTGTTGTGTGTGTGTATGTGCGCGTATATATATATATATATTATGAAATGGACAAAATCTGACAATTATTTTAAGACATTTTTATGTTTATACATTCCTTTTATAGATACAAATATTTAAGTAAATGCTCTGTTTATAATAAACAGTATTAAACAACATTTACTGGCCTGAATGAGAAATTTTCACAGAAAATATTCGTCCTCCGACAGGATTCGAACTTGTATCCTATACGGAACCGTCATTTAGCTTGACATGCCGTAACCAATTTGGCTACAGAGGAGCATTTGGTTAGCAAGGTCAAATGTACTGTCTTTAAACTTGAATCTTCCATGAATCTCTCACGCACATTCATATCTGCTCAAAGCACATCCAAATGTAAACAAATGATGTCACACATCATGAAATGGACAAAGTCCGACAATTATTTTAAGACATTTTTATGCTTATACATTCTTTTTTTTATAGATACAAATATTTAAGTAAATGCTCTGTTTATTCATTCACTTTATTCACGGAGGACAAATATTTTCTGTGAAAATTTCTCGAACATTCAGGCCGGTAAATGTTGTTTAATACTGTTTATTATAAACAGAGCATTTACTTAAATATTTGTATCTATAAAAAGAATGTATAAACATAAAATGTCTTAATATATATATATATATATATATATATATATATATATATATATATATATATAAACATTGTATAAAAAGAATAGATTGGCAACTTACTAGTAAGATACTGGCACTTACAAGCCTGAGGTCCCAGAGGTGAAAACCTGCTATTGGGGTAGTTGCCAAATTAAATCCTTAATATGATCACAGATTGCCCATTTGACCTCTGAACACTTTCAGTATTTTGTATCTTCTATATTTATAATCTATGATTATTAAGATCTTTTGATTTATGTATTTGTGTATTTGGGCAGCAATCCCTGTTTGATACATGTTTCATTAGAAATGACTGAAAAATCCTTCTGTTAAGTTTTTTTATTATTGTGTTTTTCTTATGTGCAAACAAGAAAATTCTTTCCTTGGCAAAGGGGACTTACAGGTTTTATTATAAATAAATGCGGCTCCAAAATTTCAAATAAATTCTATTTCTAAACTTTTGCAACATGGAAACAGACTTCATAAAGCTGGAAAACAACTTGGAAACAATAGAATGTTTATCAAAAGGACAATTGGTCAATACAATGAGAATTCCTCCATCAAAGATAGACTGAGACTAGGACATCCTCACACCTCTTGAGTGTCAAAACTCATTAAACAGGTGCACGAATAAAGTCAGGAATAATACAAGAAGGTCAATGAAAAAATTGGCTAAGGAGGCCAGAAGTTACCAGTTCTGTGCTATTTTAATATGTAACAAGTTGTAAATGTCAACAAAAATGTGTGATATATATATATATATATATTGTGTGTATTTAGGCAGCATATTTTCATTTATACACGTTTCATTAAATAATATAGACAAGTGTTGTCTATTTATTTTATGTAAAATTTGTTCGTAACATCTGATAAGTTTAATAACATTATCATTAAACGAAGAAAGAAATTCACAATATTGATCCATATTTTTTAATATAATCTAAGCTTTCGGCTTACTTAAGCCATTATCAAAGATGTAAATCACAAACATATTAAACAATATACGGACATGACAGTGATGATAGTCTGTCATTGTTTACATAGTTGATCACTAAGCAACGATAAACACGTGCATATAAGACGCTAGAAGCGAAAATTGCACCGCATCTCATGACATCACACATGACTACACGAGAGTGAATTGTAGAATGAAGTAAGGAAAGCCGTTGGTATAAACCAATGGCTTCTGTTACCAATTATAGACATTTAAGAATATTTGTAGAGATGCCATAATTGATTTTGTTTAGGTTGGGTTTTAACTGTTTGATGTATAATGCTTCAAGTATTTTTAGTTTTTGTCTATTGTTTTCATGTCGAAGTATAGTTGTGTTTTCGACAAGTATTTTACGGAATTGTGTGTGCGGGCAGGCATGTTGTTTTAAATGCCTAAAAATGTTAGAGTTTTCATTAAAATGTAGTGTCAAGCGTCGTGAAAGCGAGTTTGTGGTGTAACCAACATAAATATTATTTAATTCATTGGAGATACACTCTCCCAAAGGGCACTTGAATTTATAAACTATGTTGGTTTTTTGCAAATCGCTAACCGGGGGAGAAGAATCATTGCGAAGTATTAAGTTGGATATACTAGATTTAGTGTAGTATATGATTAATTTAATTTTTTTGCTAGGATCTATAGTTGATATATTAGAATTTACTAAATTTTTTAGTATGTTTTCATCTTGTTTATAATTAGTATGCATTTGATTACGATATAGGAGATTAATATATTTGAGATCAGTAGAAGCATAATAACAATATATATATATATACAACGTGATGGTGTCTCCATGGGTTCAGTATTGGGCCCGACATTTAGCAATTTCTACATTTCACTCACAAGACTTGGGTTAACCTGTGGTATGGTTTTCAGGCACTTTCCAAACATGCCACACCCTAGGATTTGCCTTCCCAAGACTGATAACATCAAGAAGTCACTTTCCTGACAAACTGACCCTCGGTGAGATTCGAATCCAGTTCTCATGGTCAGAAAGCAAACGTTCTACCCATATATAGTTTTCAAGAATAAATCTCTTTTCACACCTTATTTCTGCTAATTTTGTGTAAATTTTCAGCAATTAACTAAATTTTTTAATCAGATATTACTTCTTATTATATTCAGTATTATCCTTTAATGGGTTAACAGGTTTGAGTAGATATATCCATTTGTTTGTTTTTTTTTGTTTGTTTTAAACAGTGAAATTGATATCAACTGGCCTGGACAATCAAAAGTCTTATAACAGAAAATCTATCACTCTGTAGAAATTTTTTTTTTTTACAATAAGGTTCATTCTGTACAAGGCCTGGGGGTGGGCAACTCAAGGTAGAAGGTTACAATAAGGGGTAGTTTATATGGATAGGAGGGGAAAATAACAGTTGGCCCTAGACTTGAACAGGTTAAGATTGTAGTGATCAGGAAAACATCCTCTTGAGAATCTGTTCCACAGAACGGTGGTTTGCAAGAAGAAGCTGTTTGAGTGGAATTACTTCTCGTTGATGGAATATGGAGTGGGTGGTTTGCTACTATGTAAGTCATATGGTGGGTCCTAGCCATGAAGGTCAGACCTGGAGGAACCAGGGAATGCAGTTCGTCTGAGCACATCCCATAGTAGTAGCGATAGAGCTGTGACAGACTTGCTACATCCTGCCTTTGAGAAAGAGGATGGAGAGTGGAAAATAATTCTCCAACAAGGACTCAGAGATGCTTTTTATCTCTGTAAAGTCTAGAAAATGAGGTCTGGGCAGCTCTTGCCCAAATATATCAACAATACTCTATTTCTGGCCTAATCTGGCTCTTATAAAAGTAGAGAATAGCACGAGAAGTCCGCTGCATAACAATTATCTTGAGAAAAATCAGTTTTACATTTGGTATGCTTAGTCACACAGCCATGAGAAATCTCACGGCAATGTAAGATTAAATTATCCTTACTAAGAAATGAACACCATTCACTGGGATGCTTTTCAAGTCTATATTTACTAACAATATTTTTGTAATTAAAATTTAACAAAGCAATTTCAAAGAATGAATTTCTTAAAATGTTCTTTCACTGTTTTGAAATAACTTTGTTTTTATTTCTGGCAGGAAAATAATTTTAGAAAATATAGGCTGTATTTTTATATATCATTTATTTTGGCAACAAATTCACTTTGTTGCATGCCTGATTGTAGGAAGTTTTTCTGGTTTTCTTACAAGAACTTCTACGGATGGTTCCAGATTATCAATGTACTTTCTGATCTTATTTCTTCAAATACTTTCAGACACTTTGGCCATCTTCCGCGAGTAAAGATGTTTCACAAAAGGAGTACATGTTTGCTTTTATGATTGTTTAAGTATTATATTTTTAAATTGATCTTATATATATAAGTTTTTGGGGGTACAGAATTTAATAATAGCTAGGAAAAGGCAAAATTTATAAGACATTTCATATTGATAAATCACTGAATTGTGTATCAGATCCCTTGGGCCTTCCCTTTGTAAACAGAGAGAATGTTTGCTGGGTTTGAATGTTGTTGGACTTTAGTTTCTTGAAATTCATTTTGTTCCCCCCCATTCCATTCGGTAATTTAATTTACACATTTTATAAATTTTTTATTCCCAGAAAAATAAATTTGATGAGTCCTGGGATGAAACCAGATGTTTGTTTTTTTTAGCTTTTTAAAAAAAATAAAATCCCTTATAAATTTTGTCTCTATCTATCTATCTATCTATCTATCTATCTATCTCTCTCTCTCTCTATATATATATATATATATGTGTGTGTGTATTTTGACAGTAAATTCTCTTTTTTGTATATGCAATTGAAGACCACCTTCAGAGAAGTTTAATATTTTTAAATTGATTTTTTATCATCTGAAATGTTGTGACATTTTTATTTTTATTTTTTTTTATTCATATAGTTTCATGAGTGTATTGCTGATTTCCAGGTGAAATTATATTTTTATTTATTTTTGGTTGTGTTAAATATTTATAATCTTTTTTTACCCTTAATGTTGTATTTTTGTTCATTTTCCAATGATCTTTCAGATATTAGTTGAAACAAGAATTTCTTTTTACTCTTGTTTTTGTTTTTAGTAATATAGGTTTTTATCAAGTAAGTATTGGAAAAGTGGCATGTTAGTTGACATGATAGAGTTGTAGTACTATGAACAATGTATAGAGTATAAGATTTTTTTATTAGAAGTAGTGGCATTGTAGATAAGGCCTCCTAATGGATATAAAAATTCATATGCTACATTAGTTTTATAAAACAAGATTTTTAGGATTATTTTTATTATTGCTGATAAGAAATCAGAAATTTGTATGATTTTATAATATGCAGTTATTTGTATTTTTTTTTTATCTCTGTCTCTATGTAATTTTCAAGATATTCTATTTTAGAAAAAATGACATCTTCAAAGTTGAGGAATGTGGTGTGTATAGGTATATATATATATATATATATATATATATATATATATATATATAATATGTGTGTAGTATATACTATATATATATATATATATATATATATGTATATGTATATATATATGTATATATATATATGATAAGAAAGGAACAAATAGGAAACATTTATAAAACTAACATGTTTCACTATCATTAAAGCTTCTTTGTTCTCTATGTCTCATTGTCTTATGAAGCTTGATTAAAATTGAAACATGTCAGATTGATAAACATATCCTATTTATTCTTTATCTTATTATTCTGTCAGTTTCTGATCCATATTTGATTTGTATCTGATTCCAATATATATATATATATATATATATATATATATAGAGAGAGAGAGAGAGAGAGAGAGAGAGGGGGACAGGCCAAGTTGTTACTCAAGTTTCACACTCATTTTCAGATTTACTAGGCTCTCTAGACATCTGAAGATCATGAGAGTGTGAAACTCAAGTAGCAAGTTCAGCTGTCTTTTGTTCAGTGTTAATTTTGTGCAGCATTTTTTTGCTCTGTCTAGATAATCTGGGTGCTGAGCATTTTACTGAGTAGGTAGATCTTTGCCATTTTGTCTTTCATTTTTCTTTCCTTGGTCGAGATTTTTTCTTGTCTAAGGTGCTAGATCATCTGGTAAGTCATCTGTTGATCACACCCCAACGTAGCTGAGTTTCCTTTAGTAGTGTACATACATATATATATATATTATATACATACACCCACACTACTGAATAAAATATAACTGTCATTTGTACACTGTACAAATAACCAGTTCATTCCTATAATACAACCCCAGGTAAAAATTGTGAAAAATCGTCACACATAGACAATGTTCACACGTCTATATTTTTTTTTTTTATTTCACACCAAATAAACAAATCAGTTTGGTTTATTGTTGAACATTCTGGCTTCATGAAATATACTTTAAACAAATTAGATTAATTTAAATTAATGGTGTAGTTTTTTCATTTTCAATTCTCACAGGTTTTCTTCTGTATCTTTTTATTCTAAGTGTCGTATCAACTTTTCATGTGACGTGTGTATTTTGTAGTCAGTTGACCTTTTATTGGATTCTGTATTCAATACTTCAAAAGACAAGAAATAGCAGAATGAAATTTTAGATAAAGTTTAAAAATAAAAAAAATCTTAACTTCATGACTGGTACTGATATATATATATATATATATATATATATATATATATATAATTACCAAATCTGAGACTTAGAAAGCCATGGTGATATTTTATATTTCATGAGACCAATAAAATTCAGTTTCACTTCGTCAGACCTTGCAGTCTATATCTTCCTGGAATTATTCATATGGATTGCCAAATAACTTTATCATTTATTTTATTTATATATATATATATATATATATATATATATATATATATATATATATATATATATATGATCAAGTGGAAAATGTTTATTTATGATGCATTTTGTTCTTCAGGACTAATTGGACAAAATTTGTTATGTTCCTCATATATATATATATATATAATTATTTTTTATAAAAAAAAAAAACTATCACATAAGTATGTTATAAAATCACTACAAAAATAGCCATTTTGTTTCAACACACTCTGTGTCTTATCAAGTGATGATGTTGAAAATAAAATAAATGGTTTTAAAAGTTTCAGATTAATTAACGATCCTACCATATATATATATATATATATATATATAAGAATCTGCGATATTACTGGCCCTGTCCTAGCACCTCAGCTTCAATCATTTTCCCACCACTGTAACATAGTATATATTCCTCTAAATATTTTCATGGTAATTGTTCTGATAAGCTGAGCTGTCGTCTTTGGTACCTTGACTTTATGAATTTACGTGCAGTACTAGAGTGGTAGCTAGGTCTCATAATTTCACTGTTGAAGTTGCTAGTTGTAGCCATAATTTTTATGATAAGAGTTTCTTCTACTTCCTGTACTTCTCACTTGTTAAACTGGCTTCCTTTTGTTCTTGCAACTTTGAAGTTAAAAAAATAAACATGCAATCTCAATCATCATCTTCTGACTCTTTGAAATTTGTTCTTTTATTGATTTCTTTATTTCTTTCACTAGCAGTAACCCCCTAGAATACAAGTGGCTTTTATTGCCTTGTTTGGAAATAATTAAAAAATATGTATACCTGTATAAACGTTGATATGTACATGTATGTGTATATATAATTAAATACACTTATATTGCAAATATGTATACATACATGTTTGCTTCCATAAATAATATGTATATATATATATATATATATATATATATATATATATTTACATGTACACAGACACTTCCCACTACTCATTTCTTCCAAGTACACCCATCTACTTGCGCAGCTAGTGAATCCCTGTTGCAGATGCCTGCACAGGTACATTTGAGCATCTTTAACACCCACCAAAGCCTACCTTGTTTTATGCTGCCTCAATACTGAGCAGACCTTAGTTATAGTTTCTGGAAGACAGCACATACTGATCAAGTGATCAAGAGTTTGAAAATGCTCAAAGCCTTGCCCATGACAACTTATGACTTCCTGTTCACACAAACTATTGATGACTTCCAAAGAGATCCATGTACCCAATTCTACTCATATGTGTTGGGTCAACCTGTGAATATGGATTACAGGTTGGGATGACCTCCTAAAGCCAATGTCATCAAGAAGTAAACTTCCAAACAAACTGAGATTTGAATCCAAGTCTCATGTAAACATTCTAGCCACTTGTCAATGCATACAGATAACCACCCCCTTTCTCTCTATGCATATATATATATATATATATATATATATATATATATATATATATATATATATGTACACAGAAGTTCTTCACTATGAACTGAGCCCTCTGTCAGCCGGCAATGGTTATATCTTGCATATAATGTGTTAAAAATTCCCTTTCTCCACTATGTACACTGATAGCCTAAAGGTGGAGGAGTCAAACTGATGTAAAATGGGTTGGGTTTCGATCATGGCTTGAAGCGATCACATGTTTAGCCACACTGATGACCTGTGATACACCGAAATAATATATATATATATATATATATATATATATATCAGAGATTATAATAAAAACATGCTGAAATCCTTACACAAAAGTTTTCATGTTTCAATAATATGATTGTATTTCTTCAGGCGGCAGTAAGTAACTGGTGATTAAATGATTTTTAAGGAAATTTCAAAACAAATTGTTACTTCTTTTCCAAAAGTTAAAGTTGGGGAAAATAAGGTCAGAATTAAAAATAGATTTGTGGGTATGTCTTGATTAACCAATTATATGTCAGATCTGTGCTAAATAGAAAAGCTCAGAGGATGGTGGTGGGTGAGTTATTTTTTTTATTTTTTCATGCCATGATAAACTGGAACATAGACAGGCCATCATTGATGATTGCGGAAAATATGTCAGGGACAAATGTATCGTGATTGTAGACAAATAGTCAATGATGGCCTGTCTATCATCCACCTCCACACTGAGCTTAGTTCTCTACTTAGCATAGATCTGAAATTTAATGGTTTAATCAAGACATACCCACAAGTCTATTTTTAATTCTGACCTTATGCTCTTACTTTAACTTTCAGAAAAGAGGTAACAATTTGTTTTTAAATTTTCTTAAAAATCATTTAATCCCCAATTACTTACCATCGCCTGAAGAAGTACAATCATAGTATTGAAACATGAATGTACTGATTTCAGCATGCTTTATTATAATCCTTTATAATAAAAAATAATAATAATATATTAGTCTACTTTGTATTAAGCACTTTTTTAAAAGTAAATGCAATGAACAGGGATTTTACTCATCTGTTCTTTTCTCTCATTTGTATGTGTGTGTGTATATATATATATATATATATATATATATAAAAAAGAATGAAGAGTCAGATTTATAATCCAGAGTTCTTTAGCATTTATTTATAATAACAGTGCTCCATACACAGTAGAGCTTAATATTATAATGATTTTTTAAAAAATAGGTATTCATTGCAACACAGAAATTATTATGTTTCAAAACTGAAACCTACACTTTTAGCTTATAAATAGAGTAACTCACATATTTTTAGCATGTTATTCAGCATCACTTGAAAATGGAACTGAACTTTAAATTTCAAGTTTAACTTAAGATTTAGCTTTTCGTTTCAAAGTACGGTAATTTTTGTGTTTTGATAAATACATATTTTCAAAAAATAATATAATATATATATATATATATATATATATATATATATATATATATGTAAAATGTAGTTGGTCTGATGAAATGAATATGCTGATATTCATTGAAATAAATTTATTACTGACTAAGAATTTTTCAGGTTTTTCCCTAATTATTCTCATATATATATATATATATATATATATATATATATATATATATATATATATATATATAATAAAAAAAATTTCTTAAATTCAATCAATAAAGTTCAATTTTTTTTCCCATTTTTCAAATAAGCTGATATACGGAAGAAATATATTTACAAAGCAAGAATTCTTTCAAACTTGTTTTACCAAATAATAATAGAAAAACATTATATAGGATTCAGTGCAAAGCAAGAGTTAAAATTATGGACGCCTTTTTATCATAAAGGAAGCAGCCAACATTAAATACAATATTTTTCTCCAGCGGGGGTCCTATATTGATAACATCAAAACATTATATAGGACTTGAAACTTAGATTATTCTGGAAGGAAGATAAAAGCATAGAACCCACAGTAAGGCTTGAACACACTCCACAGAAATCAGATTTTTGTGACGAGCATGTTAACCATTGCTCTACAAGTAGACACTGCATATGTGTGTGTATTAGCATATATTCCACTTCATTCAAAAGTCAATAAAAGTGAAAAAAAAAAAATCGCTTTTATTGAATTCCTGTTTCTCTCAGTCTCAACTCAAAAATCTAAACAATTATTCATTGGCAATATTGACAGTCACTAGCGTTTTATGCCTTTTTAGACATAGAATGGCACCAGTTTTCATCATTTCAATATTGTCTTTGTATTGATTCCCACTTGAGTTGTATATGCTTCACATCCCAATATAAACACAACCATTTGTCTGTCTGTCTGTTTGTCTGTCTGACACTCTGCTTTTTTACCTCCTCTCAACCGTCTTTTGTTTCATGAGAGGCGTTCTTCATATTTTTTGTCTTGTTTTTCTCTTCATCAGTTCTGCAGCAAATTTCTCTTCCCTGTGCCAATAATGAGATTGATGGCAAAGAAATAGATTTGTTTGCCAGGCACCTGATATGCACTTAGGCTTTCTTGTTTTCTTGTTTTTTTTTTTCCCCTTTCAGTCTAGCATTCACATTATCACTGCCATGACTTTCTGGGACAGTTTTCTCAATTCTTACACTGATTTTCTATTTCTATATTATTATCTAGGTGCATATGTGTGCGTGAATGTGTACAGGTGTCACTTACATTGAAAAATTAACAAATTTGCTGTGTGCGTGTAAGTATATATGAGCATGTGGCCAAGTACTTAGAACACAAGCTTTCTTATCATAAGACCCCAGTATTTTAATCTCACTCTGGTCAATTTGTCAGGAGGGTGACTTCTTGATGTTTTTGGCCTTGAGAGGAAATCCCAGAGTATATATCTCATCATCATCATCATTATTATTATTATTCAATCATAGTTGGGTTCATCGAGCCAATGTGAACAATCCTTCCTTTAGCTGTATATATGTGCTACCCCAGAGCTATATACAGTTTTGAATTCACAGTTAATTTCTCCTAGACCAGTTGCCACCCAAAGCTATAGAACCCAGTCTGTTCTGTTATTTATCCATAGCTGGGAAGAGAAAAGGAGGATTCATATCTTTGCCAAGGATATTAGCACATAAGTGAATGTAATGCATTATCACTTCAATTAACCATTACACACGATACCACAATAGACACTTTCAAACTTCCAGCTTTCAAAAGAATATCAGAATATAGACAATGAAATCTTGTCTACCACCCAGCCACTACATGGTTCTTGAAAATGACAGAGATGGTGGGAAGTACTTAAAAAAAAAACAAACATCAACTTTGGACTGTTTATCCACAATTTCGATCTCAATACACAACACCTTATTCAAAAATTGGAAAAATTCAATAGAAATTAAACAAATAGACCTTGTCAGTTCTATTTAATCAAACTTGTTTGAATGATTACTTGATACCAAAGTATGCCTATATATTACTTGAATGACAAAGTGAAAAAAAATCTGTGTAACACATTTTTTCTCCTAGAAAGACTTCTTGTGACTAAAGTAATATTTTTGTTGATGGAATTATATGTGTATAGCCATTACATTCACTTATGTGCTAATACCCTTCTATAGGTAAATAGCAGAGCAGACTGAGTTCTATAGCCTTGGATGGCAACTGGTCTACCACAGAAAGAAATGGCAATCTATGTGCAGGAAAAAAAATCTGCCTTGTCAGTCCTGTATTGAAAGATACATGATCGCCTAAGCATGTATCACACTAGACACCCTGTTTTTGTAAACCATGTGAATTATGTATGTATACACACAAGAAGAAATATATATATATATATATATATATATATATATATATATATATATATATATATTATTCAAAATGTTATTTTAGTGGATACTCATGTTTGAGTAGACATGTGGGGGTCATCACATCTTACCAGCAGGGCTAGCCTCATGTTCACAAGAATAACAACATACAAAGAAATAACACTATGATATGTCCCAGAAAGGGATATATTTGTTTGAAGTAGCAAAGTGGTTTTGGACTACTGTAACTGAGTAGGACAATTTAGCAGTTAACCGTAAAGGACTGGTCCTCGTCATAGTGGTAGGCAATAGGCGTAGACAATAGGCGTTGTCCATGTACCTCCACATCAGTCTGTATTTATGACTGACACCAGCCAATGATATTAGTGAGGGGGAACCCAGGTGTATGTATATTCATTATATCACACTAAAAGCATGTCAAATTGTAACTTAAAATCATATAATTTTATTTATTTTTGTGTACTGGTGTGTGTGTATTTTAGTTATATGAGTTTTAAGGTTACATGTGATAAAGGAAGAAAGTCACATCGTCTTATGACAGGCAAGGTGCTTTTGAGAGGAGGTGGACGTCTTGACCTTCTGAAGGTCTGTAGCAAAGAGAGTGAGTTTGGCAGTTTTTGGCAAAAAGTTTTTTCAGGCAGGAGATGTTTCTGCTGCATGCTCAGAGAACCTTTATTATTTTGATTTTCTTTATTTTATTTTAAACAAAATTTTAATATTATTTGTTTTATTTAATTTTATTTATGATATTTATTATTATTATTTTATATATTTATTTATTAATAATATCCCTGCAGACACAGCATTATTTTAAACCATATGAATTATGTCTTCTTGCCTGTTCACTTAAAAGCCTTTTCTTAAAATTTCTTGAATATGCAGACCAGTTAATATAATTTACATGGTTTAAAAATTAGGTCATCTACTCACAGACGTATATCTACAAAAATAACATTTGCACTAATAATGATAGATTAAAAATAAACAACGAGAATATATGTATTGTTGTATCCGAAAAATATATTTTTTTTTTATTTTTCGGATACAACAATACATATATTTTCGTTGTCCTCTTATTACTGAGAGAAAAAACAAGAACAACATCTATTCCATACCTGAAGATGTCTGTAAGAACAGACGAAAGCTTGTAGTAAAAAAAAGAACTAATGCAACAGAAATTTATAGAAACAAGGATCTTTTCATTCATAACAGGTTCGGGGGTTTTTGTATATTATTTGAATTGTTTGCGACGATGGATTTCTCGCCAGTTAAATCATTAACCTTTGTATTTGTTTTTGTATGAATAATTCATGAATTTGTAAATTGATTGTACTGTGACGGTTACACACCTGGCCCAGTGTCGGATCCTTTGGTTACGGCGCCAACGGTGACGTCGCTCCTCCTGGTCGCTCCTCCTGGGTCCAAGCGTGCCGCTCCAACCCTTTGGTCAGATGATCACCAGCCTCGCCTTTCCGACCCGCTTCCAATACCTGGTCACTAAAGCAACTATACCGATCTCCGGTCTGTCTACCCACGCTGTGTTTAGATCTTTAGACAGACGGGACCAGCAGGATTTGGGCCGATACAAGTCGAGTCCGGGGGGTGGCAAAACACAAATAAAACAAAAACTCACGACACTAAACAAAATTGCTGATAAAAAGGGTAACAACCTTTTATATCTTAATGTCCGTTACATAAAAAACAAAATTGTTCTCAATTCCCGACCCGCTCTGTGGACTATGGCACCAAGCTTCTATCACACAATAGAAAAATGTCGAATTACCTACTTTCTAGAATCATGTATGTATGTCGGAGTGTGGTTCAGTTCGACACTGGGGCTAATTTCTATCGATCATTCGCAGTTGATTCTTCTCTCCGACTTGAGTTGTATTTCTTCTTCTTCGTTTGGGCTGGTAGTTTTCCTGTTTCAACTTGGTGGAAGATTTCTTGTTTCAACTTGGTGGAAGATTTCTTGTTTCAACTTAGCCGCAACTCTCTGTCGTCTGAGGTGGTCTCTTCTCACTGCCGTCCGGGGCTGAACTTTAACTTCTCATTGACTTTCGGCTTGTCTGCATCTCCAATTCTTCTCAGGCTTTCAGGCAATCTTCTTCTTCGTCTACTTGGGCTGGAAGTTCTCCTGTCTTCGACTTGGGCTGGAAGGATTTCTTGTCTGAGGATTCTTCTGCCCGCAAAGGGGCGAGTGAATCGGGCCTGATGGCCGCGTTCAGGCTCTATCCCTGCCCGCGGTCCAACTCTCAACTCCAACTGCAACTCCAACTCTACTGATTTCTGTCGACTGGGGTCCTGCTTATATTGACGCCGCAACAAACTGGGGTGGGTCTGTCGGCGTCAGGGTTTTCTTTCTCGATAATTCCAAAAGCTGCATTAATTCTGTCTTCCCATTATCGCTATTGTTTTCACCCCTACTTCCTCATAGTACCTTTGGTGGGCGGCGCACATCCATCTCTTTAGTCTCTCGTATGTCAGGTGACCGCTTTAACCAATGGTTCCTGATCGGGCATTTCTTTCCTTCTTTCCGCAGATCACGTGACCGCCTTCGACCAATCGCTCCTGATCGAGCATTTCTTTCCCTTTTCTTCCGCAGATCACGTGACCGTCTCCGACCAATTGTTATTGATCGAACATCCTTTCTCCTCTTGTTGCGGGCGTGGTTACATCGTTCTTGTTTAAAAAAAAAAACAAAATCTAATTTTTCCTTTTTTTTTCACGTACGAAAATTGACCATCTTGGCCTTCTCTCACCTGGACTTTGTCAAACAGCCCGCCGCTAATTAGTCTTGACTTTAGAAAGGATCTTTTTCCGCCTTCTTGGCGCCCTCTGTGAGCCAAAAAGCAATTGTCCCTCTTTTACCTCTTTGTTTTTCCTGATAGTCAAAAAATCTTAATTATCTACATTGAAAATGTCTCCACTTTATTATTGTGGGGTTCTAATTTTTAACAGGTCAGAGCCTGTATACCGTTCCACCGGTCACTCCCCCAACCCAAAGACACTTTTTTTCTGATTAAGATTGTTTCATTGTTCCCAAAATTTCTCTTTTTATCCAAATTGATAAGGTGTCTTTCCATGCAAAAGTAGGCTAGGTGCTTTGACCGATATCTGGCTTCCATCAAGCGGCCCGTTTTGATATCATGTCTTTTTCCCTTTCTTTCTTCTTATTATTTATAATTCTATTCTTCCAATTGTCTTTCGAAAATCGGCCAAGACGCTGACCTAAATCTCTTTTCTGACTCCTATCTCCACCCTCAATTGGGTCATGCATCATACAACTCTTTTTCTCTCTTCTTCTTTCTTTTCTTTTTTTTTCTTTTCTTTCCTTCTTCTTCCCTTAAGATCGTCTAGTACAATCTTAGTGAGTTATTTTCAACTCAGTTATTTTCCGTTTTAAAAAAAATAATCAACAACCTGTTTAGTAACCGAGTAAGAAAAAATTAAATCATATTTCTATGAATATTTCTAATAATGCAAGGTGCCACAGTACGTTTATTGAAATTAAAATAACTGATCCAAGTGCAACTTTTGGATAATAAGTGCAACATTACTGTAATTATTGAACAATATAGTTCATGCCACTTTGACAGGAAATTTACCAGTAAAAAAGAATTCGCTTATCACCATATTTGTACAAGAACGCACAACTATAAAATTTAAAATAAAACTCAGCGTTGCTACTGCACGCTCCGAAAACAATAACTGAATTCCAATAGCATTTTTCGGATACAACAATACATATATTTTCGTTGTCCTCTTATTACTGAGAGAAAAAACAAGAACAACATCTATTCCATACCTGAAGATGTCTGTAGGAACAGACAAAAGCTTGTAGTAAAAATAAGAACTAATGCAACAGAAATTTATAGAAACAAAGATCTTTTCATTCATAACAGGTTCGGGGGTTTTGTATATTATTTGAATTGTTTGCGATGATGGATTTCTTAATTAAATCATTAACCTTTGTATTTGTTTTGTATGAATAATTCATGAATTTGTAAATTGATTGCACGTTTATTGAAAAATATATATATATATATATATATATATATATATATATATATATATATATAACAGAAACATTGACATCAACATTAGAGGCAACAGACTGTTTCATGCTAAATGCTATAATCAGGCATGATGATTGCGTTTAGCATGAATCAGTCTGTTGCCTCTGAGTATTGATGTCAAATTTCTGATACTGAGCACTTTAGTCCATAAATATAGTATACCTTAAAACTATATTTCTTTATATATATATATATATCTGTACACATATAAATTTTAAAAATACACAAAGTCATTTTTACCTTTCAACCAACACTTTGTCAGAAGGAAAATGTTGTTAGTGTAAATTATGACAAGAATAAAGAAAAAGACATTTCACACAGTAAATAAAAAATAAGTTGAGGAGGGAAAATTATAGGACACAACAAAAATATATTTATTAGTATAATTATTTATGTATAAAAAATAAATAGTTCCAACTGAGTACAAAATGGAAAAAAATATGGTACTCACAAACTTCGTAAAAGATTGGGAGAGCAAATAAAATTCTCCTTCTGTTTGCTCATCATTTATGTCTCCTTGAAGTGATAAACATTAAGTTACATCAACTGGCCTAGTGCAAAGAGGTTTATTTTTTTTCTCTCACATTAAACAAAACTAACCATAAAAACATTTTCAATGACTCATCAGTTGTTTGAAGCCATCAACATTAAGTTTTCTTTCTTTCAAATGCTGTATGCAAATTTACTCACAGGGTTGAAATATTTGATGAAATCAAAGAGAAAAGATTTGCCAAACTACATTTCCTTCATCTGCTTGTTGAATTCTTGCTCATTTCCAGATCAAGGAGATGTTATGAAAAGTTTTATAGTTTTCTACTTTTGGTTCAATCTCCACTCCCCATCCCAGAATATATATTACAGGGTGGGTATTATAATTTTATCTCTCTTTTTTTGTACCCAAAAGTATCCATTATATTTTTACTATCCCAGCGTGTGCATATCTTGAACTTCTCACTTATGCAATTCTCTTCTAGCTTCTTGCTTTGCAGTCAACTTTGATCATCAAGGATATAAATGCAACATCAATCATCATCTTCTGTCTCCTTGAATCCTGTTTTTTATTGTCCTTACTCTGCAATAATGATTTTTCTCAGACTCGTTTATTCACAATAAACCCTTAAATCTTAGTAGCTTTGTCTTGCTTGGAATCAAATAATTAAAAAAAAAGGCAGACATTACTTACAGTTCTTTTTTTTGGGGGGGGGGTGAGCACATAATCAGGCAAGATCAACAACTCAAACAAAGCCACCATATTCAAACTTTTGGTCAGCATGACTTGTCACTTCATGTTAATGTAATCAATGGTGAAGGAAAGCCTTCAAACAGTTCCATCCATCCAATTTCACTTACAAGCATTGGGTAAAACTTTTTTTTCATCAATTCACCCCAAACAAGGCAATAAAACCACTAAGATGTAAGTATGAAAGTATATGAGAAAAGAAGATCATTATTAGAAACAGAGAATAATAAAAGGACAGGAACTAAGAAACAGAAGACAACGATTAACATTGCAACTAAATATTTGAAGATCAAAGTTGATTGGAAAGTCAGAAGCCAAAAAAGAGTTTTACAAGTGAGAGAAAAATCTGTTAGCATAGAACTTATGGTTTCATCTATAAAATGATGAGACCTTGTGGCCAAAAACCCATGCTATACTTTTCAGGTACTTCCCAATGATGTCCTCCCCAATAGTGTAATAATTTCAGAGAAAGGATTTCCTACAAAACTCTGTGAAAGCCAACTAATGAACCATGTGATTCGTTTACATAAAGATATATTCACCAGTGGTCAAATAGGAAAAATAGTTTTGAGGAAGTAGGCTATCAGAACTCAGGCAAGTAGCTAGCTACCAATGTTCTTTATCAAAAAAGAAAATCCTTAAAAAACATAAATTAATGGCCATCTCATACTAATATGTCATTGGTGATGAGCCAGAAGGCTGAATTCTATAGATATACAGGTATGTGTTGCACTTTATAGAGGCTGCCAAAAAAAAGAGATGAGAGAGATCTGCCAAGACTGACAGAAAGAAGAGACATCTGGGAAATAAGAGAGAGAGAGAGAGAAAGAGAGAGACATAAAAGAAAAATAGATCATGTGCACCATTATGAATCATTAAAATTGGGGAAAGGCAGATGCTAGTTTGAAACTCCTCTATAAGGAACTGTTTAAAGAAACTACATTTTGTTAAAAATATTCTGGTCGTCTTCATTATTATTTCAAAATCTACCATTCATCCATGCATTGAATATTTCTCCTATATCTGGTCTGGTGCTCCAACTATATCTCAAGATCCTTGACAAAATCCAAAGAAGGGTCTATAATGTAATCAATCCTAACCTGACATCTCAACTTCAGTCACTTTCTCACCACCATGATGTGGCTTCCCTCTGTCTTTTCTACAGATATTTTCATGGCAATTTTTTCTGATGAGTTTTTCTACTTGGTGTCTTGGTTGTATGAATTTAAGCACACTACTAGATTGGCAAATAGGTCTCATTGTTTTACTGTATATATTCATGTATCATGCAACCTTTGAAGACAATATAACTACAGTAAATGAAAAATTTTGAAGACAATATAACTACAGTAAATGTATATATAATTTGTTCAACGGTGTAGCCAGAGCCAGCAGTACATATGCTAAATTTATATCTTGTGTATGATGTGAACCCCATAAAATTAGCTTCAACCTAATATCTTCAAAGGTTGCATGATACATGAGTATATACGGTAGTGAGATTTAACCGTAAATTCTATTCTAATAGTTTCTTTTCCCACCTGCAGAACTCTCTTTCAGTTTCTGGGATCTGTGCCACCTACCGTCTTCAAAAATTTAATTGCAATGCCAATCACCATCTTCTGTCTTCTAGAATTCTGTTCTTTTATTGTCCTTTCTCCTCACTAAAGTCTTCTCATTATCGTTCACTTCCAGTAATCCCTTGTGTCTTTGTGGCAAGATTTTCCATTCTCTGTTTTCCTGAAACCAGTTCTTTTATTGTCCTTTCTCCTCACTAAAGTCTTTTCATTCTCTTTCATTGCCAGTAACCCATTGTATCTTAGTGGCATTATTATTTTGCTTTGAGTGAAATGATTTTAGAAAAGATCAATGTTAGGAAAGTTTAGTTTTGTGTGGCCTTCAAATGAGATGGGTTTATGGCATTTCAATCCTTAGCTTGGAATTCTTCAAATCTAAATACAACATTAGTGGAAGAGTCTCCAGACCAGGATTGTTGCTGAATTACTTACAACTGAACAATACCCACAGTCATACAGTTACATAAATACCTATAGCCAGTGTTGTGTCACACAGATATTTATTTTTATATAGAAAATAATTTCTGTAATCGCTGCTTAAATAATTTTTTTACTGAGCGATAAATTATTGGCATATTTTAATTTCTTGTTAAAAACAACTTGGAAAGAAGAAAGATTTTCTTCTATATAATAAATGTGAATGTCACTGTGTCACACTTTTTCAACTTTACTCCTAGAGGTCGTAGCCAGCAGATGATACCATTTTGGAATCAGGCCAACTCCACAAGCAAATTAAAAACATTCCAGTCCTGGATCCAGACCTGCAATCCTGAAATTTTGGATTCCCAAGTTTTCATTATTGCGATTGATTTTTACAATTTTTTTTATGTGATTTTTTTGCGAGAAATTTTTTGTATGATAAAATTTTTTATAACTTTCAAATAAATTTGAGAGTAATCAAAATTAATTGTAAAATCCAGCAAAAGTCACCCATGAAATAAAAATAATTTTGTATACAGAAAGTAAGAACCTACATACATCAAATTGTCTTTAAATTAAGTAGCAGCAGAAGAATTATCATTGAAATTTTAAAAGGTAAGTTTAAATATTAATGCAATATTTAAATGCAGTGGTCAATTTTGAGTTCATTGTAGTTTATTGCTTCCTGCGTACTGTGATGAAAGCCCAATGAAGAGTCCTCTGCAAGAGTTAGAGCTTAAATGCTGACCAAAAAGGTGGCTTTTAAGCCTAGTTTTCCTATAAATCAGAAACATTATTTTTATTCCATCATATTATGATATGAATGAAGTATATTTTTTATCCTGTCATATTTCAGCAATTTTGTTTTTTCCCACTGTAAAGTACATTTCTTAATTATTTGTAAAATTATTAAAAATATTCAAAGTGCACAAAACTTATAATCATTTTACTTAGGGTGTATGTATGAAAAGAATTTTCTTTTTTTTTAGATAAGTTTTAAACAAACCTTATTTTATATACCCATCCAAAAACGATATAATGACTCCACTATGTTATTCTTATATGCGCCATGTCCTTTCAGGACTTGGTTGATCATGGCTCTTCACAACTTCCTATCTTTTGTAGCTGTTAGTAAAGTTTGTTTTTTGCTGTACCCTCCCAATCACTGTTCTGTCAACTGTTTACATGAGCAAGTTGGGTTACTTGTTGCTTTCCCCTGTCAGCCTTGCCTTCAATCTGTCCCCTGACCACCAAATTATCAAAGCCTCCTTCCTTCTTGACTTTATGCCCTAAAAATTTGAATTGTCTTTTTCCAGTCGAAGTGTCCTTTTTGTTTCCATTTTCCTTTCATACGTTCAGCCGAGGGTATCCACAGCCTCCTTCTTCAGAACCACATTTCTGTTGCCTCAGGTCTCTTCTTTATCTGTGATGAGATTGTCCAGCATTCACTGCCACACAGGCGGACCAATATTATATAACTTTTCAGCACATTCAAACCTCTCATCTAGCTAAACCAGACCATCAATGGACTTCAGATGCAATGGACAAAATCTGCAGGCAAAATAAAAAAAAATCTGCAGGAAAAAAAAAAACTCACAAAAATATAGCCAGCAATGTATTTCAAAATTTGCAGGTTTAGCAGAACAAGTTGTATTAGTTCTCAAAGTGACCGTTTGGCTGCGGTGGTGGCCCTTTCAATTGTAAACAAAGATGGGTGTACAGTATATAATGTACAACAGATTAGCATGTGCATAAGAAAGTAGCTGTGAGAAATATATCATTTTGATTAATATATATTAAGTATATATTTATTTATGCCATATTTAGAGTATTTACATTATGATCATATCTACTGGTAGTTACTATAGTCATTTTATAACTCAAAAATAATTCCTTCCCATCTACAGACAATTGGATTTAATAAACAACCGCTTCCAATTATTAGTCCATTGAGGGGTTTGTCTGTAGTTTGTTTCAGTCACATACTTTTTATCCTCAGTTAAAACACTTTCTAGATATTTAAATTTTTGTCACTTGCATGTCGGACAGTTCCTTGCTGACGAACATACATCCCCTCCTCTTACAATTAAGCCTTTCTTTTCACTTTCTTTTCCTACCTTCTCAAGGAGTTTATGTAGTTTCCTTTCCATGTTCACTATCAATACTGTGTCATTTGCATATTTTATGTTGTTAAGTTTGTGGCCATCATTATTGATTGCTGGTAGGACTTCTAATTCTCTCAAGATCACCTCACTATAAAGACTGCAATAAAAATGTCCCTTTCTATTTTTAGTGTTGAATTCATTTTCTATCCATACACGTTTGGCAGTTTGCTACCAGTATAGGTTCTGGATTATTCTATCTTTCCCAAATAAATCAAGTCTACTTAGCAGTTCAAATAATGTAATATTGATAGATACTGAAAACATATAGTCTTCATGTATGAAGATGTAATCATTTTTGGAGTAATGATCTGTAAGCCTAAAAATACTTTTGATGTTAATATTAGCCGTTTCTTTACAAAGAAACATTTGGAATTCATTGAATAAGCAGCCAGTACTGTTTTTGGTTGAAATTTATAAAATCGGGCTCTTAAAATGAATTTTTGGGAAAACAGATTTCTCAAGTCCAGTAGGAGTTATTGTTCTTTCCAGTAGTGATGGGACTTTCCTTTCTGTTGTAATGGAATGTCCCACACTTCCTATTGCCTATGTGGACTGGTTATATCAGTAGATATATATAGAGTGAGCACAGGATATACTCAGGGGCTTGCTTCAGGAATTACTAGCCTGCCACCCGATACCCTGTCTTTCAGTAGTGTATTCTCTTTTACAATAAACCTTTCTTTCTTTCATCTACATGCATGTTGCTGTTCCTTCGCTCGAGCTTCACCTTTGTCTATTTGTAACCTCTTTTAAGGATACAGCACTTTCCAATTTTTTATTTGAAGTAGTGTAAAACATTAACATCTTGATTATACCATAATTTTTTTTTTTAATTATATGTTATATCCATTTTAGCTGTGGCTGCTTCTCAAGTGATGTGATGTCTGTTATTTGGTACGGTTCTTTGTTAGTGGTTCTGTAGTGCCAGTCCAAAGTTTTCAAAGAAGTATGGCCTTTTCCAAGACCATCAGACTTCACTTGCTCAAAGATATTTTTAGCCATTGATCTTAGAATGTGTTTGTATACAGCTGACAATTTAGATATTATACACAACCAAATATATAATAATAATGATAATAATAATATTAAAAGTGAAAATATTTTTGATACACCCTAAGAGTCTTAGAAATATAAAATGTCATGGAATAAGTAAAAAATTACTTTAAAAATATAGAAAGAAATGATGAAAAACTTAGTACATTTTTTTTTATCTTTGTCTTTTTAATGTTGCTATGAAAATGACAGATGTACATAAACATTTCATTGACAGATTAGTCAATTGGAATTAAGGTTGTTTTTAGTTTATTTGCTTGACAAGAAATCTTTTTAAAACCCCAGAGTCTTGTTAATAGGTTCACTTTCTCAGTGTTTCACTTGTTTTTAAATGGAAAGACTTCATTAGATGCTAAGTACCTTTTGTAATTTTAATGAATCAGAAGCTACAGGATAGAATAAATAAAAAACGAATTATGGATGAGAGAATCCATAGAAAGAGGTGGGGAAAAAAAGGGATAAAAAGTGGAGAATGATGCACTCGAAAATGAATCATTCTTACCAAGGTCAAAAATATGAGTAAGATTCCACAGATAATAAGCATAATCATTAGGGGTGGGGGAGTTGAGGAAAAAAGTGCCCCACCTCCAGAAAGTGTCTTAGAGAATATGAAGAATAAATTAACCAATTATCTGAAGAAAGACACACACAAATATGCGTACATGTACACAAACACACAGACATTATATATAAAACAAAATAAACTGGTTAAGCTGCTTTTTTGTTAATTCTGCTTTGTATTTCAATATTACCACTTTATGATTGCGTTATTTTTTTGTGATGTTTTCTTTTTGTTTAACAAGACTGCTTTTATCACTATTATTAAATTTTTGTACCTCTGCTAATATATATATATATATATATATATATATATATATATATATATATATATATATATACACACACACTTTCAAAGACAACAGACAATATACTGTGATTAAGTTTTCTATTTAATTTTTCTTGTGTTCAAAAACAAATGTTTTCTTTTCTGGATACAGTAGTAGTATGACCAAAGTAATTATTTATGAGTTTGGTTTGATCAGAAACACAAAATGAACTCATAAATAACGTTCATTCTTTGTAGTTTTGATTTTGCAGGTGTGTTATTATTTTTGAGGATAAGGTTAGCTGTCTTAAATTTTTGTAGTAGATAATTTATTTAATTTTTTTTAAATATTTTTCATTTTTTTTCAGTAAAATCAATGAAAATGGCCATTTTTGACACATTTGTAAACAAAAGGTAATTCTCAATTTTAAAAATCTTACAAAAATAAAATATATATTTCTGAAACATTATTTGAAGAAAATTAACAAATTTAAAGTTAAATTAATCTGATTTGAAACAAATATTACTTACTTATAGCATAAAATGTATACAAACACATTTTAATGATAGGATCTTGTTTTTCTGACATGTTAATCGATTTATTGACAGTGGATTGACAGCCAAATGTGTTCATAGTTAAGTATGGTGAAGCTGATGATAAAGTTTGAGGGGTCTTTTTTTTTCCACTCTGAGATGGACAGCCCTTAAAACACATGAGCTTTTAATGATAGATTTATTCATGTAATTATAAATTGAACTGCACCTATAATCGAAATTAAAATAACTTATCCAACGTGCAACTTTCGGATAATAAGTGTGACATTCCTGTAATTATTGAACAATATAGTTCATGCCACATTGACGGAAAACCTACCAGTACAAAAGAATTCTCCTATTACTATATTTGTACAAAAACGCAGAACCTTAAAATTTAAAATTCAAACTCAGCATTGCGACCGCACATTCCAAAACAATAATACATTTCTCATAGCATTTTTTTGGATTACATCTATATTTTCGTTGTCCTCTTATTACTGAGAAGTAAAAAACAAGAACAAATCTATTTCCATACTTGAGGATGTCTGTAGGAACAGACGAAAGCTTGTAAAAACTAAAAATGACTGGAACTGGAATTTATAAACAGGGATCATATCATTCATATACAGGTTCGGGGTTAATGTATCTTATTTATATTGTTTGCAATGATGTATTCTCACCATTTAAATGATTAACCTCTATATTTGTTTTTTGTATGAATGATTCATGAATTTATAAATTATAATTGCACCTTTTAATTGAAATATATATATATATATATATATATATATATATATATATATATATATATATATATATATATTCTTCGTTAAGACGAATCGAGTTCTCTAGTTACTGGCATGTTTATCTAAAAATAAATATGTCTAAAAAGACCTTATGCAACTGGAATTTATAAACAGGGATCATATCATTCATATACAGGTTCAGGGTTAGTGTACCTTATTGCAATTGTTTGCGAAGATGTATTCTCGCCATTTAAATCATTAACTTCTATATTTGTTTTTTGTATGAATGATTCATGTAATTATAAATTGAACTGCACCTATAATCGAAATTAAAATATATATATATATATAGAGAGAGAGAGAAAGAGAGAGAGAGAGACAGATAGAGGGATGTATTTTATATATATATATGTGTGTGTGTGTGTGTGTGTGTGTGCAAGTGTCTGTGTGAGTACCCTAAAAAAATAAAGTATTGGTAAAATGAACAGTAAGCCTGCTAGGTGACCAAAAATATAACATAATAAAAAGGACAAACAACCAATAAAAAAAAAAAAAAACCTTTGAAGAATAAGGGGTTAGAGTTAGGGGGGGGGAAAGAAACAAATTAAGAAGAAAACACAGACACCTGCCTACTTAATAATATAAAGGGTGTTTTATATCAAAATTACCAAGACAGTAAATACGACTTCCTGTATCACAACTGAGAAAGAGACAAATTTCAGATAAGTCACATGTAAGTTTCACACACTACTGCAATCACCAAATGAACAAGACTTCTTCAGAGTGTCACTATCAAATCTTACCAAAATATAAATCTGCACACCATATTTTTTCAAATATATCCTTTCCTGAAAGAAATAGTCCTTTCCCAAGCCAACATACATAACTATAAAAATGTTAATAAATAATGTTAATAATAATTCTATTATTTAAAATATATAATACATAAATTACTTTCTGAAAATAAAATAATATAAATTAAAAAATTATAAATAAATTATAAAAAATTAAGTAACCTTTGGACATTAAAATTATATCCCTTAGCATCTTCCATAATTTACCTTGACTTTCAAAAGGCTAACTGAAAGTTAAGATGAATTATGAAAGTAAATTATCTATATGTGTATTCTGAATTTTTAAATTTTGAGAAACCAACATTTTTACTTTTGCACATAAATACTTTTTGCAAAATAAAATTCTTTACATTTGCCTTGATGAAGTTCATCAGAGGATGGAACACATTGGTTAAGGTAAGTTTTCTTTTTTTGATAATAAGAAGATGGAGACTTTAATTATCCATTTCGATTATAATTTATTTCATGAACACTAAGGTGTACAACTCTTCAGACTGTATTTTCTCCATTTATAGAGAGTTCTACATTGAGCTTTCCCTGGATTTATATCCCCCTCAGAATTATCCCTTCCCATCACAAACTATATATATCAATATAAAAGTGGACACTGAAGTCAACAGATAGAGGCGACAGTCTGTTTCATGCTAAATGCAATCATCAGGTGTTTTTGCTTGACTGGTAGTGAAATCTGGTGCCCATATGGAATTTTGAATAAAACTTCATACTAAGCACTTTCCTCTTATATCCATTTTTGGTAAAAATTATAGTTAATATATAAATTATAACTATTTTAAAATGGGGATTTATTTTCAATCCCCCACTGTGTGTGTGTGTGTGTGTGTGTGTGTGTGTGTGTGTGTGTGTGTGTGTGTGTGTATATATATTATTATTATTATTATTATATTTTTATCATAATATTTTACATCACTACACAAAAATTTCCATGTTTTGGAACTTTAAAATTGTCCCTCATCTGTTGATGTTAGATAAGTTATGATGAAAATGATTTACTTGGGGAATCAGAAAGCAATTTAGTAGCTCATTTGAGAGTTAAGAAGGAGGAGGGGAAAACCAAAATTCCAAAAATAAAAAACACATTTGTGGGCATGTCTTGATTAACCATTCAAAAGACGAATCCAAGCTAAAATAGAAAAATTAAAAATAAGGTTAGAAGGTAAGGATAGATGGCTTATTAATTCATGTCCAGATAAATTGACACTTTAAACATGTCCACAGCAGACATACTTTTTGCAAATATAAAGTTTAGATACTGTGAAATAAATAGAGTTATACTTAACAAAAAGTTATTTTTTTAAGGAATTTCAAGATTTAAAAAAAAAAAGTTTTATACTTCAGAAGTTGCTTAAAGGGGATGCTAGTTTAAATTCAAACATTTTTGTATATATTTTGAACCTAAAATACAATACTTATTATATTGAATGGACAATAAAACATGGCAATATTAAAGTTTGAAAAATCAAAGAATTAAATAAATATTATGTGGACCATTATATATTAATAAAATAATGGATATGTAATTGTTATGAGTAGATTTTTTTATGAAATTCTTTTAACTATATTTTAAAGTAAACATTATACAATGCCTACATATTACGGTTAATTCATTTCTCTGATTTAGGAGAACTTTATTCTTAGCGTCCTGGGTATGACAATAAACTACATCCGCGTCCTGGGTATGGCGATAAACTACATCCGCGTCCTGGGTATGGCGATAAACTACATCCAACAGCAAGGCCTCAGATAATGTTTTCGGAAAAATAATGTTGCCAGCTATACGTTTTTGAAAAAATGTTGCCACTATATGTTTTTGAAAAAATAATGTTGCCAAAACCATTTACTTGGGTAAGAATAAACAAGCTGTGGTTTAAGGATGTTATCCTCAAACTATGTTTACAAAGTATATATATTTAATATATATGTGCAAACTAGATTTGGCATTAAATAACCCATAGTGGTTGATCTGCCATAAAACCCCAAACAACCAACCAACATCTATTCTTAGGAAACTTTATAATATGCAGTTTTTCATGTAAACACAGTGGATATAGGTCATTTAAGGATTTACAAATTCTAGTTTTCTTTTCATATTTTCCATTATATGGTAGGGGTTTTATTAATTTCTTTTAAATGTCAAAAATATTTAAAAAGGGATGTTTGGTTATGGTATGCATTGTTGCTAAAAGAAGATATGTACTAATACCATCTCTATTTAAAGGGTTTTTTGTACTACCAATATAAAACTTCTTAACAGCTGGGTTTTCAATAGAAGAAATGTTGCATTGGTAAAGAATTGATTCTTGAAGACACTTATTTTGCAATGGACAATTTGTAGGATTTCTGCAATTCGATAAATTATTATCCTTATTGATTTCTGTTTTGGAATTATTATTGGTACATTGATTTAAGTGTTGATTTAAAATTTTATCATTATGTTTTTTAATAATTTTTTCTAGATTATCAGTACAACTGTAACTTAATTTAAGCATATTTTTATTGAAAATCTTGCTTAGAAGATTATTGCTTGGGAAATGTTTCTCAATCAAACTAAGAAACTTCTACCCTAACTTGGTACTAAACATCTGTGTAAATGGGGGTGTGTTTTCTGTTTCTATTTTTTTCTGGCTGTCACTATTATGCTTTCTGTATTTAATATCAGGGCATTTATAGGCACTATTTTTTAAGGCATTGTTGTAAAAATTGTTGTGTTTATAAAATACATCTTCATTGGAAGAGTTATTACTAATTCTAAATTCTAGGGAGGAGAGTATGTGTTTGATTATAGACGGAAGGTGATTAAACTTTGGGTGGATATATAAAGGACTAGCAATAGAGCCCGGCGTTGCCTGGGGATGTAACAGTAAGAGATAGATCAAGTATCGACCATCATAAAGACTGAAAAATAAAATTGACAAAGATTATTGTTTAAGGTTGACGGACACGCATGTTTTAATTAGGTTTTTTTGTTTTTATTTTTTTTTTTTTTTTACGAATTGGTCAAACCCAAACTGAAACAAAAACATTGTTTTCAATCGTTTTGAGTCTACCGATTGAATAGAATTTTATTATAAACAATTGTGTTGTAAATGGTATTTTTAAAGCATTCTGAA
>CAHIKZ030000757.1:1400000-1442500 GCA_903632075.3 Acanthosepion pharaonis | reverse complement strand
TTACACTCACTCCTTAACCTTTTCTCTATTTTCCTATTTTCTTTCACTTGTTACCATTTGATTTCCAGTTTTTTAGACATGTTGCCATTATTATTTTTGAGCATTCTAGTCTATATATATATATATATATATATAAAATGAATTTTTTAAGGTATGCTAAAAGTGCTCAATATCAAAAACAGTGTGTAAATAAAAGTATAATCATCCCAATGTGATGATTGTGCACAAGCCTGCATCATATTGTTGCTATACTGTGTTGATGCTCATGTACAAACTGCTTTATATATGTGTATGTGAGGATCACACATCTATATACTTTAACAACACACTGTATATATCTATGCACTGAAACACACAAACTTACATATATATGCATAAATGTCAAACTATACGAACAAAACAATTGTCTGGAATTTAAGAAGAAAAATACTTGTTCTTTGACATATTTCATTTTACTATAAATACTCATATATAGCATACTGTATTTATGTAAATACTTGTATGTCAGCTAACAAACAAAAGTCACAAATGTTACAAAATTAAATTTTAAAAACATGAAAGAAATAAATGCCAAATGACAGTTGTACAAGAATAAAAAAAGAAAATGTAATTTCATATCAAAGTAAGATAAGGATCAGTTTGGAAATGACATCCGTGTCTCATGTCAGTCTGTTTGATGCATCAGTTAAATACAGGTTGGGGGTCTGGATTTTATGAATGGTTTCTCTTCAACATTTCTCTTATCAATTGTGAAAAGCCCTATTAATTATTTTAAGATCATTTTATTAAGAAATAATATAAATATAAATATGTCAAACTCTTTCTCTTTTTCTATGAGTCACAGTCTCACCCTTTCCCAACCCCACACATTGTTGAATACTTCCAGTTGTTAGTTGCCATTCAAAAATTTTACATTAAATTGAACATGAAAATTTCAAAACCAAAAATTAATAAAATCTGAGACAAAACAGAATTTAAGTGTGTGAGATAATTGAAAATTTCATGTAATATGCACACCTACTCTGTTGAGGTCTGGTTCATATATATACACTCACTTTCCCATACATACAGTGTTTATCCTTCTCATGCACAAACACACACTATTGCCTTCTGACATATACACAGGCCCTCTTTCTCTTTCACACAATGCTAGTTCCAAACTAGACTGGGAATAATTGCAAAATAGTTCCTCTCTGCCCAATCTGTAGGCAGAACAACACAAATGCATGCTGGGATTTCTTCCTAGCCAATAAGATAGGGTCACTTCTCAGTCTCAACTGATTTTGTTCTGTTCTTGTCTTGAAGCCTGAATGCTGCAGTCACTTGTTTGTATCCCCTTTTGTGTGCTTACACCATTTTTAGTTTGTGATCTTTTTGCCTTATTACTGTTGCTTTGCCTTGCATATATTATTTGCCCTGTTCTTTTCTTTACTTTCTCTTGATATTGTTTATTACAAAATTTGTCAATTCTGTTTGTTGGGTATTTCTGCAAATTACATTCAACCATGGCCAAATTACTCAACAGATATTCACAATTATCGCTAAAATATTTGTAGATGAAGACATGTTTCAGTTGAAGAATAAAAGTATGTACAAAAAGGAATATGAAATACAAAGAAAGGATGAGAACAAAGTATAACTAAATAGACCATGTTTACTACCACTGACATCACGTGTTTCAATATGTATAGTGTGTTTGTGAGTGTGTGTGTGTGGCTAAAGCAAGGACAAGAAAGTCACTTAAATAAACTTCCTCTCTCACCACATGGTATGATCATGATTATCCAAGAAAAAAAGAGGTAATTTTTTTAGAATTTGGTACTGTTTATATTCCATTGTGTCGTATAACTGCTATAGTGTCATGTGACATCTAAGGGAAATGACACCCCATGTTGGTCACTCCTATTTTTATTTATTACCTTTTGTGTATTAAAACCAATTTTAGTTTGTGAACTTTTACCTTATTAGTGTTGCTTTGTCTTGCATATATTGTTTGCTTGCTTAATATTATTTTTAACCTCTTGTTATTGCTGTGCATTTCTGCCATGGCCACTTACTCTACACATACACACAGTATTTTTCACATGCACACACATATATTTTGACACATATATACTCACAAATTCACTGTCTCACACAAAAACTCTTGGGAACACACATATAAATACACTCTTACACACATACATGCACTTTAGCATATCCCTGATATATGCTCTTTCACTCTCAAACACTCACACTCTTTTTCCTTTGTTACACATACACTCTGTTGAAAACACACATATACACACACATAAAATTCCTTCTTCAAATTCTCTCACGCACTTTCACTTTCTCATATAGACACACACATATTTATAACATCTGTCTATATTTCTGCAATGAAAAGAAAAATCAATGAACCAATCTTCAGAAATGCCAACATACAGATTGATTATTCTGGGTTTGATTGAAAATTAAAAAAATATCACCTGAAAAAGGCTGGAGCATAGAATGGTCGAAACATGGTAAATATGTGGTATGTGCTGTACCTATGAACACTAATGCGTATATCCCAATCCTCATAAATAAGTTGGACACTATTGTAAGTCGGGGGTAATATGCTGTCTAAGTAGTCCACTACTGATGGTGGTTTACCCACTTCATGATGTTGGTGAGTATTGTATTTTGTTGATGTTATAAAGATTAACATTTCATTTCCAACCTCCGTTTTGGTTATTCCTCATTCAGTGACCTTTTCTAGGTTTTACAACAATATGACAATAAAGATGGGAACAACAGTCCAAAAATTGTAAATACATATTCACATATATGCATGCATACACACAAACACACACATAAAAGGGATGTGTGGGTGGTGCAATGGATATCATCTCAGAATGAGAAATCAGAGGGCAATGTTCCATTCCAATCAAATTTATTAAATTTCTTGAGAAAGTTATCAATCTATCTCTTCATATCTCCCTAAGTATGGGTTAAACAGTAGTGCAAACTGGACTTTTTAGCCTTGGTTGGTAACTGTCTAGGAGACAGACAGCTCTGAATTGAACACCTGAGGAGGATTGTTTGGAGACCTTGTGGCACAATATATGCACCAGTTCTCTGTATTCTGCTCTTCCTAAAATGTGTATCAGTTCTGCACAAACCTTCACCAGTGTAAACAAACCATATGTGTGCGTCGTCTGGCTGCTTGGTTCCAAGGACTGAGTGGGTGGATGCTCATAAATTTAGAATGATGGGAGAGTCCATCATATATATATATATATATATATATATATATATATTTAGACATCAATTGGACAACACTGACATCTTTTTTTCTTATATCCAGATACTCAACCTCTTTGTACTGATTGGCTCCTAAACATAGTATGCCAGCCAGAAAGATTCTGAAAGACCTAGTGTAGTACACGAAAGCTTGAGAATAACATCATTTCTTTATTTAAAAGATGTCTGAAAAAGAGGCATGAATTCATCGGACTTGTACAACAAGAGGAGGACATCACCAATGATTCTTTTCTATTGAGAATACAATTTACAAAGAATTTAACAAATTAGGAAGTTCCAAGGAAAATGAGAAGTACAATACTGCTGCTAACAGAAGAAAAACTGCTGAAAAATTGAGGACATAGAATAAGGAAAGAAATCTTGGAGATCATAATACACAAAAGGAATATCAAATGCTAAAGAATCTGAAGAAAAGCCATGAGTAACCTAAAGTTAAGCAAATGAAGGACTACTGTGGATGTAAATAGGGTTGTGGGTTTTGTGTGTATTTTTAAGGTGAAGGTGCCTGTTCACTATATAAACAAAGAAGATAGAAGAAGTATACAAAAAAACTTGAGTTTCTGCTACAGACATTTCTTCCTATTTTGCAGACTGTATTGAAACAAAGTTAAATGTCTCTTGAGTCTTGAGTCCATTTTCCTTTTTGGTTCAGAAATTATTTATAGGAAGTAAGGATTAGAACAGGTAATGATGGTTGAGCTCAACTAAGCCTTGTGTTTAATTAGGATGGCCAAATCTCTACTTCATGAGCAGAGCTGCTGAAAACATGTCTGAATGAACTTGTTGGAAAGAGGAAGAGGAAGTGGAGTCATAAAATCTTTATAACTTGCATCATGGGAAAATGAATTTTCTAATTTTTTTTTTTATTATCTTATTTGTTTTTTTTAATTTTCCCACGTTGTAAAAGTACTGGTGAAAGCAACTGATATATTTTGGGATTGCAAGAATAATTCTTGTTTTTTTATGTGAAATTTTTTGAGAATAGGAACTGAAAGTACTTGGAAACAACAAACTGTAAATTTTTTTGTAAATTTTTTACTTTTATTAAGTTCAAAAAAGAAGTCACTTGTATGCATAAAAAATATATTAAAAAAAACATAATAAAAAAACTAAACAAAAGTACTTTGTCTATCTTGTTCAACAAAATATTTATTTAACAGGAATTGCTGCCCAAAATCACAACTATATATATATATAAATACATACACACACAGGGTTTCCCTAAGCTAAAGTCTGGACACATAAGAAATCTTATTAACTATTATATTTTATTACCTCCATAGATTAAACATGATTTTGTTGAAAGAAAGAAAGAAAGAACTGACTTCTTTTTCTGGGGTATGCTAAAAAAGAAGGTGTACTCAATGAAAATCACAGATGCAACACACTTGATTGAATGCATAAAGAGTGAATGTACTAAAATTGACAGCAATGTGAATTTATTTCATAGAGTTCACATGAATCTTACAAAACACATCAACCTTTGAAGTACAAATGATAGAAATCATATTGGAGATATTATTTGTTAATATTCAAATTCAATGTTGAAATGTTTCGTTTCTTGAAAATATGCACTTTTGCCTATGTGTCCAGACTTTAGGGACACCCTGCATATATATATATATATATATATATATATATATATATATATATATATATATATATAGTATTGGGGAAGCAGGTAATTATTTAAACATATATTGTTAAATATAACAAATAACCTTAATGTTAAAGGCATTAATAATTATAACTAAGGTTCGTTAAGTTTTTTGAATTCTCATATACTTGTATTTTGATTGGTCACTGCAGCTTATGTAACAGTGTTTCAACTATCAAGGAGTGTTTGGTCAATTTGAACCTTTTAAAATTCTTTATTCTACATTCAACACCATCACTTGATAAGACACCCAAAGTGTTGAAACAAAATGGCTATTTTTGTAGTGATTTGATAACATAATTATGTTATAATTTTCAAATAAATTATATTTGCTCTTCTCTGTATTAAGCATTCCATTAAGAATAGTATTTTTGGTTATTGGAATTTATTCCATATACACCAATCCTATACTTGTGTGTGTGTACACACACACACAGATGGATCGATGGATGCAGTGATGGGCAGAGGTTTGGTGATCCCTAGGGCTACCTGCTTGATTGTATGCACCTAAGGATCAGGTAGGGGGTGGGTGTTTTAATGTCTAGTACTAAGAAATGTGAAAAAGGAAGACATTTTAAATATGTAAAAACAAACAAAACATGAAATAAACACTTTATTCAAATTAAATATAAACTAAATTTTTATTTCACTTTTTGCCCTCCTGAAAAACATGTCTGGGGGTGGTGTTGCACCCTCTGCCCCTCTTTCTGCATGCTATTGGATGCATTATACTGTCAAGAATAGTGGGTGAGGGTTCATTAAATTCAAAGCTTTTAAGTTTTTGCTGCACAAGTGAATTGTTTAAAGTAGTCAATTGCCTTTTTACCTGCAATGCACACTCACTGCGTCATAACACCATTTCCTGTACTGCTTCACTGAGTGTGCAACATGTCAGATGATGCTACAATTGCTGACTATTTTTTTTTTTTTAAATCAGAGTTTTCTTTCCCCAAGTTGTATATTTGGCCATTGGCTCCTGTAAGAAGCTCATCCAACATTTGCCAACCTCTCCGGTCAGGTTTTGTTATATTCCGTGCTAATAGGAATATATACTTGAAAAACAAGGTGGATTAAATAAGTAAAGGTTTATTGTAAAAAACCAGTACAATAAGAATAAAGGTAACAGTTATACACAAGGTCGTCGCAAGTCAATCCAGTAGTGAGTGCTACTATTGAAAGGTAGTTCTCGCGTAAGTCTGTCGTACTCAACAGATTCCAGCTAGTATCTGTAGTCTATTGATTTACAGATACTTATAGGTAGTTACTACCTATAGTGTAGTCACTCATGGGGGTGAAAGGTATTACATTACATCAGGTTTGAACTCAGAATTTGCCAACCAAGGCTACAGAGCCCAATAGCTGTTGAGAGGGAGAAGAGAGAAAGCTTTGTCTCTTTCCCAAGAGTATTTGTGCTTAAGCTCCTGGTCTTCTGAAGCTGAGATTAGAAGAACATTGCATGGATGTTAATTAGCTTTTGAATACAGATAATAATTTTTGCTTTCCAAATCCATGGACATTGAGATATATAGAAATGTGCATGTCATTTTCCCAGATTGTACAATAGTTACAAAAATTTCCTTTCTGGGATTAAATTCTTCAAATTTGATTCGACTGAGATACCAATGACCATTCTCTCCACCAAGTACCATTAACCCTTTCATTAAATGCAGTCATCATCATTTCTGTCTTTTTTATCTTATTTATTCTTAACTGGCATCAACACATCCAGCAAGACATTGTTTGCATAGAAAAATTTCAGAACAAAAAAAAAATGGCCAAGCCTCTAATATTTGAAAGGATTTGAAAATGAATTTAAAGCAACAGCAAAAGATACAACCGAAATGAAGAAGAGTTCTGTGACTAATGCACATTTCTCAGTGCCTCTTCCAATTATTATCCATTTTCAAAGACATTATTGAAATTTCTTGTTTCTTACACATGGCAATTCCCAATTTCTAAGAATGTGTCAATAAGATTTAAAATACCTCTGAAATTCTTAACATTAAAAGAGTTTCCCTCTTTAAGGTTTAAATAATAGGCTCTCTGGTAATTTTGCTTTTCAGAGCAGTTGAAAAAAATTTTAAATATAAAAATTAGAAAAGAAAAAAAAGAATGTAAATTCTACAAAAAAATTGTTTTAGGTAAAGATTCAAAATAAAATTTTAAAATCAAGAATAAAAAATCTAATGAGTCCAAAAAATAAAATGAGAGAAGAGTTAAATTAAAAATTAAAAGAGAATGAAATAAAAGTAAATAATAAAATAACAACATTAAAAAAAAAAACATAGTATCTATGGTACCTTAACTTTACAAATTTAAGTGCAGTACTAGATTAGCAGTAAGGTCTCATCATTTTACAGTGGAAATGACTAGATGTAGCCGTAATTTCTATGGTGACAGTTTTTTTCTCTCACACTTCTCGCTTATGGATCTCTCTTCCAGCTTCTTGCTTTCCAGCCAACTTTGATCTTCAAAAATTTAAATGCAATTTCAATTGTTATTTTTGTCTTCTTAATTCCTGATTTTTTATTGTCCTCTCTCCAGAATAATTGTTTTTTCTTCATATTCTTTTGCACTTAGTAACTTCCCAGTATCTTTATTGATTTCTTTGGAGTGAAATGGTTAAAAAAAAAAAAAAACAAACACCCAGAATGATAACAACAACAAAGATGAGGATATTAGTTTGAATGTAATGTAATGTTTTGTAGTGTTTTCCTTTCTCATTTTCTCTAACACTCAATAACCCCTTGCATCTTAGTGGCTTTATTGCCTTCTTTAAAATTGAAATGATTAAAAAACAAAAGGATTTGTCTGATCCTGTTCTAAGAGCAAAGAGCATGGCTTCTCTGGCTGAAGAGAATTCAATTCTAATCAGAAATCAACTATAATGTTATAATCTAACATTTCATCTTTATCAGATAACTATCATTAACATGTACTACTCTGATCTGTATTCTGATTTACAGTTAATACTATTTATATTTGAACACCTGTCTGCCTAATCATAATGTTTCAGCCGCTGTGTCTGCTAGCCTTCTCCAGCTTGATATCAAGAAAGCACATCAGTAGGTAAATAGAAAGAGCTGAAGGGTTGGAAGTTACCAAATGTTATTACAAGGCCACAATCTATTTTGGAAATTCTGCTTGGTATGCCTGCAGAAAATCTATTACAAATCATCCTCAAAATGCTCTCCCACCCCTGTCAGGCACCATGGTAGAAATTGTTATTTGTTTTACTCCAAATAAGTTCCACACCAAAACTTTTTCAACTCAGTCAACTATAGCAAAACAAGTCCTGGGTATGACAAGAAACTACATCCAGCAGCAAGATCTGTGATCAGGAGATTGGAGGTTCTGAGGAGCATGGAACCAGCTTGTAATTGCTGTTGTTTACACGTCCACCCTGACCCGGGGTGGTAGCACCTGATAGGGTCCCAGCAATGGGCAAATAGTGAACCCCCAAACAAAAGCAAAACACCGTAAAAGTATCAAAACACCTATTTATAGTAGAACAACCAACAAGACCTATTTGTAGGAAAATGACCAGCAATACATTTTATAGTAGAATTACTAACAATACATTTCATAGCAAAATGATTAACAATCCATTTTATCTGTAGTTGAAGGCATGCAATTGTGCTTAAAATATATTTAGTTGAAGCCATCAAATTATGTTCAAAATATTTAGGTTTCAGCATTAAATAACCCGTAGAGGTTGATAGGCCACTAAACAAAATCAACCAACCAACCTATCATATAAAATCACACACTGAACTATCAAACTTAGGGATTAACTTAGATTTGTTACCAATTTATGCCAAAATGGGATCTGCGGTTGATGTAATGCATAGCAGTTCAGTATGATGAAACAGAGAGAAGAATTTGAATTGTTACATTCACTTATGTGTAAATACTCTTGGGAAAGATATAAATCCATCTCCTTCCCCAGCTATGGGTTAAATAGTAGGACTTGTATCTGGAAAAATCATTATCATCTCCAAAAAGTTTTTAATACAATCTTCTCTCAGAAAAAAAAGAATTATTCTTACAATCCCCAAAATATATTTTGGCTTCAAATAACCTACAAAGGGTTGATAATCCATAAAAAATCAATCACTCATTACACCAAAATAACTTCTGATTATTGATAATGTTCAGTCTCTTCCAGGGTTTTTTTTTAATAGTGTTCAGTTACTTCAAATGGTTTGAACTGGTATTCAGTAGTTTCCTCTACAAATACTGATGGCCTTATTGAAAGATGAACTGCCTAATTGCTTAAAAAGGATTTTCAGTTCAATATATTCTGTTACTAACCAGTAGAAAACTTGCAGCATATATACCTTAACATGACAGAGATGTGAGTAAAGTCGGATGAGAATTTTCTTCTTTTGTGCACCATATCCTTTCATCACATAGGCTATCATGGCTATCCACAGCTTCCTATCTTTTGAAGCGTTAAGTAGTATCTGTCCCCTTACTATTCCTCCTGGCCTCTTCTGCCATCCATTTGCCTTCAGTATGTCCTGAGAGTGTCAAATTATCCAAGCCCTCTTTCCTCATGATTTGTCCCAGAAATTTCAACTTTTTTATGATCTTCAATCAAACATATTTGTTACTCACATGCTCAGTCTGTGGTATTCTTCAGCATCCTTCTGTAGAACCACATATTTCTGTTGCCTGAAGTCTACTCTTTATCTGTGAGAAAATTGTTCAACATTCCCTGCCATATAGGATAGAAATGACATGACTGTTCAGCACTCATAAGTTTTTCCTTTTCCTTAATACTTTGCTTAGCTTTTAGAAGGCACCTTTTGCTATTTCAATGTCCCTTTAAATTTCTTTGTCAGATTTCTGTTGTCTGTTAAAATACTTGCCAGATAGTTCAATTTCTCTATCTGTTTTATTCTAATGTCTTCATTGCAGCAAAAGTTGTCAAATTTACTTACCAATATGAAATATCATTAAGATAATTTTTTAATTCCAGGGTTGTACAAATTATTTGTGCCAACCAATTTTTGAAACCTAGAAATGTAATTCATGCTAACAGCCCCAGAGGCACTTTATTTACTACTACATTGCTACATTCAGTATTTAACCTTTAGCGCACTCTGCATTATTAATATGACTTCCCTTTCTACTGCATTCTTTTTCAAGGCCTCTCAGTTGCAGTAACCTTATTATTAATTTCACTCAAAGGTGTTTTCTATCACCATAGCAGGATATGACAACACAACCAGAAAATTTAATTTCAGGGATTAGTGTCACCTTCAGTGGCAGGATAAACTATTTGTACGGCAGATATGAAGTCACAGAGAGAGAGAGAGAGAGAGATAAAGGTTAAAATAGATTTCCATTCATAATAGCCATGTTTCACATTTGACTAGAAACAAACAAGTCAAATTTTGAAACCCCATGTTTCACTGTGCAAGAATTTATTGTACTTTCACACGTTTAGTTGAACATTTTGTTTAAAAAAAATAATAATCCTAAAGAAAACAAAAATATGTTAACCTTGTGCATTTATAAATATGAATTTAAAATATTGATTGTGCTACAAACAAAATAGTTATTCTTCTTACTAAGGAAATGTATTGAAATATTGTTCACAATTCCAAATTTTGTCTTCTAAAATTGATTGATATTGTTGGTTCAAATCTATCTGGAAATTCATAGACAAAACACACAGATGCATACTGGGATTTCTTTCTAGCAAATAAGATAGGTCACTTTTCAGCCTTATTCAACTTCATTCTGTTTTTACTTGTCTTGAAGCCAGAATACTGCATTTACTTGTTTGTATCCCCTTTTGTGTGCTAAGAATGGTGTTAGCAGCTAACACCATTCTTAGTTTGTGAAGTTTTACCATTTGCTTTGCCTTGCATATATTATTTGCCCTGTTCTTTTCTTTACTTTCTCTTGATATTGTTTATTACAAAATTTGTCAATTCTGTTTTTTGGGTATTTCTGCAAATTACATTCGACCATGGCCAATTACTCAACAGATATTATAAATATTCACAATTATCACTAAAATATTTGTAGATGAAGACATGTTTCAGTTGAAGAATAAAGTATATACAAAAAGGAATATGAAATACAAAGAAAGGATGAGAACAAAGTATAACTAAATAGACCACTGACATCAAGTGTTTCAATATGTATAGTGTGTGTGTGTGTGTGTGTGTGTGTGTGTGTGTGTGGCTAAAGCAAGGACAAGCAAGTCACTCAAATACACTTCCTCTCTTACCAGATGGTATGATCATGATTGTCCAAGAAAAAAAAGAGATAATTTTTTAATAATTTGGTACTGTTTATATTCCATTGTGTCATATAATTGCTATAGTGTCATGTGACATCTAAGGGAAATGACACCCCATGTTTGCCACTCCTATTTTTATTTAATCACATAATGTATGTGAATGGATATTTTTAATTCATTTATTTATCTCTTCTGGATGTAAATGTTGCAATAAATTACTATCAAAGAGAAATTTTATGAAATACTTCATTATATTTTTTCCACTAACTTTCTCTTGTATGTTGCTCTTGCAGAATAATAAATACTATCACTGAATTTAACAGCTTCATGTATTCTCTTCTTAGATACTGAAAAAATTTTGTCATTGTCACAAGCAGGTCCATCAGCAAGGGTGGTGTGTCAGAAAATCCTTCCCCACCCCAGCTGTGAAAAATGATGCACCTTAATTTTAGCAAGTAAATTTCACCTGTGACCAACCTGACATAATAGCCACACTCTGCCATCTCAAAACACTCTAGTGATAGGCTTGGTCACAACAACATAATTTATATATATATATATATATATATATATATATATATATATATATATATATATATATATATAGTTATATTTAATATTTTCCTGGTTGTCTAATTTAGCAAGGAATTGTGATAAGATATCTTTCTTTTAGCCTTGTTATGTTGCTTCACTCTCAGATCTCTTACCATATTAGATTTTCTAGACATTGGCAGTAAAGTGTAGGAGGCATTCCCATGCATATTTAATTGCTTAGTTTCCAGAATCCCGTTTTTGGTACTGGGGACATTATTGGGTTAAAAGTAGGAACCAATAATTAATTCTGGATTTGAAATATAGTAATCAATATAATGGTTATAAATAACTAATTTCAATACTTACATCATTTACACACGGAATCTTGTCTTCATCTTTGTTGTTTTCATAACATTTCAACTCTTGTACCAGCAAGCCTTCATCAGGCACTTGTTAATCTGGGTCAATGAGCACCTGATGGAAACTGGAGGGTACAACATTGTGTTAAAGATAACAAAGATCAAGATAATAGTCCACATGGAAATAATGATGTCCACATCTCAGAAATTCAGTTGATTAATATTCATCAATTGTGATTATTTATAATTGCTTTTAGAATTAAATTAAAAAATATATAATTTACATACAAAGCAAATAATATAACAGTTGAAAAGATATTAGAACTGTACCTATGTTAATTTACAGTTGAAAAATAGTATAATATTAAAGTTGTGAACTGTGTGACTCAAGATTTCCTACTTATATGTATCGTCCTTTTACTACTGAGAGAGTGGGGATATTTAAGTCTACATGTTCAGAGGTAGATCAGGCAAAACTTAATTACAATATCACAATTAGTCTGGTTATATTTTCCTATGTGCATTTGAGTTTTATGCTTCATTTATTCAGTTTCTTTCAACAGAAGCAGATAATAACATTTTTGCAACATGCTTGCATTACCATGACAATGGAACCTTTACACTATTTTGAGCACAGAACAGGTTGTCTAAGTGATAAATATTTCAATAAGAAACACTGTGTTTTATGTCACTATATAAAACTTTACTTTCATTTTCTTGTAGTTTTATTAATAATGATGGTAATGGTCAAATTAGTTGCCTCCATGCAGGAAACAATTGGTAGGCTTAGAGTTAGCTGAAATTTATTAAATCTTTATCTCAAAGGGAGGCACGGTGGAGAAATGGATAGTGACTTGGATTGAGGAATCAGAGAGCCGAGCTTGAATTCCAGTTGAATCCATTACATTCACTTACGTTCTAATACTCTTTGGGAAAGGTATGGATCATCTTCTTCCACCAGCTATGGGTAAATAGCAGAGTAGACTGGATTGTATAGCTTTGGATGTCAACTGGTCTACTCCAGAAAGAAATGGCAACCTACTGCAGGAAAAAAATCTGCCTCGTCAGTCATGTATCAAAAGTTACATGATCGCCTAGGTGTGTATCACACATGACACATAACTAACTGATCTCAAAAGAGTTTTTCAGGAAAATTGTCTTCAAGTCCACTGATAGTTATAGATTTTTCTAATATTGTGGGGGAGTTTCTTTCCAATCTTTTTGCTTTTGATATTGTGCAAAATTCATAGCTTGATTACATCCTTATTTTCTCTTCATGTGCCACCCATTTCAAAATAAAAAAAACAAAACTAGTATCATGTCATGATTACTGATTTGGTCCCTGGAGTCTTTTCCTGTCACAATAAATCATTGCACTTAATTCCATATTTACTCCAAAAGAAAAAAAAATGTATTCTTACAATCCAAAATATGTTTTGATTTGAAATAACCCACAAAAGACAAATAAATCAATCAATAAATCAATCTTGTCCCAAACACGAATACTGAGACTATCAGAAAGAATATGGTCAAAATTGTGTAACAATAACAAATTTGATTCTTTGTAGTAATGCTCTATGGAGAAAAAAATCTTTTTTTACCTGACCAGAATCCTTATCATCATAGCATGTATTTCTCTTCGGTGGACAATCATGGTTCTCCACATCTTTTCTTTGGTTGATTTCAACAATACTTGCAGTTCCTTCTTAGTATTCATCCCACTATTCATTTTCTAAGAATTGTTAATGTTGTATCCTTAAAGAAGGTTACAAACAGACAAAGGTGGTACTCAAGTGAAAGGAACAGCAACACAGGTGTAGATTAAAGAAAGAGGTTTATTGTAAAAGAGAATACACTACTGAAAGACAGGGAATCAGTTAGCAAGCTAGTGATTTCTAAAGCAAGTCTGCCAGGTATATCCTGTGCTTATTAAATATATCTACTGATATAGTCAGTCCACAATAGGTGATAGGGAGAGTGGGATATTCCATTACAACAGTTAAGGAGATTTCTGGGCCTTCACTGCACCCAGTGAGTGCTAAATTTTCCAAAACCCTCTTTCTTCATTGTTTCCAAAATGTCATCATCATCTTATTGTTTCTCATTCCATGAGAGCCCCCCATGCTTCAAATGTCAAGTGGAACTTAAGTTTACTTAGATCTCAAGTGGAACTCATATCAAGAATTCATTGCTAAAAATGTTAGGAAAAATGTTCAGTTCAGTCTATTGTTTCAGAAAGTACCATTGGATTGTGAACAGAAGGAATTTAAATCTACATCATGAACTCCAGTTTCCTTCATCATATCTTTAGGTTATCTATCATTGCAATATGAAATCAATACCAAATAACAGTAGAAATAAAAGGAGGGAAAAATAAACAGGAAAAGAAAATATAAATTAATTTAAACAATGAAAAATTCAAATTATCATGGATAAAGAAAAATTTAAAAAAATGTAAATTTTTCAGGAAACAAAAAAAAAGATAGAATTTACAAATTCTTTATTTATTTAAAAAAAACAAAACAATGATGATGTACTCACAAAGAATGAAAAATCAATATGTGTTAATTTTTTAATACTGAGAGCCAGTCACCTAAGACAGTTGTGTGTGGGAGGAGGAAACATCCCCGTAGATATTTCTCTCTCATCACACAATGCAGAATTGAGAAAGATTATCTTTGTCTTGGCAAACAAAAGACAGAGTTCTTTAAGTAGCATCAAAGTATATAAAACTGAGAATAGAGAGAGTGGCAGTGAAATTTACATAATATTTATTGCAAGGTTATACAGCTGTAGTTGGGTCAGAACGGCTTTTAACAAGAGGATTTCTTTTGATCAGAACTTCTGTTAAAATTGTTAAACTAAAGAAATCATTATTTAAACTATTTACATTGTTCGAACTGTTGTCCTCACCTTTATTGTTATATTCACAATGTTTTGGCCATTGTACACTCTGCCTTCTTCACGATCTGTCTATATTTCTGAGATGGGCTATTGTAATTATTTACATTTTTCAGACTGTTGTCATCATCTTTATGATCATATTGATGACATTTCGGCCACTGTAGGCTCCAGCCTTCTTCAGGTGATATATGTTGGAATTTTGAACCGAACCCATTATTTCATTCACAGGGGTACATTGTTCTAGTTCCACATGCCATGCCTTTTCTGGATATCTATTTCAATTAATTCCCTTTAGTAACTCTACTTTCTTCACATGGCCCAGTGGATAAAAGTGTTGGTTGAAGTAATCCAGTGACATGACCCAAAGAGTTGTGAGTTCAATACCTGGCCAAAGCAGAGGTGAATAAAAACTTCAAGTGTTGAATTCCTTAATTCTCAGTTATTACAAATAAAAGGTTATTTTTAATCATTTTTGACTCCTTTGAATTCATGCACATATGTTTGTAAATACAAATTATTTATTTAACAGGCATGGGACCATGTTTTCTTTGTTTTTATTTTATTATTTTTTGGAATTCAGATGTTTGAATTTTTAATATAACAAAACCTAAATGACAGATTTTCGATAAACCTTCTGGTAACTTCGAACCAAACACTTTATTCAATCAGTTAGAGCATATTATGCTTTTTTTAATATCTATGCTTGAGAAAATGTTGTAGGAGTTAATTATTTCAAGTTAATTCCCGCCTGTGAATTCACTTGTCTCCTCCACTGAGTACCTGAGTATGTGCTCTCCCTTTGGATATACAGGTGATGTAATGGATAGTGGCTTTGAATGAGAAATGAGAGAACTGGGTTCAAATTCCAGTCGAGTTTGTTATATTCACTTTTACAACAATTCCCTTGGGAACAGTACGAATCCCTCTCCTCTCTCTCTCTTTCTAGATATATTGTATATACTCAAGGATAGGTCACACTTTTTTTTCACCAAATTTTGATAAAAATCAGGGCTGCAACCTATCCAGTCAACATCATAGGTAATCTGAAGTCGACTGTGGTGTATCAGTTGTCCAGGCCAGTACCCTGGGCTCAGGCAGAAGCAAGAGCAAAGGAGAAAATAAATTTTTCCCAACATTTTGATTTTATGCATTTACCTCTTCCACCAGTACCACATCACACATTGAATAAAAGTGCTCAATCTGCACTGCTCATCTTTATCATTTATTACCTGATTTACAACGGAAGATTCTATTTTTCAAGTGATTTTAGAAATGAAGCGATTACCAGTGTCCACATTTTTATTTAAACAGTGTAGCCCCACACTCAATAAGCAAATACAAAGCAATTACAAACAATCATTTTTCCTATATTTTAAGACAGAGGGTCACGAAACTTTTTAACAGAGGGCCAGATAACTAAGAGAATGATGAGCATGGGCCAGTTTACCATTTTGTTAAATACAATACACACTAAATGCATAAACATACTTATTGTTGTAGCATAAGTATAGATGATAATGGGTATGTCCCTGTTGAAACTTGAATAAAACATGGAATAATAATAATACAACACAAAATGTACTTAAACAAAATGTATTGACACAAGAACGTGTACACAATATTTACAGATAGTTTGGTATATTCTTGGGAAGACCGTTCCTGTAGAATGGGTTGACTTAGTCGCAGTCGGGCAGAGTCTCTGGATTGGATCTCTTCTTCCTCACCCGTCTTCCCAGTACCAACCATATTTATATGGTCGGTACTCCACTATGTAAATTAGGTGGATCGTACCACAACACCCCCCTCCCAAACCTTGGAATCCCTTTTGGATTTCAAATTGGCTACCTATATGGGTTGATGATTATGGCTATTTCTTTGTAGATCCATTTGCCTAATTTTAATATTTTTTTTTCGTTTTGGATTCACGTCCAATGGGTCCGTGAACTTCCGTTTCCTACCGGATCTTCTTGGTTCAGGAGTATTCTGTGGAGGTTCTACCTGAAACATATCATACATTATATCAATGGGATCTTCGTCCTCATCCAGTATACTCTCTTCATGCTCTATACCGTAATATTTTTTTAAGTTGGTTTTGGTGCCTTTTTATGAGTATTCTTCGCCCTTTAATTATGTAAATCAGGTCACCGATTCTCTTGTCTACTATGCCTCGCTCCCAGAACTCAACGTTGTTTTTGTAGCACTTGAAAAACACTTTCTCTCCGGGAGTGTATCTTTTTCTCACTGTATATATGGTATTCTTTACTCTATTTTTTCCTGGCAAAAGCTTGTCAAACACTGACTTAACTTTCCTAGCGAACATTAGTTCAGCTGGTGCCATGTTTGAGTGTGTTCTCTGGTTTGGCGTGATTCTGTATACTTGTAAGAATTGCTGAAGCGCCTTTTCCGTTGGAACTCCTGAGGCTTTCTTCAGAGCTCGCTTTAAAGTATCGACAAATCTTTCTGCGAGTCCATTAAACCTCGGATGATATGGAGGCGTCGTTATGTGGTTAATTTGATATAACTCACAAAATTCCTTAAATTCTTCAGAAGTGAATTGTGTACCATTGTCACTCTAATACACTCTGGCACACCGAACCGTGCAAATAGTTCATGCAAAAAGTTGTTGTGGTATTGGACGTAGGCTTTTTACAGCGTAGTACTTCCGGCCATTTTGTAAAACTATCTACCACTATTAAGTAGTAAAAATCTTCTACTGGACCAGCGAAATCAATGTGTAATCTTGTCCACGGATGATCCGTCTTGGGCCATGGTTTGTGTACTATAGGTGGTGCCTTAGCTGCTAATGCACACCCTTTACATCGATGAACCATATTTTCGATATCCACATCCATTCCTTTCCAATACACAAAGCTTCGCATTAAGCTTTTTGTTCTATTAATACTCGGGTTACCCATATGAAAGTCCCGTAGTATTCTTTTCTGCAACTTTTTTGGTACTACTATTCTCTCACTATATAATAAAACTCTGTCACCCATTGAATAAATCTCCTGCACTTTTTGGTCATTTGCTACCATTTTGCCTTTTATTTCTAAAATGAAATCATCGCTTTCAGCTTCTTTTTTAATTTCCTTTCGAGTAACCGGTAGCTCTCTTACAATGTTGTTTACCATGCTTTTCACCTCATAATCTGCTCTGATATTTGCAATAATTGATTCTTTGAATCTTTCTTCTTGACTCGGTACTAGTCTTGATAGACTATCCCCATGAATTATCTTTTTTTGGATAGGGTGCTTTATGTGAAAATCATAATTGAGAAGAATGGTTCCCCATCTTAACAGACGATTTGCTGTATAAATGGGTAACCCTTTCTTTGAACCAAAAATAGTGATCAGTGGTTTATGATCCGTTTCAAGCATAAAATGTCTGCCGTGGATGTACCTGTGAAATTTTTGTATGGCAAAAATGATATTCAGTGCCTCTTTTTCTATCTGAGAGTAACTTCTTTCTCCTGGGAGCAAAGTTCTCGAAGCGTGTGCAATTGGTTTTCTAGAACCATCTGGCATTATGTGTTGAATACACGCTCCTATCCCATATGAACTAGCGTCACTTGCCACTACAATATCCAGTTTTGGATTGTAATGGGTTAAAAAGAAGTCAGACGTAAGCATTTTCTTTATTTCATCAAAGGCTTCCTGACATTCTACCATCCATTCCCATGCCTTGTCTTTTTTTAGCAGTTCATTCAACGGAGCTCTTAAATTGTACATTCCTTTAATGAACGCTTGATAATAATTTGCAAGCCCTAGAAAACTATGTAGCATCGCCACATTAGTGGGCGTTGGCATGTCTCTAATTGCAATGGACCTTTCCGGATCTGGACATCTGCCATTTTTGTTGATTATGTGCCCTAAATACTTAATTTCATCCAAACCAAATTCGCACTTTGACTCTTTGACTTTAAATCCAAAGTCCTGAATCTTTTTTAAATACTTGATTGAGATGCTCTCGATGTTCGTCGACGGTTTCGCTCCTTACTATGATGTCGTCTAAGTAAGCGCACGCAAAGTCTAAATCATTCAACATGACGTCCATAGCTTGTTGAAAAATGGCTGGTGCCATTTTAATACCAAAAGGAAGCCTGTTGTACTTGAATAACCCTCTATGCGTGTTTATCCCTTAGTAACTTCGAACATTCCTCTTCGACGGGAATTTGGAGATAGGCATCTGATAAGTCGATTTTTTGAAAATATAACTCCACCATTTAGCTTGTTAAAATCTCCTCCGGACTCGGTAACGGGTAATGGTAGTCCTTAATTACCGAGTTCAACCCCTGTCGAAAAATCAACGCAGACTCTGACTTGGTTTGATTTCTTTTTATGTACACAATCGGCGCAGCTCATGAATTAGATTCTACTTTCGAAATAATTCATATTTTTTCCAACCTATCCAGTTCTTCGTTAATTTTCTCTACACTTGCGAAAGGCACATTACGTTTCTTTTTAAAAATTGGCATAGTATTTTCCTTTAATTCGAATTTGGCTTCAAACTTGTTACATCTTCCAAGACCAGGTATGAAGGTTTCCAGAAACTTTTTCTTTAATTCCTCTTTAATGTCCTGTCTTGTTTGCGTATTACTTTCTACTTTTCTGCAGAATGAGTTTAACGGTTTATCCCACAATTCGAATGTTTCAATAAAATCTGTACCCATCAAGTTTTCTCCATTTTTCAGAATGAAACTTTTATTTTTTTAACTATCCCATTCAATTTAATGGGAAGTACAACCTCGCCTTCGAATTTAATTTCCTTTCCAGTCACTGTTCGAGCACATTTCATTGACTTCATTATTGTAGGCCTTTTTAAAATTTTCCATGTTTTATAGTTCATTATTGTTAAATTTGAACCCGAATCGAGTTGAAATTTGATATTCTTTTTAAATATTTCAGTCGTCACATACTTCCTCAAATCTCTATCTGATTTGATATTTGAATTTGTTTGTCTAATTCGGCTATTGACTTTTTTCGTTTTACAACACGACCCTTTGTGACCATTCTTGTGGCACATGAAACATTTTTTATTTCTATATGGGCAATTTACCTCCCAGTGTCTTTCGTTGCACCGTCTACAATTAAATGGTGGAACCTTTTTTTTCTCCTCATTCTTTTCATTTAATTTTTCTTGTCTATTTTTAAAATACGCCGAATTTTTACTCCACTTTTTTTCTGATGGGTAATTTGACTGTTTTTTTACTTTTTTAATATAAGCAATGCCAGCTTCTTCAATTTTGTGAGACTCTTTCTTTAAACTTACGGCCCGCTGACACTCCTCTGCTAACTTTTGCAGGGTAAGGTTTTGTTCAGATTCGAGTTTAGACAAAACTCTACATCTTATTTCGGCACTCTTACTGGATACCAGTCCTTGAGCAAAAATTAAACACTTGAATTTTTCAACCGTAATCTCTGCCAATCTGAAATTGTCACAATGTCTATTCACTATAGATGTATAAGTTAAGTAATCCTGATCGTCGGATTTAGCGACATTCATGCATAACCATCGCTTATGCCAAAGCGACATATTTGCTCCAAAGAACTCCTTTAGCAATTTCACTATTTCCGAGAATTCCAATTCATTTGTTCTTCTCGGTAGAATAAAATCTACAAATTTGCTATGTTCCGCTGTACCTAGCTTTCTTAGTAATAGACTGACTTTTCTTGAATTCGACCAGTTTTCACAGTCTGTGTAGAAAATATCTTCATATCGTTTAAAGTACGCTTCAAACATTTTTCCTTCGTCTGGCACATAGTTGAAACTTTCCAGCGAATTAAATATGATGTTATTAGAATATGAAGAGTTTCCTTCATTTGCCTGATTGTTGTTTAATTTCTCCAGTGTTAACTTTTGAATTTCTAAAACCTTGATCTGCATTTCTTCCTGTTTTTCCAGTCTTTCCTCTTGTTCCCTTTGACGTTGCTGACTCAACTCCTCTTGCTTTTCTTGATATTTCTGCTATGCTATTTGCTGTTCCCTTATTAATAAGGCAAACTGTTCATTTTGACGTTGCTGACTCAACTCCTCTTGCTTTTCTTGATATTTCTGCTGTGCTATTTGCTGTTCCCTTATTAATAAGGCAAACTGTTCACTTTGTTGTTGCAGACTCAACTGCTGGGATTTGAATAATTCAGCTTAACTCAACTGCTGGGCTTTAAATAATTCAGCTATGACTTTGGATAATTCATCCATCTTTAGCTGATAGTGTTCATGCAACAAAGAATATACTTTTAAATTGTGTATCCACGAATATAATATAAGCTGACAAAAAAATCGAAACAACTTACGACTTTTTAATTTTATGTCTTGCTTTATAAAATATTGTTGAGCAACCAACAAAAAAAATAAACAAATTTTTTTTTTTACAAGTTCGTTACCTTTCAAAGTCGACACATTCTATTTGTGCTCCTTTTAATTCCATGCATGTTTTTGTAGTCGGCCAGCTTTTTTTCTTTTTTTTTTTTATTCGCCGTTATTCGTTTACGCCACCTTTCAGATTTTTCTGAGTGAATGTTCCTTTATGCTTAGTCGTCCTTTAACGAGTTTTAACTATCCAGAACTTCAGAATACTTTTTCGTTCTATTAGATGTTGGACTTTTAATTAATAATTTTTTCCTTCAGCCTGGGTTCTTCAAAGACTTGTCCCAATTGTTGAAAGCTATCAATTATCAATTCTTTTTTTTCCGTAAAGTTCTTTATACCTCGTCGCCATTGTTGAAACTTGAATAAAACATGGAATAATAATAATACAACACAAAATGTACTTAAACAAAATGTATTGACACAAGAACGTGTACACAATATTTACAGATAGTTTGGTATATTCTTGGGAAGACCGTTCCTGTAGAATGGGTCGACTTAGTCGCAGTCGGGCAGAGTCTCTGGATTGGATCTCTTCTTCCTCACCCGTCTTCCCGGTACCAACCATATTTATATGGTCGGTACTCCACTATGTAAATTAGGTGGATCATACCACAACAGTCCCCATTCACATAAATACAGTAGTAAATACTGTATGTTGGTCTGCAGTTGGAGATTCATTGTAGAATTCAGTTGACTACTTCTACACACCACTGGTGATTCTTATGTCGTTTGTGTCCTAAGTATTATTGTTCATTACCAACCTTCATGTGATCATTGTATTTAGTAACCTTCCCTAGGTTATAATACTTATTTACTAAAAAGTTATCCAAGAAGATGACATTAGCAATAAAATATTTATATCAAACCAAGTGTGCACATATCCAAATCTCACAAACTAAGCAGCACAAAAGGTTAGTGAGATTTGTAAAACTGGCATTTACCTTTTAAGATATAATTAATATTTGTTTTAGTATTGCTACATCCAACCAAGAGAAATGCTTTCTAATGTTCATCAGTCAACCTCGTTACATGTGCTGACTTTACATACTTTAGATTTTATAATAAGTTCAAGCAAAATATATAACATAATTTGCTGAAGTCAGTCCTTTTTATATACAGCACTCTTCAAACCAGTTTAAACATGGCAATGTAAGTTAAAACATAACTTCTGCAGCAGGATTGTAATCACTTTTCTTAGAAACTTCATTGCAGGTACATACACAAAAAGTGCTCGGATATCAAAAGTTGCAAAAAGTTGCCAAATTTTTTATTTCACTGATTTTCCTAAAATTTATATTATTGTCAGATGCAAAAATCAAATTGGCCAGATTTTGGCATTTTACTTATATTTATTTTAATTTTATCTACATAGTAATTTTAATTACAATCTATTGATAATTTCATATAAATAATTATATTTTAGCTCAGTTGTGGCAGTCCAGATGAACTGATATAGTTTGGTAACCCCTGTTTTAAAATATATAAGCATTTTTTTAAAATAAAGGTGAATATTTGAAAATATTTAACAAATATTAGTTATATTTACATTAAAAAGGGCCATGTAACTAACCAGATTACGGTGCAACCTATCTGTGGGCCAACTGCAAATACCCCCTTTTGACATCCCCAAACTAAGGGTGTGGCCTATCTACTGGTATGACCTATACACAAATATATATGGTAGGTTAATTAACAGAATAGCCTGGGCTTTCTAGCCATGATTGGCAAATAGTCTAAGCGAAGAACAACTCTGAATTCAAAACTGCATGTAACCCTGGCAAAACACACACTATACAGCCAATGTAAGAATACTGAAGTTCACAATGACTATGATATTGACTGCAGTTGATGGACAGGTAGATTTGATCTACCTGCATAGATTGAATAAAGGACTTGGTTCAAAATTACCAGAAGGTTACCAATGACAACAGACACCTGAAAAAGACTGGAAAGCATGATGGTTGAAATGTTATAACGATAACAATCATGTTTGTTTATGTAAAATTAATCAAAAAAAGTAAATAGACAAACTCAAAACAACCTGTTGTTTTACAAAATCCTCCTTGTTTCTATCTAAAATCACATTGGCCATCACATGTATTTAATGTTCTAATAGCTGGGAAACATTTGTTCTATCGAGGAAAACAGTGAATGCTGAAAAATTTTACTACAAATGAAGAACAAAATCAAAGAAATAAGGATATGGTTCTATCTACAAATGTCAAGAATATCAAAATAGGTCATGTGACAAATGAGGAAGTTTGAAGGAGAAGAGGAAATACAGCTGCTAACAATGAGAAAAAGATGAAAATTTGAAAATTTAACACTCACAGGGCAGTTTGAAGGCATGAAACTTCTTTGACAATTCTCAGCAAATAAATGAGGGTTGAATATTAAAATAAGAAAGAGGAGCTTTGAGTATTGTTGAAATTAACCAAAGAAAAGAAGCTGTGGAGAACCACGACTGTCAACCGAAGAAACATGACACATAAAAAGAGAGAGGAATACATGACATGATGGTAAGACTTATGGCCTGGTAACAAAAGATTTGTTCTTTATAGACCATTACTACAAAGAATTGAAGTTGTTGTTGCGACATTTTGTCCATATCCTTTCTGATGACATAGATATTTCCTGGTTGGGACAAGATTGATTGATTGAGTTATTTGTTTTTATAATCTATCAACACTTTGTGGGTTATTTGAAGCCAGAACATATTTTGGATTGTAAATATAATTTTTCATTTTTTGAGAGTGAATATTTCTATTATAACAATGTCTTTAAGATAACAATGATTCTCTATATACTAGTTCTACTATTTAAACCATAGCTAAGGGGAAAGAGTAGGATCCATACCTTCCCAAAGGAACTAAGTCCTTTAAATTCTCTTTTCAAGCTGCCATCTTTTGTATACCTTTCAGAAACAGTCATCTTTTGTATACCTTCCGGAGACAGTCACCTTTTGTATACCTTTCGGAAACAGTCACCTTTTTACGCTTTCTTTTTATTTAGATTTTTTCTTTTCTTTCATTTTATTTTTATTTCCTTTTTTATTATTTTTATACTTTCCTTTTATTTTATCATTTTTTTTTTCTTTCGCATTTCCTCATCTACTTCATTTTTATTTACTTTTAATGTTATTGCTAGTTTTCTTTCTCTTTCTTTCATTTTTAATTTCTCTTTTTAAATTTGATTTTCTTTCTTCCTTTTTTAATTTTCAATAATTTTTTATTTTAGTTTTCTATTTCAACTTTCCTCCCTTTTCATAAAATTCATCTTTAGGCTATTTTGATACCTTACACAATAAAAAAAGAAATAAAAATACACACAATATTTTTAAACTGATTCTTGTGAACTGTTATCCTCCCCTTGGTTGTTTTTATATTCACAATCATATTTCAACCTTTATACACTCCAGCACTTTTCAGGTGCCCACATAATTTGGTCTATGTTGGACATCTATTCGTTATTCAACTTGATTAAATATTAAAAAATTGATATTATAACTATAAATATTAAGTAGATAGAAGAGAAGAATATTAAAAAAATAATAAGTTATTAAAGCCATTGATTCTTAAGAACTCAATTCAGTAACAACATTTTTTAAATTCTTAAGTAAGAACAAACTATTATTTGGACCCATTGCTTTGTCATTTTCATGACATGAAAATATTTCATCAGGCAGAGGAACATCACAAATACTGAAGAAGGCTGGAAACTGAAGCTGCCAAAAGATTTTTTTTTTAATCAGACCAAATGAAGTTTATAGTTTTTAGAATGGAATCGAAATTTTTAAAAAAAAGAAATAAAGCTAAATGGACAGTTTGCTCGGAAATATGAATTCAATTACCAAGTACACAATTTATATCATCTTGCACAAAATGATGCTTTCGCAATTGCAAAGAAAATATATTTCCCTGGCGTCTTTTATTGTCACATCCAAAATCAGCAAAGAGGGGAAATTTATAAAAAAGTAATCTTCCTCAAAATTTATTTGGATCAAAAAAAAAATCAAATTTCAGTTTGCCGTCTTTTATTCTTTCTGATTTCCGCAGACTTTTTATATATTGTTAATGTGAAAGACTTGCCCAATGTCATCCCAACTATGCTAAGATTCACACTCAATCATTTATTAGTCATACCCTGTTCAGGTTTAAATATTCAAAAAGTGTTCCATAAACATTTCATTCAAATTGCCTTTGTCTCAGCAAATTCAACAGAAAATGTTTGTTTTTAAAAATGCATTATCTTCAGCACAAAGCAATATTTATAAAATATTTACTCAGAAAGAAACTCACAGACAACAGCTTTTGAATTTAACTGCTTTACCATAATAGAAGGAAGTGCTAAAAATTTATTGACTAAACCCAATTCCAGAAATCAGTATTCTGATGTTTGGTCAATGAAATATTGATCCTGTGAAGAGGGCCAGGCTGAGAACATTTTAGCAACCCCTTGTAAAATAGATGAGCAGCAAAAGCTCTAATAAAGAAGTCAATTCTTTTATGGAATGATTCCCAAATACATGGTTCCATCCAAAACAAAGTTACAAGGATGCATTGCATTGTAGAAAATTTTAGTAAAAAAAGATTATATTGAATCAATCTCTAAGTCTAATGCTAGGAAAGATGGTTTACCATGTTGTGCAAGACGATTTTTCTTGCTAGAATCTATCTTGCATATTTATAAAATAAGTCTATCATTTGTACATACACCGAATATTGATGCGAAATTTGATCCGGTGCATCTTCTATATATTAAGAGATTCTTCATAAAATACAAAGAAGAATCTGCAATGTTATCAGTCCTGACCTGTCATCTCAGCTTCAGTTAATTTCTAGATCATTGTAATGTAGCTACCTATGCCTCTTCTATGAATATTATTATCCTAATTGTTCTGATGAGCTTTCCTCTTTGGTACCTAGAGTTTATGAATTTAAGCCATAATATAGCTTCCCTCTGCCTTTTCTATCAATATTTTCATGCTAATTGTTCTGATGAGCTTTCCTCTTTGGTACCTAGACTTTATGAATTTAAATTGTTTTGATGAGCATAATATAGCTTCCCTCTGCCTTTTCTATCAATATTTTCATGCTAATTGTTCTGATGAGCTTTCCTCTTTGGTACCTAGACTTTATGAATTTAAGCCATAATATAGCTACCCTCTGCCTTTTCTATCAATATTTTCATGCTAATTGTTCTGATGAGCTTTCCTCTTTGGTACCCTAGACTTTATGAATTTAAGCCATAATATAGCTACCCTCTGCCTTTTCTATCAATATTTTCATGCTAATTGTTCTGATGAGCTTTCCTCTTTGGTACCTAGACTTTATGAATTTAAGCCATAATATAGCTACCCTCTGCCTTTTCTATCAATATTTTCATGCTAATTGTTCTGATGAGCTTTCCTCTTTGGTACCTAGACTTTATGAATTTAAGCCATAATATAGCTACCCTCTGCCTTTTCTATCAATATTTTCATGCTAATTGTTTTGATGAGCTTTCCTCTTTGGTACCTAGACTTTATGAATTAAAGCCATAATATAGCTACCCTCTGCCTTTTCTATAAATATTTTCATGCTAATTGTTCTGATGAGCTTTCCTCTTTGGTACCTAGACTTTATGAATTTAAGTACACTACTAGATTGGCAGCTAGGTCTCCATCATTTTACAGATGAAATGGCTAGATGTAACTGTAATTTCTATGCTATGCTTCTTGTTTTTCCGTCAACTTTGATCTTCAAAAAGTTTAAATGCAATGTCAATCATTATTTTAGGTTTTCTTAATGTCTCTTCTCCTATTGTGCACTCTCCTTTTTCTCATATTCTTTTACACTCAGTACCCACTTGCCTTGCATCATAGTAGCTTTGTTGCCTTGCTTGAGGTGAAATAATTAAAAAAAATGTAAGAAACAGAGTAACAAAAACAGGAAGCTGTGAAGAGCCATGATAGTCCATGATCCAAAAGGAAATGGTACATAGAGAATTCAGTACCAACTCAAAGCTATGATAAAGGAACAATTAATGCTCTCAAAAACAAAATACAGGAAGTAGTGGAGAACCTTAATCACCCATGTTCTGAAACTTACAAGTTTCAAAAAATGGATGAAAGAACAAGTATCACAAAGACAAAACGGGGTTACAATAAGTAAGTATTGCTGAGAGCAACAAGAAAAAGGAAGCTGTGGAGAGTCGTAATTGTCCATATTCTGATAGAACATTATGCCTAGTTTGAGCAAAAGAAACTCCATGCAAATCTTGAGCAAATATATAGAGATATAAATACCATAAGATAAAGAGGAACCATCAAATGTATTGCTGAAAGAAACAAGAAAAGAAGTTGTGGAGAGTCATGATCAACAACATACTGTTGGAACATGGCTCATACACCAAGAGAGAGAATAGCAAAAGTCTTTTTCCTTGACCATTTAAAGAGAAGTCATTAAATGTATTCCTCAAAGTAACAAGACAGGAAGTAGTGGAGAGCCATCATTATCTATATGATGTTAAAACATGGTCCATAGAGCAAGAGAGAGAATGGAGAAAAATTTTTTGCTTGAACAATTAAAGAGGAGTCGTTAAACATATTACTGAGAGTAACAAGACAGGAAGTAGTGGTGAGCTATGATCATCTATATGCTATTGGAATATGGTCCATAAAGCAAGAGTGAGAATGAACAAAAGTCTTTTGCCTGAATAATTCAAGAGGAGTCATCAAAAGTATTGCTGTGAGGAACAAACAGGAAGTAGTAGAGAGCCACGATTCCCTACATCTATAGCCCATAGACCAACAAAGAGAATTGCATTTTGCTGAGAAGAAATTAACTTACTCACATGAATATTCAGATAGACTTAGTGTCTATATATGTCTCTGGTTTAAGAGATTTTTCTGGTAATATCAATTGTTTGTATTCAATGAGTGAAAGAATGTCTTCATAAAAAACGACTCTTCATCTTATTTGGTCAGATATTGTTTTTCATTTTAAGAGATTTTTATTCATGCAGTCGAAATACTAACATTTTTTTATGAGAGTAAACAGAAGCAATAAAAAGAAAACCAAAGATTGTACGCTAAAAATGATTTATCGCCGTTTTGCGCCACGTTTATTTCCACTTTTCTTGACATTTTGCACAAGTGTTTATCTTTGTATGCCGATGCACTTTATGCAATCCTGTCGATTAGATTTCAACCATTAATCTACCTGACCTTTTTCAAGGTGTTGTGATTTATATTGTTTTCAATGCTATCATGTCGATTCCAATATTGCGTGCGTAATATTGCTTGACAGCTTTTCTACTTGGATTTTTTTCTTTCATTTTGCACAGTAACACGAGCAGTATCATATCAGGATAGAAAAAAAAACTGCCTGGGTTTACAATAAACCAAGAAGTGAGGAGGAATTAGTTTAAATAACATAATGAGTTTTGAAGGAGTTACATCGCCAATCCAAATTTATACCTTCAAGATGTGATTGTGGTTCTTCACAGCTTCCTGTCATGTTTGTCAATACTTGCTCCTTTATGGAACAGTTTGTCTTTGTGTCACTAATGCCATCCATTTCTTTAGAATTTTCAAGTACATTGCTGTTGTATCTCATGGTTTCAAGATAACAGATGGAAATAAATAAGGAAAACAAACTCATAGGTAAGTAATGAAACAAAGTTTACTACACAAAGGTACAATTAGCAATTGACCTAAGGCTAACTCTGCTCAACTCCACTTATTTACATAAACAGACAATTCCATTCATTTATATCCTACATGATAATAACTCTTTGTGCTTGCCTTCAATATGCCCTATGAGTTTTAAATTCTCCACGCCTTCTTTCTTCATTGTGTTTCAGATATTTCTGCTGACATTTTCTGATTGGTAACAACAGTTTCTTGGGAGTTACTTCTTCACTTCTTACATAAATGCAATCTGTTGTGCTAATAGAAAAGAAATACAAGGATCCATCCTGACCCAGGGTGGTAGCACCTATCAGGGTCCCAGATATGAAAACCCCCACCACCATAAAATCAAAGAGTCATTTTTATAGTAAAATGACCAACGATACATTTATATGGCCAAGTGACAATCAATATGACACTAAAAAAGTATAAAAATATAAGCAATACATTTTTTGTATAAAAACTTTACCAACAATGCATTTTTGTAGTGAAATTATCAGAAATACATTTTATGATCTACAAACTATCCTGGAAGTATAAAATCGTATTGAAAATATTTAGATTTCAGCATTAGATAACCCATAGAGATGTTGATATGCTGCTAAACAAAATCAACCAACCAACATATATATGCACAAAAGCTGAGTATCAGCTACCATGTATTCAATTGTGAAAACAGAATAACCTATATCAGATTTTTATTACTTCAAAGTTCTCAAGAAAATTAAATTTTGGCATTAAATGACCCATGATGAGTTGATATGCCGTGACACAAACAAATCAATCAATAAACTGATGAAGGCTGGAGGGCACAACAGCCAAAATGTGATAACAACAACAACAAAGAGAGTCTACTTGTAAAATAATGAAATATTATTTATATTTCTGTGATAGTCAAATGTCAGTGTAATCTTTAAAAGGTCAGAGGTCAATAATATGAGATCAAATATTAAAATTTAAGAAATATTTGAATTTTGGTTCTTTGGAGGTAAACAGTAAATATTGCCATGTAAGCTGTTACTAAGAATAGCTGAGTTAGGTTTCATTAGTGTGCAAAAGGCTTGTAAAATCTTTTTCAAATCTGTATCAGAATTTCAGTGCTCCTTGATGGGCAACTTATATGGAAGAATATAAATAACTTCTTGACAGCTTTCTTTTTTTTCAGGACATGGGAAGTTATGGCTCTCCATTATCCTTTGTAGCCCTAAGCAATGTTTGACCCCTTCCTATCCACACACCCCATTGATGTTCTGACATCCATTTGTATAAGCTCATTAGATAGGTTACTCCTGTTTTTTTTTTTTTACCTTCAATACGTTTTGTGAATGTTAAGTTCTTGAGGCCAGTACTACTCAAAGTGTGGTACATGGTACCAGCACTGGTATGTAAGCTATTGTCTACTGGAATGTGGAGAGTTTCCAGGAAATGAAGAAACAGTAGTCACATTCCATGCCACTAGAGACTGCTTGGATATCTGACTCAATTTTTTTTTTGTAATATTTTCATTTTAGTTTTATATTTATTATGGTTACATTTTTCAATGATTCACTCATATTAAATGTCATTCTTAAACAAATAACAAATCCAATATAATGAACAGTAAAACAGTGAACTGAAATATGTATGACAACACCATCACAATGATGTGGTATGTGACTGTGGAAACAATACCTAGGAAGAGCAAAAGGCCATTTTCATGGACATATATTTCTAATAAGGCCTTTAAAAAATTTGCCTGACTGTGGAAAAAAGGAATAGCCATGTTGATTTTGTCCTAAAATTTTTAAAATTAGCATTTAATTCATTAGATTGATAATCTATTTGGTATAAATGAATAACATTAAAATTATTTAAGATACTTAACTATGGAGTTGAATAGGGTCTTTGAAATTGCCCTGCTCTCATTAGAGACTGTATCAGTGTGTAATTTGACACTGGTGTTATTCAAACACATGGAACTCTGGCTTTCTGCCTCCTGCTTTTTTCTGGTTTTTCTCTGTTTTGTTTCAACTTCCTCTGCTTATTTAGATCAAAAAGCAATTTCACATTGGCTCATTGCTTTTTTCTCAGTTTGTAAGCCACTTCCTTTTCCATTGGTCAAACTAAATTTTTGCATAGGCTCGTGAATTTGAAAACAGTGGAGAGAAGAGTTATTTTTATTTCGTATTTACCACAAAACCTTCCTGAAGTTGGAGGCACAACCTTTCTTTTATAGGAACTCTCAGTCTAGGCCAATTTTATTAATTTCAATTACATATGTTCTTGGATCATTACGATATAATAATATGACACAAATACAGTACTGGTCACTGGCGCAAAGGGAAGATTTGTTATGTCAATGATGACTGGTTTTAGAATGAATAAGACATTATGTCCTTTTGTTTAGTAGATATAGTCTGAAAATGACCCTGAAATAGGACCTATCTCAAAAAAAGAATTGGGCAGGAGCACAGCTGGATTAGAAAGCTTCACTCATTGATTCCTTGTACATTGAAAAAATCAGCCAGCACACCACGTCAAATAATTTGAGAAGCACTACGGTAGTCCCTCTTTCCACATGTATGCCCGAAATTTCAACTCTCTCTTTCTAATTCTAAGCACAGGAATAATTTTTGTTCGCATTTTCTTTAGTACTTCTTTGTAGCTCACATATTCCTTCCATGACATTCTCAGCATCCTTCTGTAGAACCACATCTCTGTTGTTTTTTGTCTATCTGTAATATTCACTGTCATATAGTACAGATGACATTACATAAGAGTTGAGCACATTGTATCTTTGGTTCCAACCAAAACAGAATCAAGATTAATTTTATGACTGAGCTCCTCTTGTTAAAAATATGAAAAGTTAATTAACAATTAAATAGGAAAAATTAATTTTATCCAATCAAACTGATTAGAAATACTCCTATGCATATGGGTTATCCTACTTGACTTTGTTTAAAAAAAAAAAGCATCTCTAAGGGCCGTATAAGCCTATATAAAGGCATGCATTTATCTCCCTACTCTCTTTTACAGCTTTTCAACTCTGGCTTTAAGATGTAGTCTACATACAGTTGGAACACAGCCAATTCACATGCATTTGTCTTTCTCTTTCTTAACTTTTGAATTCTTTCAGACATGTGCCTATCCTGTAGACCTACACAAATTTCACACAGACAAAAACACACATTGTCTAGTTTAAATATTTTGTATATAACTAGCCTTTAAATTTTTTCTTCTTTTATTGTAATTTTAATTCCTTTTTATCAATACATGCAATTAGTTGTCCTTTGTTTTTCTGTTGTTTTGTGTTACTCATTTTTAACTTGGACTCACATTGAAACTGCAATAATTATTGTGAAGTAACTATTCAAGGAGACATATTTCTACCTAATCATATTAGTGACCTGCAACAAAGGTTTATTATCACAAAAAGTGTAGAGTCAATTCTTATCCATTTTTATTCTTAATTTATATAAGAAATATGAATTTTATCCAATCAAAATTTAAAATATCATCATAGAGGTAGGTTTAAACTTCTATATTATTTATCATACTTTATTTTTTAATTATCTAACTCTGAGAGTTGTGATAAAATTAAGATGAAAGAAATACAAAATACTTCATTTTCTTATTTGCCATGTCTCTTTTGAACATAGAAGATCATGGCTCTCTACAGACTTTTCTTTATTAGCTGTAAACTGCTATGTCTTCTTATGAAGACAGTGTAGTGGTTTTACTACTGGCTGCCAGCTAAGAATAAAGAGTCCAGTCTACACTATTATTTACCCATATTTAGGAGTGAAATAGACAGATTCCTGCCTTTTTAAAGGCCATTATAAAAAAGTGAAGGCAATAGACTAGGCTAGAATTTGAACACAGGTTACCAATTTCAGCTTCCACACCAATAACCAATAATCCAACATCCTAAGAAATAATAATAAGGATGATGGAATCATAGAAAACTAAAGCAATGCCATAAGAACCAAGTATATAAAAATTAAGTACTTCTTGAATGGATTTCTTTTTATCTGTCTATATTTCTGAGATGAAGTATTATCTACACTATTTACATTATTCACATTGTTCGGACTGTTGTACTCATCTTTATTGGCATATTAACAACATTTCCTTAAGGACACATTACCCAGTGGATAAAAGTGCTGGTTGAAGTCATGCAGTGTCTTGACCCAAAGAGTTATGAGTTCAATACCTGGTAGAGGTGAACAAAAAACTTGGAGAGTTGAGTTACTAAAGGGAAATAACCAAAACTGAAGCTGAGATATCTGGAAGAGGCAGGGCATGTGGAATTAGAACAATCTACTCTGGTGAATGAAATAAAAGGTTTGGTTCAAAATTCCAGTCACCTAAAGAAGGCTGAACTAAGATGAGGACAACAGTCTAAACAATATAAATAGTGTAAAGGATTTTTTTTATCTGACATTATTTCTTTTTATTACTATAAACATTATTTTTAGTGAGTATGAGTATTTCAGTTGCTGTCCCTTTTTTTTTTAATTTTCTTAAACAGTGAAATTAATAAAATTGGCCTAGACTGAGAGTTCCTATAAAAGAAAGGTTGTGCCTCCAACTTCAGGAAGGTTTTGTGGTAAATACGAAATAAAAATAACTCTTCTCTCCACTGTTTTCAAATTCACGAGCCTATGCAAAAATTTAGTTTGACCAATGGAAAAGGAAGTGGCTTACAAACTGAGAAAAAAGCAATGAGCCAATGTGAAATTGCTTTTTGATCTAAATAAGCAGAGGAAGTTGAAACAAAACAGAGAAAAACCAGAAAAAAGCAGGAGGCAGAAAGCCAGAGTTCCATGTGTCTGAATAACACCAGTGTCAAATTACACACTGATACAGTCTCTAATGAGAGCAGGGCAATTTCAAAGAACCCTATTCAACTCCATAGTTAAGTATCTTAAAATAAATATTTTCATTCATGTTGAATACAACTGTATAACTTTTATGTGAAAAATGAACTCGCTCAATTTGTTTTAAACATTTTGGCATATAACTTTATGTCCGATGATTTGATATGAATATTTTCTCTTCTTGACAATTCATTGAAACCATGAAGTTTAAATATTTGATTCCTTTTCCTGAAACGAGCTACTGAAAATTTCAAATGTGTAAATTTGTAAATAAATTCCTTATCTTATTTTGTTAAAAATAATACATTTGTTTCCTTGTCATTCACAACCCTCAATATTTCAGTTTCTCAATCTAAACTGGCTGTTATTAATTTCCCTGTTTAAGAAAATAAAAAAAAATGGGGATAGCAACTCAAATATGTGCAACCACAAAAATATAACGTTTATAATAATAAGAAATAAAATGAAGCTCATTCAAAAGTATGGGAACAGAGGCCGACATCAGCAGCAGATGCAGATTTTTCAGTGTGCTCTCACACTGCCAACAAATGTGACACAAGGTCATGGTTTAATGGCAATACTGCAGAAAAATTGCTCAAGCCTATTTGGCACTTCCCCGTTTTGGGGAGGCCTTAGGTCCCGATTAATGACTCCAACCCTTCTCAAAGGAGAGGTACAGCCACCCTGGGGATTCAGCTTAATATTATTTTGAAACTACTCAGCCGAAGCCAGATATCAGCAGTAGAAGAACTGTGAAAATGTCATTATATTAGTGACAATTTCAAATTACCTCTGGGTTGAATCCTTTCTTCTTCTGAATCCATAGAAACTTGAAACTAAGCATCCAATTAATTTGTCATTTTAATTTTATCCTTACATTTAAACTATTCTATCCTTTTTTGTTCGGGTCTTGTATTTCAATTTTGGTTGTGGGGGTGGTCATGGTGTACTATATTCAGGTTTTTCTTTCTGACACTTTTTTCTTATCCTACAGTTTTTTTAATTGGAAACTCTTTCATATATTTACATACTAGCTTAAAAGTCACCCTATCAGGCAGCATTTAAGCTAGCTTCTGCACAAGGCTCTTGATTAAGTCTTCGGCTTATTCAGGAGTTTCACAGTTCCTTAGTCTTTGCACATTCTCAGCATTGAGAGCTCTCCTGACTGCCGTTTGATTTGGGTTTTCCTTTGTCCAGGAGTTTCTTTTCCTCGCTGCAGCCTTGGTTCTTTTGATTGCAATCCTGTCCTCTGCTGGTGGAGATTTCTTTTTGCATGGCATACTGCTGTTGTATGCGATAGTCAACAATAAACTACAAAACTCAAAATTTATTGCTGCATTTAAGTATTGCATTAATATGTGAGCTTAACTTTTAAAGGTTTTATTAAGGTTTTATTTTAATTCTAATCATCGCTTTTTAAAACAATAATCATTGCCGAAGAGTGAAAGGAATTAAAATTATAGCGGTATCAAGGGAAAAAACTGTTCTTTTGTCACTTTATCTTTTTGTGAGTGCAAGGGTCCATGTTTGCCAAAATTATAATTATCAGCCATAATTTTTTAGTTTAACAAAAGTTCATTTTAAAAAAAATAATGCCTTCATAGAAACAAAAATTGCATTTTAAAATAAGTGGATGCTGAAATTTCAACCAAAATACATTTCCCTACAAAATTCCTATGTTTGGTCAGATTTTGGGAAGTGGGTTGAGCCAAGAACTTTTCAAAACCCCCTTTCTATCAATTCAACAGCAAAGATTAGGTTGGTCATCATCATCAGTCCTGTGGTCATAGGGTTGCAGTACAGCTGAGCACCCAACCAAATCACTCTACAGATCTGGACTGAGAAGCCAGAGAAGTATGCACATGTGCATAGTGTGATTTGGGCAAGCGGACTAAGCAGTGTCCATCCCTCTTCAGGTAAAACTACAGCAGATGTCCCCTAACTTTAAGGTTCATCTTGGTCACAGCCAAGTGGCTATTGATTCTATCAGGATTGAGGTGGGGGTGCTCCACTCAGGTTGCTGACTTCAATCTAGGATGCCCTCTACCCAGCTATACCATGTCATCACTGCACTGTTTCTATCCATAACTATGGAATCCAATCTATCCTATTGAGCTAGATGGTCACTGATCCGACAAAAGCATTCAGCTTTCATTTTTATTTTTAAAATCTTGATGTGTGTCTAGTTACTCAAATTACCATAAAAACTTGGTGGAGGAACCAGTTTAGTTGATAATGACCTAACCATTCATTCTTTAGAAAGTGGCTCATAGCTTTAAAAGAAAACTGCCATGCTAATAAATAAAGATTAATTTCTGAATAAGACAGATAAATGGATGCTTCTAAGTGCTCTGTACAACCAAATACACTTTATTCCAAAAATTCTGATGTGTAGTCAAATGAGCCAAGAACTTTTCAGCACCTCCTATTGAACAGCAAAATTTGACTTGATAAAGATGTTCTAAAGGTGATTCATGTACTTGGCAATTTCCAAACTTCTATAAAAAGATACAACAAATGAATACTTAAAGAAAAAAATATTTTATCACTTTGCCTGTTTCATTAAGTTCTTTGGACATAATGTTCGAGTACTTCATGCACAATTTCATTCTTAGATATACTTAAGCCACAGATATATAAACTTTAAAAAAATCTGACGGATTTAAAAACATTAAATTTCCTAGTATAACATCTTGACTTTGTCAAGTCATGCCATTATATTTGGGTTTGTTTTTCTTTACTGTCCCAGCTATGTATAGATTCTAAAAAATCTGGTTCAATATTCAAAGTAAAAGAAAACCAGACATTTTTAGACCAGCTTTTAAAAAACACTTCCATAATTTTAAAGCAGCAATGGGTAATCAATAATATAAATACATATAAATTCTATCTGCAACATACTTTCATAAAATACAAGTATAATAGCCTCATCGACATGTAAAAAAAGGCTAAAAATAATAGAAGCACTAATAATAAAAAGAAAAAGCCAGTACTCAATAACATCAACTATGAATACTGCCATAATATGCTGACCATGTTTGGAAAATAAAGCATCACTAGACACTTACATCAAAACCCATCATTCAGTTAAAAATAAAAACTGCCTTTGATAAGAACTAAAAGAATAAATGCACTCAGATATGGAGAACATTTGGTCAATTTTTACATAGTTTATGTCCAGAAAAGAAAACACTTATATAAACACAAGAAAAATTAAATAAAATGCTTAGTCACAGTACCTTGTCAGTTGTCTTTAATGAAACATGTATAAAAGAGGGATTGCTGCCTAAATTATATATATATCTGTATATATGTAGGTGTGTGTATGCAGGTACACATAATGGCTGGTTACTCTCATTTTCTGAGCACATAGGCTGGCTTAGCTAATCCTTATTGCAGACACTTGCTCAGGCACATTTTTGTTTTTTCAACACACCAATAATTTTTACTGCAGCTTTACTCAGCAGACTTTAGTTACAGTTTCTGGGAAAGAGTGCATAATCTGTCACAATCAGCCATTTGAACAAAGGCAGTACAATCAACCTCTCATTCACAATGACTTGAGGCTTCATGTTAACACAACTACCAATGTCTTCTGTGGAGTCCTGTCTACACAGTTTGACTCACAAGACTTAGGGCAACCTGTGGCATGGCTTTCAAGTACTTTCCAAAGCTACCACATAACCAGTCACATCATGAAGTCACCTACCTGACAAATCAACTATTGTGTGATTTGAACTCCGGTCTCACAGTTAGAAAGCAAATGTTCTAACCACTTGACCATATATATATATATATATATATATATATATATACACACACACACACATATATATATATATATATATATATATAGTCATCAACAGACAGCCTGTTTTGCTGTATCACAGCTCGTCAGTATGGATAGACATTCGATTGCTTCAAGCTGGGATCAAAATTCAACTGATTTGACATCAGTCAGATACTGTTACCCCTAGGTTTTCGGCGCATGTCACATAAAGGGAATTTTTAACACATTATATACATGCTATATAAATGCCATACTGCCCACCACAGCACTCAATTCTTATGAAGAGTGATGCATTAAAGCAGCAGCAGCCGTTAAAAATTCCCTTTTCTCTATAGTGCTTAATTGGCGAATGAGAGTGTACCAGTAGTATTTTTTCTTTTAATACTTGTCACAAGATAAAAATTCTTGCATTTGTCTTGATAAAGTCTCTCAGATGGCAAAACATTGGTTAAGATAAGTTTTCCTTTTATCTTATATATATATATATATTAGTCAGTGCCCGATTTATTTAAAGTTGCCTTGGCTCGGCAGGATGTGTCAGTTGCTGTCTGACAGAAATTCAGCTTGTATTGCTTCATACTACAATGCTGTTGTGTACTGTGTTCCAAACAAAATCCATGTTCCCTTTCTTTAGTAAGTATCATTTATCCTATTTTCAGAAAAGTTTAGATATTTACAAATTCAAAGTCGATGACAAGTGTTGTACATAGGATGAACCAATCAAAGGTTGGAAACCTGGATTACACAACATGTACCTGCTTATTTGCATTCAAGTAGTCAAAGCCATATTTTAAGAACCAAACAAGCAGTTCACAATTCGTTGATTGGTCAACATTTGCTAGATAATCCTCATTGTGCCACCGAGTATCAAGACACATTTTCTTTCCATTTTACACAGTGCTCGCTTGATTTACCATCTTTGAGTTCTCAAGGCTGTGTATATCAAATTCTACCCGACAAGCTTATGCAAACAAAAGGAGCATTTCATGTGTTCTTTACATTTGATCGAAAGAATGTGAGTGTCTTTTTTCTTTTTTATATTCTTTTGGAAATTCCTAATTATTTTTTATTTTTATTTGTGAATTTATTTACAATTAAAAAAATTTATTTTAATTGCATTCAAACTTTCCCTCCTCATTCATTATTATTATTATTAATGTGTCTTGATTTTGTTTGTATATCGCCAATGATGACCTTTTGAAAAAGCATTGGTTAAAAGGACCCTAAAGATACAATAATAATGTCTATTTTGTTCTGTCTATATATGTCATAAAATAAAGAACAAATAGAAAATGTATATCAATCTAACACATTTCACTTTTATTCAAGTTTTCTCAGAGATTAAAAAAAAAACAGACAAAAAAACAGAAAACGGTGGTATTTTTAATTTTGTTTGGGTCAGTTCTCATTAGACCCGTGTCATGTGCATTAAAACCACAGATAATTTTATATGTATGTAAGGTGGTGAAGATTCTTATATGTCTAATTGGACAAGTAATGTGTATTTGTAACTGTGTATGTGTGTCTGTCTAGTTGGAGTTCTAATGTCTTCACTGCTGTGCATTCAGCCCGCACAGTGGGGGAGGGGGTGTCACATCATTCTAATTTATGGCTGATCTCCTTATGCGTGTATTCTTTGTATTAGAAAAGATATAAGTTAGATTCTTTAAGAAGGGATTCAAAGAAAGATAATAATGCAATATAATGTTTTAGGTGCCTGTTTATAGTTTGTAATATTTTTTATTTTTCTTCCAAATTATATCTCCAATTGTCTTGGAGGTGGTGGTAATGATCCTAGTATTAGGAATGACTAATTTGTTTACAAGTTTAGTAGAAAGGGTGTTGGAAGGCAGGGTAATGAATTTTGTGTAATTTTTGTTACAAATGTTATTGTTGGTGTTTGTTTTTTTTTTTTGTTGTTTTTTTGGCTTCAGAGCCGTTAGAATAGGTATCCCAGAATATCTAGAAGAAAAAGAAGAGAAATATATTGAGAAAACTTTCAAACTTTTTCACTGCCCACATCTTTTTTTATCTTCAATGCAAAAAAATGATCTTACAAAATGCACTAAGACCAAAAAAAAAATGCTTTCTGTCGTTTTGTATGTTTTCTCTCACTTTCAATGAAGCTTTAATAAAAGTGAAACATGTCAGATTGATAAACGTCTCCTATTTGTTATTTATCATCCTGTCAGATTCTGATCCATATTTGATATTTAACTCATATAACTTTAAAAATTAGGAGATCAGTTGAAACTGCTACCTTGGTTTCAACCTTATGGTATTCTCAGGCAATTTTTATTAATTGATCTCCCAATGCTTTATTTTAAAGAAAAAACTAATAAACACTAGATTATTTAAAAAAATAAATAAACAAATGCACAGCATTAGGTGTGATAGAGAGGGAGGAGGATATTAAGAAGGAAGAAGAAGAAGAAGGGGGAAGAGAAGAAAAGTAAAGGTAATAAAAATGTATCAGTGTTAATTGAAATGGACATTTTTTTTTATCCAGCCTCATCTGTGCTTAAGAGGAATTTTTTAATATGTATGTAAGGACTCAAGACACAAATTTCTGGTTCAAAAGGTTCTTTGGTTCTTTTAAGCACTTTTTAATACTACTGTTTCCTGATCTGATTCAACCCTGACCATTAACCTTTTATGTATTTTATATATATATATATATATATATATATATATATATATATATATATATATATATATATGTGTGTGTGTGTGTGTGTGTGTGTGTGTGATGTACAAAAAGTCATGAGTTAATTGTGTTAAGGTAATGGTAGGTGGTACCCCTAGTACCCAGAGCTACACTCTAGACTAAAAGTTTAGGGTCACATAAAAATTGACGGTTTCATGCCTTTTTGAAAACTAATTTACTAGCTCACGTCAGGCTAGAGGGTCTTTATATTTTTGAAGGTTTTTATCATATTTTATCATATATTTGATAATAATAATTACTGCATAAAGTTTCCTTAGAATTTTAATTCTTTTTATTTAATCTACCTTGCTGGCTAATCTTAAGATTGGGATATTTTAGGTAACCCTCTCCCCCAAAAATTGACATCCATACACTAATGGGTTAGTTTCAGCTTCCTACCTTGGTAGAAGTTATTTAAAGCAAAGAAGGTAAGAAACTTACGAATTATTAAATCTAGAAGATGGCTCCAAACTTTTGGACTATACAGTACGCCAATTCTTTTATCTGGTGAGTTAGTGTGTATAACAACAAACCTACCCATGGTAAGGCAATATGAATGATTAGATTCTGAATGGGGTATGATAGTGTGCCATATGGATAAGGTATTTCGTTTCTGAAATTTGGCAATACGTGATATCCCTCGATCTACAGTGTCAAGTGTTTACCAGGAATACCTGTTGGAAAGCATTAGCACCAACCACAGGTCCTTAATAATCATGGCCTGAGGCATCTAGCTAGAATTGTCTGCAGTTAGAGACAAATGACACTAGTTCAAATCATGTCCACATTCACCACAGAAGATACAAGTGCCACATATGGTCCAATGCTCCTGCTATTTACCTTGAGCTCGTTGATAAATTCCAAAGAAGAATCAGCAATATTATCTGTCCTGATCTCGGGTTCAGTCACTCCCCCAATGCCATAAGATTGCCTCTTTTCTATAAATACTTTCATGGTAATTGTTCAGATGATCTCTTTGCTATGGTACCAAGACTTTTTGAATTTAAGCACAGTATTTGACTGGCATCAAGATCTCATCAATTTACAGTTGACCTAGATGTAGCTGTAAAAAAAACTTAAAATTGTGACATTGCTAATTGGAATTTGGAACATTGGCATCAAGTAGTGTGGTTCAGTAAGTCACATTTTCAGTGATTTCAAACTGATGGTAAGTTTCTGATGTAGTTAACAAGTTGCCAAATAGACTGTTGGTGGTTTTATAATGGTATGTAGGACATTCGCATGTCATGTCATTGGGTTGGTTAAGTTAACTGATTTTATGAGATCAACTCATGTTAGCTTATTTTGATAGCAAGTCAGAATCAAATTCACAACTCAGGATTAATGGCCAAGAGGACTAGCTTTATTAACCATTACCCCACACCAATTGTTAGTTGATTGATTTTATGACATGTGAAGGTTTGTTGGGTTATTTAATACTGAATTTTGCATAGGGCACCAAGTGAGAATCAAACTCGCTACTCAGTAATAATAGTCAACCAAACTAGCCTAATTTTCAATTAGCCAATGCTGAGGATCTTAAGCTCTGTTTGATTCTACTGGTCTGTCTAAACACATCATTTTCTAGAGATTGCTTCTTGACCATTTATATCTATATATAAAGACCATATAGCCCAACAATGATGGGTCCTTTCTGTAGGATAATGCACCCTGTCATACAGCTTAAGTTGCCCACAATTGGTTTGAAACCTATTATTACAGAAATTTCTGACAAATGGTGTGGTAATCACCCTCCCTTAAATTAAGGCCAATTGGGCATTTGTGAGGAGGCTGTGGAAGGGCTATCCACATGCAGGATCCTGCAGCTACAAATATCAGGAAGAAGTGGACAGCTATTGAGATATGGATTAACATCTCACAAAAGGTCCTCTTGTGGAATGAAAGTTGTTTTCTGCTTTCAGAACACAAAGAGGGACAGAACGGATAGCATCACCAGAGACACAAACAAAACCGAAGATGTTCATGACAGAGGCGACAAGAAATCCCACACAGGAACGGCACAAATGAAGGTCAAACATAATTGGGACACAGAAAGCGAGGATGAACAAAAAAAATGAAATCAGAATCACAACATTCTTCACGAT